>CM046346.1:27511557-28111557 GCA_025403435.1 Artocarpus heterophyllus
AGATCATAAAATCAGAATTAGAATTAAACAACAAATCCATCACAAGTTTAGACAAAATTCATACCTCCTACAAATTTTAAGACATCCAAATAAAGGATTCAATCATATCCAGATTCATCAATGCAGGAATGTATCACTTCAAGTTTCAAAAAGGGTGAACACAAGTTTTAACAAACAAAAATTTTTGTTTCCCCCCCCAAACTAAATAGAGCATTGTCCTCAATGTATAAATAAAGAAGAAAAGGTAAGGAAACCCCCTGAGTAACAAATGAGGCCAATTGGACTTGTACAGCCATGGGAACTCCGAGAAGTGATCTAGACAACAAGGACAACAAAACAAAAAACTTAAGAAATTGAGAATGAAAAGAAAACCGAAATAATGAAATAAATAAAAATGGCAAGTGAAATTAAGGCTCAGAGTGATCAGGAAAATGCGGTGGAGGTGGAAGTTGAGATTCATCCATGCCCAAGTGTCGAGCAATTGCCCGCGTCATGGCAATATTATATTCTAGGCCTAATTCCAAACGACGCAAGCGATCACTGATTGGTAACTCAGGGGCAGGGACAGCAGGCGGTTGAGCTATGGGAGTGACTTGTTCGGGCGGAGGGGGTTGGCTCGAGGCGGAGGCACTAGTGTCTTGCCGAATCGGAGGGCGTACTTCTTGGTCTCTGAAGCTTCCCACGACCTTTCTGTTAATGATTTTCATGGGTTGCAATAATTCTTCCTCTTGGTCGAATGGGACTCCGGCGTCGAGGCATAAGCGTGTGATGAGGGAAGAGTGACCCAAACCACCAGTCGTGGAACCCATAGCAGTTCTCAGAATACTGTCTTGGATTACTTTTCCCACATCAATCGTTTTACCTGTAACAATAGCAAATAACAAGGCAGCTCTGTCCTTGGTAACATCAGAAAAGTGCATTACAGGCATTAATTTCGATGCAATAAAATACAACCACGCTTTGTACTCCCTGTTTAACGCGGAGGAGGGAAACGACACCGCTTCACCTCCCCGTGTTAATTTCCATGTGGTGCCTGCAGTAGCTATGGTGCCAAGAACCTCCTCAAAATCTAAATGTTCATTGAGGTATTCATAATAATCATCATTATCAATATTTCGAAGCCCATAATACCTGTTAATGGTTGTTTTATCAAAACGAACCATCTTACCGCGTACACTTACCTGGAGGTTAGTGTGCTCTGGAACATTAGCATAAAATTCCCGGACAAGTGGGACTACAGCCGCCTCAGGTTGCTCAAGAAATTTGGTCCATCCTCTTTGCATAACCATATTAAAAAAGACTGTAGAAAAACCATCGCTAAAGTCTAAACCCCCGCTCCGGTACTACAATTTTTTTAACAATGGCAGTATTATGTCTTTTTCTCGCGGCCTCACTCACAAACCGAGTATATGGGGTGGAAGATGAAGCTACAGTTCGTGTGCGCTTAGAAGCCATTTTTTTTTTTTTTTTTTTTTGGAATGGCACACACGTTAAAGAGTTGAACCTAACACCGTCAAAATTTCACTTACTAAAGATTACCTATATTAAAATCTAACTATAATCATGAAAGAAAACCTAACAAGTGCAAATTAAAGAAAAATAAAAAAAAATAATCACACAAATATGAAATAATAAACAAAATAAAAATAACAAAAATTAAATAAAAATACTCAAAGAGATGACAAGGAGGCAACTTACTTGAAGAGAAAGACGAACCGAAAGGAGATGGCAGCCACAACGTTGGAGGATGAGGATGGGAAAATTTTCTAGAGAGAAGGAGGAGAAGAAGAAGTGGGAGAGAAGAGTTTTGTTGTAGAGAGAGAAAGTAAATGGTGGGAATGAGGGAAAGAAAGAGGGATTGTTCGGTTTAAAGCCACCCTTTTTTTTTTTTTTTTTTTTCGGAATCACGCACACAGCGCCGCGGCGCTTGAATTCCAGCGCTGCGGCGCTGTCATTCTGCCTCTTTTTTTTTTTTTTCATGGCGGCGCGGCGCTGATGTTATAGCACCGCGGCGCTTTCCTTCTGCCAACGATATTTTCATTCTCCAAAACAGCGCCGCGGCGCTCTCAATTGAGGGCTGCGGCGCTTGGACTCTGCCAAAAAAAAAAAAAAAAAAAAAAAACAGTTCACCAGCGATTTTTGTTTTGATGCTGCCTTATTGACTTCGACTCCTGCAAAACAAAATGATAATGTTAAACAAAAATAACCTAAATTATTTATTTATTATTATTATTATTATTATTATTTTTTATTTTGAACATGATAAATAAGAAAATGCTTGGGTTGCCTCCCAAGAAGCGCTTGCTTTATTGTCTTCAGCCAGACTGTCTCAATGTCACTTGGTAGGAGCTTGTAATTCGATGGTGGTTTTATTCCTGTTAACTCCACCTCCAAAGTAGGGCTTCAAGCGCTGACCATTGACCTTAAATTTGCCTTTGGTATCATGTGCCACCTCTATTGCTCCAGATGGAAAGACTTGTGTTACTATAAATGGTCCTGACCACCTAGATTTCAGCTTACCTGGAAACAATTTAAGGCGAGAGTTATAGAGCAAGACCTGTTGACCAACTACAAATTCTTTTCTGAGAATGTGCTTATCATGCCATCTTTTCGTTTTCTCCTTGTAAAGTTTTGCATTCTCATAAGCATCAAGCTGAAATTCATCCAGCTCATTTAGTTGCAGCAACCTAGCCTCACCTGTCAACTGCGCATCAAAATTCAAACATTTAGTTGCCCAATAAGCCTTATGTTCTAGTTCCACTGGCAGGTGACATGCTTTTCCAAAAACTAGCCTGAAAGGGGACATCCCGATGGGAGTTTTGAATGCAGTCCTATATGCCCAAAGTGCGTCATCTAACTTAATAGACCAATCCTTCCTAGAGGCATTTACTGTCTTCTCCAAAATCCTCTTGATTTCCCTATTTGAAATTTCTACCTGACCATTAGTCTGAGGATGATATGCTAGTGCCACCTTATGTGTAACCCCATATTTTCCCAAGAGTGCCTCAAATTGCTTACTACTGAAATGCGATCCTTGATCACTTATGATTGCCCTAGGGGTGCCAAATCGGGAAAAAATGTTCTTTTTCAGAAATTTGACTACGACCTTAGTGTTATTTGTTGGTACAGCAGCTGCTTCTACCCACTTAGATACGTATTCAACGGCTACTAAAATGTATTCATTCCCAAATGAAGGTGGAAATGGTCCCATGAAATCAATACCCCAAACATCAAATAGTTCACACACAATAATGTTGTTTAAAGGCATCTCATTTTTCCTAGAAATATTTCCCATTCTTTGACATCGATCACATGAGGCTACATAGAAATGTGCATCTTTAAAAAGTGTGGGCCAATAGAAACCTGATTGTAATACTTTAGCAGCAGTTTTAGAACCACTAAAATGACCACCAGCCTCCCCATCATGACAAAGTTGTAAAATGCTTACCATTTCGTCCTCAGAAACACATCTTCTTATCACTTGATCTGCGCAAACTTTAAACAAGAAAGGGTCTTCCCAAAAATAGTGTTTAACATCAGAAAAGAATTTTTTCTTTTGTTGATATGACAAATCAGGGGGTAGAACATTACTTGCTAAAAAATTTACCAAATCAGCATACCAGGGGACTCGCGGGGATTTGATAGAGAATACCTGCTCATCAGGGAATTCCTCCAGAATTGGGCTGTCCACTTCATCATGATTGGGAATTCTGGATAAGTGATCTGCAACTAGGTTCTCAGTTCCCTTTTTATCCTTGATCTCCAAATCAAACTCTTGAAGCAACAATATCCACCTGATTAACCTAGGCTTGGATTCCTTCTTTTCAAGTAAGTATTTCAGAGCAGAATGATCAGAGTAAACAACTACTTTTGAACCAATCAAATACGAACGAAATTTATCAAAAGCAAAAACTACCGCCAGAAGTTCCTTTTCTGTAGTTGTGTAATTCAGTTGTGCTCCCGACAAGGTTCGACTAGCGTAATATATAGTTTGAAAAATTTTGTTCTTTCGTTGGCCCAGCACTGCTCCAACTGCTGAATCACTTGCATCACACATGAGCTCAAAAGGTAAATCCCAATCAGGCGCTGCCATGATAGGTGCTGACATAAGCTTTTCTTTCAAAGTGTTAAAGGCCTGCAAGCATTCATCAGAAAACACAAACGGGGCATCTTTAACCAACAAGTTAGACAAAGGTCTAGCAATTTTTGAAAAATCTTTTATAAATCGCCTATAAAATCCAGCATGCCCCAAGAATCCGCGAACGAGTTTGACAGATGTGGGTGGAGGCAATTTTGCAATAACCTCCACTTTGGCTCTATCAACTTCTATACCGTCTTTGGAGATTTTGTGTCCAAGCACAATCCCTTCCTGCACCATAAAATGACATTTTTCCCAATTCAAAACAAGGTTAGTTTCCTCACATCTTTGTAACACCAATGCCAAATTATGTAAGCATAAATCGAATGATGTGCCAAAAACAGAAAAGTCATCCATGAAAATTTCAATGAATTTCTCAACCATATCAGAAAAAATGGCCATCATACAACGCTGAAAAGTTGCCGGTGCATTACAAAGACCAAATGGCATCCTTCTATATGCAAAAGTGCCATAGGGACAAGTGAACGTGGTCTTTTCTTGATCCTCGGGTGCAATAGGGATTTGATTATACCCTGAATATCCATCTAGAAAACAATAGAATTGATGTCCTGCAAGTCTTTCCAACATTTGATCAATAAATGGTAAAGGAAAATGATCTTTTCTAGTGGCGTCATTTAATTTCCTATAGTCCATACAAACACGCCACCCAGTAACTGTTCTAGTTGGAATTAACTCATTATTGTCATTCTTTTGAACAGTCATACCTCCTTTCTTCGGCACAACTTGCACAGGACTTACCCATGAACTATCAGATATAGGATAGATGATCCCGGCATCTAATAGTTTGATAACCTCAACTTTCACCACTTCTTGCATTTTTGGATTCAGACGCCTTTGGGGTTGGATGGTGGGCTTGTATTTCTCCTCCATAAGAATTTTGTGCATGCAAATGGAGGGGCTTATTCCCTTGATGTCTGCAATCTTCCACCCAATTGCGCCTTTGTGCTCTCTTAACACCCTAAGCAGTTTTTCCTCCATAAGATCTGTCAAAGAAGAAGAAATAATTACAGGTAGTGAGGAATTGCCATCTAAATATGCATATTTTAAATGAGAAGGTAAGGGTTTAAGTTCAAGAATAGGAGGCTCTTCAATTGACGGCTTAGGCCTTGTGATGGACTGTCCCACTTCTTCAAGTTGCAATGCCTTATGCCTCGGAATTGGTGGATTTGCCTCCATAAAGTTTACATATTCCCTTATTTCCTCATTCTCAACATCCGTACCAGTAGATTGGGTTAGACAAGCTTCAAGCGGATCCTTGAAAACATCTTCCTGAAAAATCTTAGATACCAGTTTATCAATAGTGTCAATTCTAAAGCAAGAATCATCAGTTGAGGGATATTTCATTGCTTCAAACACATTAAAGGTGACATGATCATCTTGAACCCTAAGAATTAATTTTCCTTGTTGCACATCTATCAAGGTTCTTCCAGTCGCTAGAAAAGGACGGCCTAAAATGAGCGGAACCTCATGATCTTCCTCCATTTCTAGAACAATGAAATCTGCAGGAAAAATAAACTTGTCAACTTTTACTAGTACATCTTCCACAATACCTCTTGGGTGCTTAATTGTTCGGTCTGCAAGTTGAAGTGACACTGTGGTTGCTTTAACCTCTCCCAAACCTAATTTCTTAAAAACAGAAAAAGGCATTAAATTGATACTAGCCCCTAAATCACATAATGCTTTTTCGAAATAAGAGTCACCAATAGTACAAGAAATAGTAAAACTCCCTGGATCTTTTAGTTTAGGTGGCAGCTTATTCTGCAGAATGGCTGAACATTCCTCATTCAATTTTACTGTTTCATAATCCTCCAGCTTCCTTTTATTGGCCAAAATCTCCTTCAAGAATTTTGCATAGCTAGGCATCTGGGCTAAAGCATCTGCAAAAGGAATGTTAATATGCAATTTTTTAAACACATCAAGAAATTTAGAAAATTGCTTATCTAATTTGTGCTGCTGGAGTCGTTGAGGGAATGGAATGGGAGGCACATAGGGCTTGGGATCATCAGGAAAAAGCTTGCTCGTGCATGTCTCCTTGGCTTGCTTATTACTCTCTTCTTCTCGTTCAATGTTGACCTCCTGTTTAGCATCCTCTTGTCCCAATTGTTTGCCACTTCTCAAAGTAATTGCCTTTATGTTCTCAATAGGATTCTTTTCAGTGTTGCTTGGCAAAGAACCCTGTGGTCTACCTGAGATCATATTAGCCATCTGTCCTATTTGCATTTCCAGATTTCTGATAGATGACTCTTGATTCTGGAGTCTTGCATCTGTACTCTTCATGAAATCTTGAGTGGAGGTCGCCAGCTTAGCAACAATATCTTCCAGATTCGGCTTTTTCTCCTCCTGTTGCTTGAATCCTGGTGGTGGTCTCATCGCATTTTGATTGCCCCATGAAAAATTTGGATGATTTCGCCACCCCGGGTTGTAAGTGTTGGAATAAGGATTATTTTGTGACCTGTTAAAATTTCCAACAAAATTAGCATTTTCAGAAGGTTGAGCAAAATTGTTACCTACCTGGCATTCATTGCTGGCATGTCCTCCACCACAAAATTCACATACGGCATTCTGAATTTTCATAGCTGAAGCACTCATATGGTCTATCTTTCTGTTAAGTGCTTCAAATTGAGCTGTGAGTGCAGATAATGCATCCACTTCATGAACTCCTGCCGTTCTCCTAGTTTGTAGCCTTTCAGTAGGCCACTGATAGTTGTTTGATGCCATCTCTTCTATTAGATCAAAAGCCTCCTCAGGTGTTTTATTATTTAATGTCCCACCTGCAGCTGCATCAATAGTAGCCCGGATACTTGCACTAGACCCATTATAAAAAGTTTGTACCTGCATCCAGACTGGTAATCCATGATGTGGGCACCTCCTTAGTAGCTCCTTGAATCTTTCCCATGCTTCGTATAACGACTCATTATCCATCTGCAAGAAATTAGTGATATCGTTACGCATTTTTGCAGATTTTGCTGGAGGGAAAAACTTACCGAGGAATTTTTGGGCCATAGTATCCCAGGTGGTGATTGATCCTGCAGGAAGAGATGTGAGCCAATTCTTGGCTTTATCCCTCAGCGAGAATGGGAACAATCTCAGTCTAACTGCATCATCTGACACTCCATTAAATTTAATAGTGTCACAGATTTTGAGAAATGCATCAATGTGGGCGTTTGGATCATCACAAGGTAGCCCACTAAATTGCACCAATTGTTGAATAATTTGGATGAGAGATGGCTTGATCTCAAAGTTGTTTGCTTGAATAGCTGGCCTCCTAATGCTTGAAGTGGCACCTTGAATAGTTGGTGCTGCATAATCTCTCAAAAGTCGGCGAGGGTTTTCAGCTTCACCTGCATCCGCCATTTTCTCAGTGCGATTTCTCTGTTCTCTTAACAGTCTTTTGAAAGTACGCTCGATTTCTGAATCAAACTTAACAAGTTCCCCTTGTTTAGTTCTTCTCATACACCAACGCACTCCTGAAAAAAATGAACAAAATAAAAGAAACTAGATTAAATCAAGGGTTATCCGGTATTAATATTAATTAGTATTAAACAAGTAGTCCCCGGCAACGGCGCCAAAAACTTGTTCGCATAAAATCCACTAACGCAAGTGCACGTTATCGATCAAGTAATACAATAGTGAGTAAGAGTATCGTCTCACAGGGACTGTTGTATGATAATCTAACTAAGTACTAAAATTGGATTAACTCTAAGGTTTATCTAGTTGATCATATGAGGTTGTGATTAAATAATTTACTGAACTAGAGTACTAAATTAAAAATAAAAATTGCAATCAATTTCAAAAGATACTTCAATAAGACAAGGCGTTAAGGCATTTGATTTCACCATAATCACTAGATATGAATTTCATAAAATTACGCAACCCAATCAATAATACACATGTGATGACGGAAATTCCTAAATTATTTACTATCCTATCTCTAGGTATAGCAAACCTACTCAGTTTATTAACTCACTATATCTCTATGTGAATTTAAATAAATCAGAATGCATTAGGATTCATGAACTTTCCAAATGAAGCCACACAAATAATATGGTATATCTCTATCCATATTTAATTCATGGTTATATGTTAGATGAAGCATTTGCATAATTCTCCCTTCTTAGTTTTGAACATGCACATCAGATCATTTAAATGGTAGCTAATCATTTAAAAGGCATTAAACATAATAACACATAACTCACATGAATAAAACCAATTATGGTGCATAAATATGAAATTCACATCGTCATGATTAGGTTACATCATAGCCCTAACTAAGAAAATTAGAACATAATTGAAAAAGAAATAAAATCTGAAAATTTAATTGAATCAAACATCAAGAGTTAAGAGAGCAAGAAATTCTGTCACCAATTCTTCACTTCTTACTCCGAAATGCTTGACGGCTCCTAAGAAAAATAAACAACGCTCTCCAAAATTAACTGATAACCTAGCTACCCCATACTATTCTATTTATACTACTCTTAAGTTAACAAATCCCTTGTTTTGCGTCCAAAAATCGTGGTTCAGCATCACTCTGGCGCCGCGGCCCTTCTTTTCCAGCGCTGCGACGCTACTCCTCTGTTTTTCTCTTCTTTTCCGCCGTAGCGCCGCGGCGCTGAGTTTCTGCCAACGAAGTTCTTGCACTTTCCTTGGGCGCCGTGGCGCTGCTATTTGGGTGCCGCGGCGCTTCAACTCTGCCAGCAAAGTTGGTCTCGGATTTCTTGTGCTCTTGCTCCCTTTTGTTTTGTTTTCTTTCTTTCTTCAACCTACATCAATAAAATCATGCTTTTATGAAAGAGTTGGATGTTTCATGTAATTTTTCTCAAAAACATAGTAATATTTGTTAATTAAAAGTGGCCAAATAACTCTCTAAACTAGAGTTATCAAAAGCTTCCAGTATACGCAGCGGGAGAGAACAAGTTGACCAATTTCTTGGTTATGGATTGCCCATTGGGGTACAACATCATTCTAGGAAGGCCATGGATACACGCTATGAAAGCAGTCCCTTCAACATACCACCAAACAATTAGATTCCCGACGAAGCAAGGCATTCGGGAGGTTCGAGGAAGCCAAGAAGCAGCGAGAAGCTGTTACGTCACGGATATGAACAAAAAAAAACTTTATAGCAATTATAGACAACCCAGCAAAGCATGACAAGCAGTCAAAGCAACATTGAATTAGCTCTCAAGCAGCTAGATGAAGTCCAAATCGACCCAGAGGATAAAGGTGTACAATGAAGTTCAGGTCATCTTGATGAGGGTATAAAGTCCCAAATTGTTGATTTTCTTAAGGCTAATATAGATTGTTTTGCGTGGTCCCATGTAGATATGCCTGGAATCGACCTAAGCATAATCTCCCATCGATTGGACGTCGATCCAGGCTACAAACCTGTGCGGTAGAAGAGAAGAAAGCTTGGAATCGAACGAAACAATGTTGTCAAAGAAGAAGTAAGAAGATTGCTTGAGGCCGGCTTTATACGGCCTATCCAATATCTCGATTGGCTTGCCAACGTGGTAATTATGAAGAAGAAGAATGGGAAATGGTGCATGTGTGTCGATTTCACTAACGTGAATAAACCTTGCCCAAAGGACAGTTATCCTTTGCCGTACATCAATTGACTCGTCGATGCAATGGCTAGACACGAGATCTTATGTTTCCTCGATGCATTCTCTGGCTACAATCAAATCCTTCTACACCTTGATGACCAGGAGAAGACTACCTTTATAACAGAACATGGGATTTTTTTCAAAGTCATACCTTTCAGGTTGAAGAATGCGGGAGCAGCTTACCAACGACTTGTTAATATGATGTTCGAGCAACAAATCGATAAGAACATGGAGGTTTACATCGATGATATGTTGGTCAAGTCTTTGTAGGCTCATCTCCACATTCAGCATTTGCAAGAATGCTTTGAAGTTTTTTGAAAATATGGCATGAAGCTGAATCCAGAGAAGTACACTTTTGGAGTCGCGAGCGGTATGTTCTTGGGTTATTTCATCACAAAGCGTGAAATCGAGGAAAATCCTAATTAGATTAAAGCGTTTCAGTTGATGTCTTCACCAAGAACCAAATAAGAAATTTGAAAGCTAACTGGTCAAGTTACTGCACTAAGTTGATTTATTGCCAGAAGTTTTGACAAATGTCTTCCTTTTTTCCAGCTGCTCAAAAAGAACACAAAGTTTGAGTGGAATGAATGATGCAAATCGGCTTTCCAAGAACTAAAAAGGTACTTGATGACTCTATCGATCTTATCGAAGCTGAAAAAAGGGGAACCACTCTACCTATACTTGGCAATTTTGGAGACGATAGTAAGTTCAGCCATCGTCCGAGAAGAAGATGCGGTCTAGAAACCAATGTTCTTCATGAGCCACACCATGTTGGATGCCAAAACAAGGTAATCTCTCATCGAAAAGCTCACCCTCACACTTGTCATGTTGGCTTGAAAACTACGACCGTATTTTTAGGGCCACACCTGAAATGCCCCCCTTACAGACGTCACAAACATCGTTACATTCTTACATTCATACTTATTTAACTCAAAACATATATATGAATACAAAACTTAGACGATACTTTTAATTGTAAAAGTAATTAAACATATATAACTAGGATCCATTCATACATATATTTTTTTTATAACTTAACATTGTTAAATCACATTGCTAAACTCATTCCATGTCATAATTTATTCAATTACTTTAAATTAATCATGAACTTATTTTAATAATATAGGTATACCAAGTTATAAAATCGGGACTTATAAAAAAAACATCACATCATATCTCATTAATCATCACATTATTTAAAGTTTACTAACTCCCACAGTTCGGCAGGCCAAACTTGGGACTTCGATAGGCCGAACATGATCGGCAGGCCAAAACTTCTCAACTGACAGGCCGACAGAGGCTTTGCAAATCTGGCTTAAAAACTCATCATTGTTCGGTAGGCCGAAAACGTGATCGGCAGGCCAAACTTCTGGACATCGGGAGGCCGACCGAGCCAAAATCCTTAGGAAAACTTAATTTTTAAATCAAAACCATCCTTTCATAAAAAATGCGAAAGTTCATAATACTTAAAATGATGAAATAAAATATAAAACACAGTTCAAGAATCCTTTAAATGTTTATCATAAAAATATTGTGTTCAAAATATGAAACTTGATTTAAAATATAAGAACGCTCTTCTTGGCGTGCTTCCGGTTACAATTCAACGTGGTAGTGCTCACACGCCTTCCCATGTCCTCCGCCTAATCTATGATTTTCCTACCCTTATCTGCAACATGACATAAAACATGATTAAGCTAATGCTTAGTAAGTACATATAATTCTCACAATTTAAAACATTACATAAACATCATCATCATCATCATTGTCATCATATCATAAACATGCCTTAAGCACAATTTATAGAAACATATCTTTCATTGCATTGATCATTTAAAAACTAATTACATTTTATCTTAAGGGCCCAAGTGTTGTACCATGAACTTCATTGTAGGCGCGTTGTCATGTGAGGAGAAGGGTAGCTAATCCTAAACCAAACATGACATCATAACATTTCATTTCATAACATTGGTGTGCAACACTTATTAGGTGATACATATACATATATAATTTTCATGTTATAAAACATATCATCATCATACATGCATAACTTTAAATCATGAAAATCTTTTATAAGAAATCCTTTAAGGAAAATAACCATAAAATCATCGTGAATACCATTGTGAACATATCATCAAACCTTAAAAAATGTGTCATGTTGCAAGTGAGAATGTACTTACCTTAAAGCTAATGCTTACTTAACCTTAACAGGATTTGGTGACGACGCCGTGGTCTCAAAGTGCTCGTTCCTTTGTGTGTTCATGCCATTATTCCATTTAAAATACAATAAAAAAAATCAATAAAATTAATACTTATCATAAAACATTCATCTCATATTTCACTCTTTCATATAACATTCATATATACATTCATCTCATAACACAAACATAATTCATAACCATAATAACAATTGTCATCACATAAACATGTTATCATGATTTTTTTCTTAAATCATAAAAATTACCTTAAGCATGTAAAAACAAACCATACATTTTTAAACATGAATATCTTAAAAAAAGTTTTCGAACAATTAAAATACATATATTTTAATTTAAAAATTCATACAAACATCTTATTATTATGCATAAAATTATTTAATTATCATAAAATCATTTAAACATATATAACATTTTATAAACAAAAATCCAAAATTAACATTGTTAAAATAGTTTTCTTAATATAATCTCATAAAAAATTCATAACATAAAATACATTCATTATGCATTATACATGCACCTTGTTGAATAAACATTACATTTTCATGCATCAAAGTTAAACAGTACTTACCTTAAAGCTAATGCTTACTTAAAATATTCCTGACCCCTTTATTTTGAAAAAGGTGTCATGTTGCAGGTGTCATTTTACTGCGATGGATTGAGTAATGAGGAGGGGTCAGGAATTGGAGTAGTTTTGAAATCGCTAACAGGTGAACTAATTAAGCAAAGTTTTTGACTGGGTTTTGAAGCTGCTAATAATGAAACTGAATACGAGGTTGTGATTGCGGGAATAAAACTCGCTGCCGCACTGGGGTTGCCGGAGTAGTAGTGGAAAGTGATTCCACATTAGTCGTTAACCAAGTAAACAGAGAGTTCAAAGCACGAGATGAAAAGATGCTCTTGTATCTAAAACTAGTCTCCAAGCTCAAGTCCTAGTTCGATCCGTTCAAAATAAGACATGTACCGCGAGACTAGAACTCAAGAGCGGATGCACTTACGAATGTGAGATCGTCAGTTGAAGTAAGCGAGAGGAGAATGATTCCTTTGGAACAGATTGACAGCCCCAGCATTATGCAAGTCGAGGAAATGATTTACATTGACCCAAGGGACTATTGGAGGGATGCCAATTCAAATGTACTTCTCTGATGGCTGGATCTCGAAGGACAACAGGCTGCAAGAAAGATCAGAGTACAAGCTGTGAGATACTACCTGATTGACAAGAAGCTCTATAGGTGTTCTTTCATGGGACCTTATCTCTAGTGTCTCAGAGAAGATGAAGTGAAGAAAGTTGTCCGAGAAGTACACGAAGGATCCTGCAGAAATCATTCTGGTGGGAGGTCATTATGCAACAAGGTGAAGAGACAAGGATTCTACTGGCCAACCATGCAAAGTGACTGTGAAAACTTCACTCGCAAGTGCGACAGCTGCTAGAGGCACGCTCCTATTATTCACCAACCAGCAGAGGAGCTCTCTTAGTTAATGCGTCATATCCTTTCATGAAGTATTTGATGGATGTAGTCAGACCGTTTCCTCCTGCACCTAGACAAGTCAAGTATTTACTCATCCTCACCGATTATTTTTTCAAATGGGTCAAAGCCGAAGCATTTGCAGACGTTAAAGAGTGAGATGTTGAAAGATTCATTTGGAGAAATATCATCTGTCAGTTTATAGTTTTGAGGGAGATCCTCATAGATAACGGCTCGCAATTCATCTCCTTTGCCTTTAAGAAGTTATGTCGCGATTGGGACATTGTTTTAAGCTTCTCAATGCCAAGATACCCATTAGGAAATGGCCAAGCAAAAGCAACAAACAAGACGATCGTAAGGAATCTGAAGAAGAAACTTAAGGCTAGAAAAGGACGTTGGGGTAGAATCCCCATTCTCGCTCATCTATGGGGTGGAAGCAGTTGTTCCTATAGAAGTTGTCGCTTGAGATCTTCGAGTTGATTACTCTCTTCTAAATAAAGTAAGAAACGACGAGATGATGCAGGATGCATTGGATCCGACTAGCTCAATCCATACGTTTAATCTTACCATTCTCATGGCCTCGATTGTGGATCCGACCAACTCGATCCATATGTTTAATCCTACCACTCTCATGGCCTCGACTGTGGATCCGACCAGCTCGATCCATACGTTTAATCCTGCCATTCTCATGGCCTCGACTATGGATCCGACCAACTCGATCCATACGTTTAATCTTGCCATTCTCATGGCCTTGACTATGGATCCGACCAGCTCTATCCATACATTTAATCATGCCATCTTCATGGCCATTGATTGCAGATCTGACCAACTTGACCCGTAAATTCAAGCATGCCATCTTCATGGTTTTGGATTTGACAAAATTGATCCAAACTCGTCTGACATCTTCTCAGCTCAATTTTGAACTCAACCAACCCAATCATTAGGCTATTTTCAGGGTTAAATTTAGGACTTGATAAGTTCAATTAGTACAACCTGTGCTGCCTTAATCATCGTTTGGATTCGATAAATGAGTTCATAAGGTCAAGGAAATCGACCTATATAATTTGATATCTTGGTCTTAAAGTTTTTTTTTACTCAAGGCCAGTTCGATTGATAGTTAAAGAATTATATCATACATTATTCTTTTTGATTGAATACTTTTCCATTAGTCTGATTACTTTTTGATTAACAAATATTAATCAGTGCATACGATATAAAAGCATTGCATTTTATAAAGCTTGTTGAATTCGAAGTTGAATTTCAATTTGAACTTCCAATTTGTCAGAATAAAGCGTTCGATACAAACCAAGCAAAAATAACTATTAAAAAAAAAATCTTTCACGAATTTCCTCCATTTGTATGTTGAACATTTTCATCCACAGTTGGCTCGATGGTTAAAGGCTTAATGGCATCACCAGTTGGAATCGTTGCAGCATTGGACTTAGGAGTAGGAGGCTTGACATCGACATCTTGATTGGCAGATTTGCCATGAACAATGAGTCATCTTGTGACAGCAGTTCTTGTAAATCCTTGATTTCTTCATCGATCGTTTCGATGCTAAGCTAGCCAGACTTGAATTCCAACAAGGCCTCAAGTCGCGCCTTAAAGGAATAAGTGCCATGGACCTCCAGTAGCTGCTCCTTCATATCTTCGATGTCTTTGTCCTTTGCAGTCACTATCTTCTTCAGGCCGTCGACTTTTTCTTTGGAAAGACAAAGGTTACTAGACAAGCTCAGTACCTTCTCGTTTGACCTGTTTAGTGCATCAACCATGTCATCAAACTCCTTTTGCTTTTTCTCTCCCTCGGTTCCCATTTTCTTAAGTTCCTCCTCAAGCTTTCTACATTTCAATAACTCCTGCTTGTACTTGTGAGCAGCCTTGTTCACGAATAGGTTGTGAAGCAGAAGACCCTACATGATGGAATTTCAATAGGTGCGATACTATCAAAGCCAAAAGGATTAATGTGCTTAAGATTTACCTATCCCAATACTGCGGCCGACTCGTTGAAAAGCCAAGCGAAGGGTTTCCCACCAAGAAGCTCTTCATCTTTGTCGAAGTAAAAGTTTATGGCCACTCTTGCCGCTGCCTCCTTGTCTTGCATGATGCTCACATCTATTGGGATGTCAAGGGTCTTCTCAGGAACACCTTGTTCTGAGTCCCTGGTTGAAGTTGAAGTACCAGCACCCTTCCTTTTCTTTCATGCTAGGGGCTGTATGTTCAAAGGGGGAGGTGGAGCAAGATCTGACAAAGTGACTAGAGGAGTAACTTCTTATACTAATGGTTCACTCATTTCGCTTCTCTTTTTCTTTTTCGTGGCCCTGTCCACATGTCTCTTTTTTTGCATCTCTTCTACTGAGGGCAGAGTAACCTTCATGGCTGATAATGCGGCTTCTACGAGATGAATGTCTTCGTCAGATAGAGATGTAATATATTTTGATGGGCCGTATAGCCATTGAAGTACACCATGGCATACGAAGACCCAATTGACTTGTTTTGGGAATCGAATAGGAATACCTGTGGGGATTTCTTTAAATTGCTTCCATATCGAAGACCTCATAGTTGATCGGGTTGTGAGATCTCTGCCCAAGTCCTCCCTTGAGTGCGAGTAGTGCGTCCAACCTCGCTTGGAACCTTTTGCCAATTCGAACAGGATGATTTAATTCAAAATCTGCAAGAAAAGAATTACTTGTGATTAGATGGAATTACTGTTTGAAGTATGGAAATCAATGATGCTTACCAATATGATCGAAAGCAAATGGAAAGCACAATCGAGTAGTTAGTTTAAAGGAGTCACGGTTAATTGACATAAAAAAGTATCTCTCCTCCCAGTGCCTATCCGCGTTTACGAACTATGTTATGAGTTGCTTCGATTGCTTGTATATGAAGTATAAATGGCCCAAATTTGTGTTGTTCGGCTTCAAGTAATAGCTCCTTAGGAAGTCGAATATGTTGAAATCGATCCCAGCCTCTTTTATCAGGACCATAAGAGCTATAAGTAGTCAAACCCCGTTCGGCATGGGTTGAGTCATGGAAATGTAAAAGTGGCCAATGATCTCAATAATGAACTCTAGGATCGGCAATCGAAGACCGAGTTTGAACCATTTTGTGTATACACAAAACTAGTTGTCATTTTGTGTGTCTGCACGCTCCCCCGAATAAGGCAATCTTATTTCAATCGAGGCTGGTATTCCATATTTCGATCTTACAGTCAATAAGTCCCCCTCTATCAGACCAAACTCTGGATTGTTGGTGAAAATGAGACCCCTTTGGTCAGAGAAATGTATTTCCTCCTTTTAAGCGATTCAACGTCATTGACTGTCTTCGAGGGTCCTGCAGGTCAATTTCATTCTGCATCTTGGTTTGTTGTTTTCGAACTAGACCCGGCTCTATTAAATCTTGTACTCGATTTGATCATTGATTGTTGGCAGATCATTTCATCGACTTCCCTTTCGTCACTACTCGACCAAGTGTCCTCGCCGCTGCTAGAGCTCAAATCTATGACGACTACCTTTGACATTTTTATAGAAATAGTACTATCCAAGGAAAACTAGGGTTTCGAAGATCAAAAAGGTGAAGAATCCTAAAACTTGGGAAGGCTTCAATTGTTCTTGAGCATTCTAGGGTCGCGACAGCCAAACAAGTCAGGCAGTCACTGATTTTCTCAAGAAATAAAGCATGTTTAGTATCGAAATGCTCAAAATTGGAAGAAAAAGAAGATTACAAAAAGAAAATTGCAAGAAAATTAGGAGAAGAAAGAAAATCTTGCTTGAAAATCCTAGAGAAACTGGAGGAAAATTGCCTTGAGTTTGAGAGAAGAAAGATGGAATGAAGAAGTGAGAGAAAAAGCATGTTATATACCACCCAAGGGGTACCAGATCGACAGTTGAAATCGATTCGGAGCTATCTGATCCAAGGGCTAGGGTTACGCGTCTTTTCGAGTTCCTGCTCAAACTGAGGTGGCATCTTTTTGAATCAGACTCATCCGTCAACATTGCAGTATCTTTGAGGAGCTTCCAATCGGCTGATGACATGCGTTGCAAGTAATTATGTATCATGATTTCCCAAGGCAAGGTACTGATTCAGCTACGGATGCAGGATGTTAGTCAGTGACGTACCGTAAAGTTTGGGCCTGATCTTCACTCCTGTAGTCTACTACATCGACTAAGGAGTGGGGGGCTATCTGTTGGGGTGCAATTTAGTGAGGCCTAAATTGCTAGCAGGCCCGTGCGGCCCAATGATTGGTGCGAGTCAGATGGATCGAGTGAAATCTAGTGACTGGCTGAAGCCCAAACGAATTGAAGATTCATATTGTTTGATTCAATCGTCTTACATCATTTGAGTTAGTCAACTCGAAAATATTCGCGCTCATTTTTATATCTTTGATCAGATCTATAGTTTCGAACCAATAGTTGACTGCATGTATAGACGGTTGTAGCACGTCCAGTCATGGACCGAGACAGGGGGGACATGATTCTTGTAGCCTATCACCAATTGACACGTGTCCCACTATTGTAGTTACATATGGTGCTCTATCCCACTCCGTCAGACGATTGGGAGCCACTATCCTTCCTCATTTTCTATGTAAGGGGAAGGCTACTTCGTTGTACGGGATATAGAAATATAGATACCGAAACCCTGTCAATTTACTTTCATCCCTCTCTTGGAATTTGTATTCAAGAACTCCATAGTGAATTACAGTGGACGTAGCTCTTCATTAACAGAGTGAACCATTATGAATCTGGTGTCATCATTACCACAGTTTCTTTTTGTTCATTTTGCTTTAATCAAGCAGATAGATTCAGGTTTACAGATCCATTCAACGGTGATTTGAGGGCCCAAATTCTTAAATAACCTCCAGAATTTTATTTGATTGTAGATTCCCCGTCTACACATTCCTCATTCTTCTTTGCGAGAGTTGTTAGTTAAAGAAGCACATGGCGGTGGCTTGATAGGTCACTTTGGAGTGGCTAAGACTTTAGGTGTCTTGCATGAGCATTTCTTTTAGTCACATATGAAGCGTGATGTTGAGAGGATTTGTAGGAGATGCATTACATGTAGACAAGCTAAGTCTAGGCTGCAACCACATGGATTATATATGCCACTTCCTATTCCTCGAGAACCTTGGGTTGACATCTCTATGGACTTTGTGTTGGGGTTACCTAGGACTAAGAGGGGGAAAGATTCAGTGTTTGTGGTAGTTGATAGGTTTTCTAAGATGGCACACTTCATTGCATGTCATAAAACCAATGATGTATCACATATAGCCTCTTGAGTTACTTTTGGAAGACCTTGTGGGCAAAGCTGGGGACTAAGCTATTATTTTCTACTACTTGTCACCCCCAGATTGATGGTTAAACTGAAGTAGTGAATAGGACTTTATCTACTCGATTACGTGCTATCATTCAAAAGAATTTGAAAACTTGGGAAGATTGTTTGCTGCATGTTGAATTTGCTTATAATAGATGTGTTCATTCTGCAACTAAGTTTTCATCATTTGAAGTTGTTTATGGTTTTAATCCATTGACTCCTTTGGATTTAACTCCTTTACCTTTGAACGAACGAGCTAACTTAGATGGCAAGAAAAAAGCTGATTTTGTTAGGCAAATTCAGGAGAAGGCAAGACAGAACATAGAGAAGCATACCAAGCAATATGGAAGACAAGCCAATAAGGACCGCAAGCAGGTGGTGTTTGAACCAGGAGATTGGGTGTGGCTGCATATGAGAAAGGAACGTTTCCCCAAACAAAGGCATTCAAAACTCCTTCCGAGGGGTGATGGACCTTTTCAAGTGGTGGAACGCATTAATGACAATGCCTACAAGCTTGATTTACCAAGTGAGTATGGTGTTAGTGCTAGTTTTATTGTTTCTGACTTAACTCCTTTTGATACAGATGACGATTTGAGGAGAAATCCTTTTCAAGAGGGGAAGAATGATGCAAGCAATGTAGCTACACAAGTTAGGAGGCATGCTTGTGATCCATTAAGCCGTTCAAGTGGTCCAATCATAAGTTCTAAGGCCAAGCGATTCAAGGAAGCATTGAACAGGCTCATTCAACAAGTTTGGGACGTGTCACATAAATGGAGGCCCGGCATAGGCCTAAATCAATCTCAAGAGAGCCTAGTCACTATGATTAAGGTTATAGAAGATTCACATTGATGATGGTACATGATTTCAGTAAATTGTGGGGGCCAATTTTTTAGATTTGTAATTTCAGGAAACCTTCCTATTTTGGATCGACATGTAGGCGCCATGTCATCAAGTTCGAGACTCGTCATCAATTTATTTTCTTAATGTAATTTTCGTATTTTCTTAGTTGTTAAATTTGGTTTTGTTAGGCATGAAAACAAACATGGATACTTTCCCTTTTCTAGATTAGGTTAAGCGCTAATTAAGGGATTTTCCAAGTCAGTACTCGTTTAGGTATTTTTCAGCTAAAAATCATTCCCATATATTTATAAACACTTTGTTATTTTAGGAGAAAAGGAAATTAGATCATCATTCATGAATTTCGTGAGGCTTTCTTGCGTTCTTCTTATTTTCTTGAGAAGGCTCTTTGATGAGGACATTAAGGCTGCAAGAAATTTTCACGATCCGATTCAAGTTCCAGTTGGTCCTATGACGAGGGCTCAAGCTAAAAGATTCAAAGAAGAGCTGAATAACCTAGTCCAGAGAGTTCTACAACAAGAAGAGAGTGTGTTCACTATTGAGGGTAAATAAAGGCTAGTTTTACTCATCAAAGTAGAGCCAGAAGGGAGCCAATGTTTCCCTTCAGCCGTACACGCACATTGAGTCCTTGTATGGCCAACTTGCATGTTCATTCCATACACGTACGCATGTAGGAGTGGTGTGTCTAGCAAAGATTCAAGATTCAAGATTTGAATTCTTTGTAATCTTATTTTAGTTTAAGTTTCAGTTTCAGAATTTGAAATTTAGAATCTTTGTTTAGACTTTATTATAGGCGTGAATAGGAGGAATGAATCTTGAGTTAAATAATTCCATCCTAGGGAGGCATTTCTTTCATTAAGGGTAGAATAGGAATTTTACATTTAAAATTAAACCCTATGTGAATTTCGGCCATATAAGGCCATCTTATAGATTATGCAATTCAGTTTTGATGTTCATTCATATTGAAAGTTATTCTTCTTGAGTTCTTGAAGAAACTTTTCTGAACTTATCAAGGATTCCTTGTGGCGTTCAATTGACTTATCAAACGGACTTTCCATACTCGTTTGTGGTGTCTTCATCATACTAAGGTTCTTGCTTTGCTAAGCAATGGGTCGCAGTTCCACTCAACTTGAGATGTCTTAGGGTTCAAAATTCCAAATTTGGTATCGGGTTTCGTCATTTGGTTGGCGTGGTTCGTATCACTCTTTGAACTTATCAAGATTAATCTTGTGGCATTCAACAAACTGACTTATCATCTAGGGTTTTAAGTGTTCTTGAAATTCTAGGTGTGGCGTCTTCCTATCCGTGGTTCTTGGTTCATGCCTCACTAGATTATAGGTCAAGGCTCAACAAACGTGTGTCTTAAAGGGATTAGGGGTTTGATTCCAGATTTGGTGCGGGTCTTGTCGCGTTAGTCGACGGGGTTCATATCAATGTCCATTCTAGGATACACTTGTAAGGGGGTTTAAAGTGGATGTGGGCATGTTTTGTCTTACAAAGAATCAAGTCTAGATTACGATTTCAAGTTTTTAGAAGCTCAAGATTCAAGAATCTTAGAAGTCTGATCAAGATTTGATTTCTTTGTAATCCTATATTAGTTTTAATTTTCAATTTAAAATTTGAATTTAGAAAATCTTTGTTTGGATTTTTATAGGTGAATCTTTTCATTAAGGGTAGATTAGGAATTTTTACAATTTATGCCACTGTAATTTCGGCCATATAAGGTTGACTTTTAGATTATGCAATTCAGTTTTGATGTTCATTCATATTGCGAGTTATTCTTCTTGAGTTCTTGAAGAAACTTAGCTGAACTTATCAAGGATTCCTTGTGGCGTTGAATTGACTTATCAAATGGACTTTCCATCCCATTTGTGGTGTCTACACCATACCAAGGTTCTTGCTTTATTAAGCAACAGGTCGTCGTTTCTATCCAACTTGAGAGATCTTGGGTTTGAATTTTCCAAATTTGGTATCGACTTTTGTCGCGTTGTTGGCATGGTTCGTATGATACTCTCTTTTTTTCTCTCTTAATTTTCTTAGCCCCTTTTTCTTTTTCTATTTTCTCGATCTTTTTCTCATTTTCTTTTTTATTTTCATTTTTTTCACTCTTTTTCTTTTAATCACTCTCTTTTTGTAACCTCACTTGATCTTCATAAACTTGATTTAGTGTCAAAGGAACTAGAGTGATTTTCCTTTGATTATGCTCAAATGAATACTTGTTGGTGAATCTATCATGCTTAACTCACTGATCGAATTGCCATAGCTTGCCTAATAACAAATGTTTGGCTTGCATTGGGACTACATCACACAAGACTTCATCTTCTTATTTTCCAATGCGAAAAGAAACTAATACTTGATTATTTGCCTTCACCTCTCCACTATCATTGAGCCATTGCACCTTGTAAGGTCGGGAATGTTTAATTGTTGATAGCACCAACTTTTCCACCATTGTAGTGCTAGCAACGTTAGTACAACTACTTCCATCGATAATCACACTACATACCTTGTATTGTATGTGGCATCTAGCATGAAAGATGTTCTCTCGTTGCACTTTATTGTCTTCTTTGATTGCTTAAAGCTCTCCTAGCAACCAACATCTCTCCTTAGGCAGCATACTCCTCTTCTTCCACATCCTCCAATGGTGGCATAAACTCGACACCATCTTCATCCTTAGACTCAAATTCATGATCATCACTTAATATCATCATTCTTTTGTTTGGACATTGGCTTGCTATGCCTTGGCATTTAAAACACTTAATTTCATGATTTTGAGTGGTGGAAGAATCAAATTCACCTTGAATTGCACTACTGGTCATTTCTTGTTTTTGTTTAGGTTTGGACTTGGCCGTGGCTGGCTTTTCCTCCCTCCTAGCAACATTCGGCCTCCATGTAGAACTCGAGCTTGGGGTTACGAGTGTATTGCTATACCTCCTCTTGAGTTGGTTCTCAATCTTGATAGCCATATGTACCATATCCTCAAACTCCACATAATGATGCAATTCCACCATATTAGGTATTTCCCAGTCCAATCCCACCAATAACCTTGCCATAGTAGCCTTTTCGGTCCTCCTCCACATTCGACCAGATCATAGCAACTTCCATCTCTTTGTAATAATCCTCCATACTTCGGTTGCCTTATGTAAGACTTTGCAATTGTTGGTACAACTCCCAATAGTAATGGCTAGGAACAAAGCGTCTCCTCATCACGGTTTTCATCTCTTCTCATGTTTCTATTGGCACTCTCTATTTCTCCTCCTATTTAGTACTAATTGATCCCACCAAACTATTGCATAATCGAAAAATTCTATGGCTTCCAATTTAACCTTTTTAAACTCTAAATAATTATGACAATCAAACATTAACTCCACTTTCTTCTCCCACTCAAGGTAAGCTTTGGGATCATTCTTGCCATGGAACAATGGAATCTTTATCTTGATACTACCCAAATTATTATCTTTAGGGTTCCTAGCTTCTCTAAACTGCCCCCTATGTCTTCTAGTCCCATTGCTCATAATTGAATCCTGATCATCTTCTTCCTCAAAACCTTCCACAAAAGACTCTTCATCCTCAACTCTCACTCCCTAGGTTGCATTATCTCTCTCCTTTGCACATTAGGAATATTTTGTGGCTATGTATTTTCTATCCTATCTATCCATTCATGAACTTGCTCCATCTCCACTTTAAACATCCTCCTCATTTCACCCATTAAACCTTCCATGAGCATCTTAGAGACTAGGTGTAGAAATCCAACATGTTTATTTTTATGTTATTCATGCAAACACATTCATGGCCCAATCAATAAACGTGTAGTCCAAAGCCATTTATCTCATGTCGTTTTCATATCGTGTTATCGTGTCGTGTCTGAAATTGCCATTCCTACTCTTAAGGATGTAAGACTTTGGAATTAAGCATGTAAGATTGTATCTGAATGAATGTAAGATTCAGTTTGTTTTTTTGAACCTTTTTTTTGGCTCTCTTTTTTTTGCTATCTTTTCTCTTTTTTTTTTTTGGATGAATTTTTTTTTAGTATGAATTGGAAGTTCAAGGGAAGGGGACTCGAATTTGAACAAAAGAAAGAAGAAAAAAAAGGAAAGGCAAACCTAAGACTACAATCGTGCTCTGAATACCAAATAATATGAACCCCGCCAATAAAGTGACAAGACCCTTGAATCAACAAGTCTTCAAGATCGTTTAAAAACAAGTTTGTATGAAACTATGACCCGTTAGTATTAAATAGATATTGTACTTTTTGTTAATTTTCTTTATTGGATTTTTTTAAAATTTTTTTCAATTTTTAGTTAATTGGGTTATAAACGTGCCATATGCGTGTTGTTATTGTGTCAACTTGTCACGGCCTTCTTAGTAATCATGTTAATCATGTCGTGCCGTGTTACACATGCCATAAGTGGGTCGTGTTCATGTTTGCATTTCTGGCCTAAACATGTCATGCTGTAAACATCCTAACACGAACATAACACGCACACGATTTTGCCACCCCTACTTAAGAGGGTAAAAGCCAATTACATTTTGTGGAAAACACGAGTGTAATTGGACGAGCCAATATTTTTAATGAAACATGTAAGGGAGTGTGTGAGGTTCTTTTTTTCTTCTTTCTTCTTTAACTTTGTTATGCAGCCAATATGTCCAACATCAAGGACAAAAATACTACTGGAGAGGATTACGCTTTTTTATAAGCACCTATTTTTAAAGATACGTTTAATATAAAAATTAAATGAACCAAATAATCCAAAAAAAGTAATCGGCATCCTTCCTATTGCATATTGGGCGTGAGCTATTCTTTATTTATTGCATCATCCTTATCAAATAAGGAAACTCTTTGATGCAAATGTGATTGTATTACTTTTTAAATGTCAACATTTAAATAAATATATTTTTATTTAAAGGGAAAAGTTTGTTCGTAATATATTGCATGTAATATTAGCGAGAATTGTAAAAAATATATTGCATGGATAAAATGAACAAGTTACAATACTAAATATGGAAAAATAGGAAACAGGTAATAACAAAACCTTCAACTCCAACCGTATCAATGCAAAAGATTAAACGGGAAGACAGTTGAGGCACTGTAGCTCACATTTTCTTTAAAATAGATTCGTCCCCTTTGGTTATGCACAAGGATTTAACGGACATCTGTCTCCTAAGATACAATGACAAACAGCGATGGACTTAGCACAATCAAGCACTATCTCTGGCGAACTTGAAACAGTGTTTTTCTCTAACCAAAAAGGTCAATGACAAACTCGAACAAGAAAGCAATAGGACTTGGTGCAACTCAAGCATGTGATTTTTTGTGTGTCTGAAACTTGAAGAAACGCATTTAAATTTGGTGCCATTAACCCAGCTTTATGAGCAATCATTAAGCCTTTCAACAATATAAATTCAAAGGTTTTATAAGTTGCCATTAACCCTGTTTTATGAACAACCATTAATAGTTTAAATTCAGATTTATTGTTATTGGAAGCAATAAAATATTTTACAAAACGTGGCCCTCGCAAGGCAAGGTCAACGAACCCGGCGTTTGTGTCACCTACGTCGTGAGTGCACACATTGGGCCCTTAGCCCACTAAGGATTTGCACCCCCTATGTGTGAGAGAGCCTCTTAGGTACTACATCTTACCCAAGCATAGAAGTGCAACCAATTAAAAACCACATCAAGCTTTAATGCCTAACCCATGTGAGACTCCACATTTAGGCTTATTCCAACAAAATCCAAATGTCAATGGGCACACTTTGAGCATCAATTTCTCTTTCACCTGATTATCATTTTAAGCATATAAATATATGATTTCGATCTCCTTGCAATGAAGAATACAAATCTGCCAAGACCCGTTACTTTTATAGAGTGGGTCCTACTCAAAATTATGCCTCAAAATTGGTCCTTAAAATGGTTATTAACCCTTTTTTCTAACAAATTTTTGGTGAAGAATGCTTTTATTCTCATCTAGTGGAGAATAAATTTAGATCATTAAATTATAAATCAATGGTCCAAGATTGTATTGTTCATAGAAACTAAAATACAGCCAATCACATTTGATTATACTTCCCTATTTATATCAGTTTTTACCCAAATAAATGTCAACCATTAATTTTATAAAACTTTCAATGTCAATACTTGATTCTAAACTACAAACCCTAACATTATTAATTCCAAATTTTGAAATGCTTAAGAGCCAAAAAAAAAAAGAAGAAAAAGAAATGACTCATCAAAAAAATGAAAGCTTCCCACAACGACACTACAAATCTAGCGTCCCTTCAACATGGCAGTGCGAGTACTATGACCTCCTCTACGAATATCACCAACAGTGAGGTTAGCATCACCAACGACGGTACCACCATCCTCAATCACATAGAGGTCCTTTAGTCCCTTGCCAAGATGCTTGTCGAGCCCTCTAAATCTCACAATGTTGCATCCTGACATGAAACCACCATCGTCACCATCGGTGCCAACGCACTCCTCAATCAGTGTCTCTCCCTATTTTTTGTTGTTCTATTTCCAAGGGGATATAAAAATTTAAAAAAAATAGACAAGAAAAATATAAATCAAATTTTTTTTACCAATTGATGAATTTGTGTATTGTTGAAAGGTGCTATTTGTGAAATTAATTTGTATAATTAGTTTGATATTTGTTGTAATTAGATGTTTTTGATGAACGAGACAGGTTTTTCAGGTTGTCCTTTATTCTTCTTAGCACAGCTTCAATAATTCTACGATACATGTGAAGGTGTATGTTATCCTAAGTTCTAGCTAAATCTATCATTTATGGTTTGTTTGTCCCAGTCGATATAGATCTGGATGTTCTTGTTCATGGTTTGTGTTCATTCGGATTGTAAATTTGGGCTTTATGCTCCTTTTTTTTTTGTATTTGAGTGTCTTTTGGTGGTATTCTTCAACATATACTGGGTCCAGATTTTGAACAGATGATTTGTCTAAGATCTTAATTTTTGCATAAGAGCTTTGATGTATCCCATGTAGATTTTCCATTTTTCCTAATTCGTCACAAAAAATTTAGTTAAATTTGAAAATTTGACTGTTTAAGTGTTGAGAAATTAAAAAAATAGTTTTTTTTGTTTAAAAAAACAAAAAAAGATGTAATTAAGTGAAGTAAATATCATATTAAGCCTTTTAAATTTCACTATGAATAAGTATGGACCCTTAGATTGTACTACATGGGTGGAGAGTAAAAACGTTTGCCACCATAGACTTGTCCTTTTTAAATATTTATTAATTTAGAATAAAAATTTTATCAAATCAAGAAACTACACACCATAGGAATATCTTCCTTATGGTTAGCTCCTACAGCATTATTTAATCATATTGTGTCATCCAATAATTAAATAATCATATTATTTAATCCAAAGCATTTATTAATAAGTGATAATTCATAGCGCATACAAAATTACAAAGATGGCTTGAAGAACTATAGACTTATAATTTCAAACTCCAACAAAATTAATAATTAATTAACAACTTTACTTATTTATCAACTTGGTTAATTCCAAAGCTACTCCACTGAAATCTTAGAATTACATTCTTGAAATTATAAATATAATTTATTCAAAGAATTAAATCGTTCATTGATATAGTCATTACATATAATTCATTGTTAGAGTTAGGTAAAATCTGTTAGCCACTCTAATTACGTCTGTATCCTTATGTCATTGATTCTCTAATGAATAATGAATTCATAAACTTAATTATGAATTTGAACGCTCATATTATTCAAGACCCGAGTCAATAGATAAGAAGTAGATTAATAAGATTAAGAACTCCATCTTAGTCTGTTAATAAGATTAAGAACCATCGACCAATGTTATTAGAACTCGCTATATTTTAATGGAAACTATTTATCCATTCATATTATATGATGTCCAAATCCTGCATAATCACATTATGTACAGTACACTTATTTAATGATTCACTATAATAACAGTTTAGATCTCATTCTTAATGGAAATGACCTGTACTAATAACACAATTACTTGTTCCATACTTCAATTGAATAACTAATTATAATAGTTAATTATATGTTACTAACTAATTTAATAATCATCCTTAAATATTATCCTCTTGTATATGACAATTATATACAATATTTAAGGTCATGTATAGAATTATAGAATTTTAATGATATTCATAAAGTATTTAAAGAAATAAAAAATTCATTTTATTTATTTATAAATATGTCCCTTACAAAAACATTACATGTTTTAAATTCAACTATCCTAACAGTTGGAACTTGATATTAGAACTTAAGTACCGTAGCATAGTTTTGCCTTACATTGTAGCATGTAGGAGCTTTATACTGTAAATCTATGAAACTTTATGTTCCAACATGATTCGCAAACACTATTTGTATTAAAACATCATATTGAATAATGCTACACTCTTTTTCAGCCCCTATGCCTTTATTTCTTAAATTATCCTTACTTTTACAAACTTTGCACTTTTGACCAAAAATGATAGATTTGTACATTTCAGTCCCTTAAATTTTTTTTAAAAATTCTCTAAAAAATTCTCAACCCCATCAAAAATATTTAAATGATTTGTTGTTGCCCCTTCAGTCTTTGGGTTCAAAATCTCAACCAAGCTTTATGTTTCTTGATTTTGTACATTTGTCCCAGAACCCAAAATTTCAACATGTTAGTTTGTAAAACCCGAACCTATTTTTTGACAAGTATAATTTTTCAAGGGCAAGATTTTACCCTTAAAGTGCTTAATATATGGCTTCTCACATGTTTTCTTTTTTAATTTTTAATCTTACCTTAGTGATGGTTGTTATCCACACTAGACCCTACACTCTTAGTTTCTTGAAGGATTGAGAGGCCTGATGAAGAAAATTTTAGAGTTTGAAAGCATCATAAGATTTGGCCACTAGAGGAAGGAAGAAGAAAATTTTACTGACTTGGAAATGAGAGAGAGAGAAAGAAAGGAAAAGAGAAGGAAGAAAAATGAGATACATTAATTATATTTTGATCCATTCATATTTATAGATAACCGTATGTGGGTGAAAATGAAAAATTCTTGTTGTTCAAGTATTGTAAAATTTGGCTACAAAGGGGTTTTGTGTATGAGCTTCAAAAACTATTCACCTTAAGACCCCATTATCTGTTGTACTCCATTAGTAACAACCAGTACTTGATCCCTTTATTTGACACCATCTTCTTACCCCTTGGTCAACAATTAGAATTTTTTTTTTATTTGTTTATAGATGTTATTTCTATTTTTAGAATGAAACTAATTGCATATGTCCTTTCTAAAGGTTTCATAAACTAATTTATTAAAATTTTGTGGATGCTTGGCATAGATCGAATCGTATATTTTAAAATTTTTTCTCAAAATCCATTCTGCAGCAATCAATACTTATCTTAATTGAATGATATAATATTAGAAGCTGATTAATTAATTTACCATCATATAATTAGAACAACAATCTTAAACTCCAAATCCTCTCGAATACCATGAATCTTTCTTAGTGTTCTTCAAATTATGATGAACACGAACGAGTGGGCACTTTTAATTTGGGTTATAGTCACACAACTTATTTTCTGATCACTTTGTATTCTTAACGCACGAGATCAAGCAATAAAAGAGAAAAGGAAAACTCTCTAAAAAAATTCTTTTATTTGGAAAAGTACATTTTAATTTTTTTATGGCTAGTTTCTCTCACTAAAACACTTTTTATACTATAGAGAAAATAACTAACACTTTTTTGAATTAATTAATTAAATAATTTATTAAACCACTTCCACATGAAGTGGAAAAAATACACCCCGCTACTTGAGTATGTGGCATTTTTAGCTGATAAGGGAGAGAAAAAATCTCCCCTACTATCCCATTAATTAGTTTAATCTTTATCTTAAAAAAAATATTTTATTTTCAACTGGTCAAAATAATTAAACTGATTATTTCCTTTTTTCCACATGTGTTTAAATTGAACCTCCACAAGGCCTTTCCTCGTAGAAAATAACATGAATTTCCTATGGCATACATGAACAGTTTGGTCCTTACCATGCTATAGATTTTTCGATTCAAATCTATTTTAAATTTATTTTAAATACTCATATTATTTAAGATATAAATTGATCCAATTAATGACTGTGTGAAAATTGATTTAGAATTCTCAATTCCAAATTAATAAATTTAACCCAATATAAAATATAGTTTTTGTAATTTAATTTAGCCACTGAAAGGAACTATAGACATTATGATTTTAAGCTCTAATAATTTTGACAATTAATTATTGCCTTAATTAAAATATCAAAATTATTAATTCCAAATGACTCCACTATAAATTTAGAATTGCACTCTTAAAATTATAAAACTAATTATATTTAAAGGATTTGAATTATCTATTGATATAATCACTATATATAAATTAATCATCCATAAACGATTCATAATTAAAGTTATGTGTTTTTTGTTAACCTCTTTAATTATATCTTTTTTTTAAGTACATTGATTCTCTAATGAATAATATATTTATGATCTAATCATAAATTAAACGCTCTTATTATTCAAGCCATGAAGTAATAATAAGAATATGACTCTATGCATTTGTGTCATTCATGATTTGTTAAAAAAATACAACATAATAAATAGGAGTGTATTAATTACTTAGAATTGAGATCGATTCATATATGACCATCATTGACTAATATTGAATACTCAATATATTAACAGAGATTATTAGAGATTCATAATTAATCATGTTTTGGTCCTATATAATCAAATTATATATAAAGTGCTTTCATTCTAATAATCCTATTATTAACAATCTAGACAGGATAGTTTCATTCAAAATGTAATGAACCACACCAGTATTTTAATCTGATTAAAGATCCCAACTTTAATTTTTAATTACGGACAGATTTAGATTATTTTACTTTATATATATTATCCTCCTATATATAACATGTATATACAATATTTAAAATCACATTTAAATAATCTGGGGTTTTCAATATTTATAAAGTATCTAAAACATGCATGCAAAAATAATATTGAAAATATTCCTTAAATTATATTAATAATCAGCAAATAATAATACATCTCATTTGTTTATAGGCACATATCACAACAATCTCCCACTTGCCGTAAAGCAAATATGACATTTCTCTAAATCTTATCCTTTCAAGATGTTGCTCAAAACTCTGAGCCGGTAATGTCTTTGTAAATGGCTCAACTATGTTGTTTGTGGATGCGATCTTCTCAATTGAACTGTCACATACATTAGCAATGTCTCTCACTAGGTAGTAATTTTGCGGTATGTGATTTCCTTTGTGGTGGTTCCCGGGTTTTCTAGCATTGGCCACTAACAATAGAGTCTAATTGGCTCATGCGTATCCGAAACAACTTCTAGAGCTCTCAAGAATTCGTGATGCTAGACTGCCTCTTTAGCTACTTCACAAGCTGCTACATATTTAGCTTATATGGTTGAGTCAGCAACACAATTTTGCTTGACACCTTTTCATATAATGGCTCCATTTCCTAAAGTAAACAATGCCCTAGATGTAGAATTCTGATGGTCTCTATCTGATTGGAAATCAAAATCTGTATATCCAATAGGAATCAAATCCCCAGCAAAATATACCAGCATGTAGTTTCTCCTCCTTTTTAGATATTTAAGTATGTGCTTGACTGCTACCCAGTGATCTAATCCTGGGTTGGACTAGTTACGGCTAACTATTCCCATTACAAAGCATGCGTCTGGTCTTGCATACAATAGACTACCAACTGCCGTGCGTAGGGAATTTATCTCATATTCTCTTCCTCTTGTAGTGTTTTTGGACATTGCTTTTTTGAGAGATGAACTCTATGTTGAGAAGGCAAGTTTTCTTTCTTAGAGTCCTGCATTTGGAACTTGACAAGCACCTTGTTAATGTAGGATGCTTAAGACAATGCCATAAGCCTATTCTTGTGATCCCGTGTAATTTGGATACCAAGAATGTTGCTTGCCTCTCTTAAATCCTTCATTTGGAATTAGCTACCTAACTAGTTCTTTACCTTGGATAAAGACTTTACATCATTCATAATGAGTGAAATATCATCCACATAAAGAACTAAGAAAATCACTTTATCCACTTCTATCTGCTTATAGACACAAGGTTCATCTAGACTTTGTTAAAAAGCATAAGACTTTATGGCATTGTTAAATCTGATGTTCCAGGATCTAGAAGCATGCTTAAGCACATAAATGGACCTTTACAATTTGCAGACTTTCTACTCTTGGCCCTTGGCCATGAAACCCTTTAGTTGGACCATATGAATAATCTTTTCAAGATGGCCATTTAGGAACGCCAACTGGACATCCATTTGCCATGTTGCAGAACCATAATGAGCCGTAATGGATAAGAGGATTTGAATTGATTTTAGCATGGCCACTAGCGAAAAAGTATCCTAATAGTCTACTCCTTCTTTTTGGGGAAAAGCTTTTACCATCGGTCTAGCCTTGAAAGTCTCTACTTTCCCATCAACTCCTATTTTCCTCTTATAGATCCATTTGCAACCAATAAGCTTAATGCCTTTTGGTAGATCTACAAGCTTCCACATTGAATTTGAGTAAATAGACTCCACTTCGAGTTTCATGGCTTCCAACCATTTTTCTCAATCCATTGCCATCTTTTCTATTAATGGATCATTATCACTACCATCGATGGCTACAACTCATGCTTCTCCTTCTTTATGATAGCGAATGGACAATCTTATTTCCCTCCTACCGTGTCATGGTGGCAGTGGTGTTTGATCTCAAGTACTGGTCTTTAATCTTTGTGATTCAACAACTGTTGTTGATGTGGGGCTAATCTCATTAGCCAGCAACTCTTCCAAAACTACTTTACTTTTGGGTTTGAAATCTACCATATAGTTGTGCTAAAAAAACATAGCATTGTTGACACAAACACTTTGTTATCCTAAGGACTATAAAATGGATCTTCTTTTGTTCCTTTAGGATAGCCTACAAACTTGCATACCTTTAAGCAAGGTTCTACCTTCCAAATCTTTCCCTTCAATATGTGTGCTGGGCACCCCCATATACAGATATGTCTCAAGCTAGATTTGCAACTATTCCATAACTCTAAGGGAATCTTAAAGATTGACTTAGATGGAACTAAGTTCAAAATATTTACTACCATTTGTAATGCCCATCCCCAAAATGAGATAGGCAGAGAAGAATAGCTTAACATTGATCTTATAATGTCAAGCAAAGTATGATTCCTTCTTTTGGCCACACCATTTTGCTGTGGTGTCCCAGGTGCCATGAGCTATGACAAAATTTCATTTTCAATCAGGTGGTCTTTGAATTCATAATCCAGGTATTCTTCTGCTTGATCCAATCAAATGTTTTCATTATTTGCAGGGTTGCTTTTCTGCTTCAGTATAGAATTCTTTGAGCTTTTCAAAGGCCTCAGATATTCTTTGCATTAAGTATGCATATTTGTATATTGAAATCGTCAATAAATATGAAGAAGTATTTGTAGCCCCTTCTTAATTTGACATTAAAAGGTCCACACACATTAGTATGTATAATCTTTAGAGGTGCACCTTTAACTGAAAAAGGCGTTTTGGTTATTTTGCCTTCTAAGTAAAATTCACGGACAGGTAGAGTGCCAACTTTTAGCCCTCTCAAAGGACCATCCTTTTTTAGCCTTTGTATCCTATCTATGTTAATGTGACTAAGCCTTAAATGCCACAAAAATTTGTTATTTTTATCATTAGAAATCTTTCTTCTTTTAAGGGTTGGCTCAGCGACTTTAAACATTTAAGTTTGAAGTAAGTTGTTGGAAATTAATTTGGCAAGATATAGACCATCATAAACATTGTTGGGTTGTGGACCCGAAAATATGAAAAATGCTACAAAATAGAGTTTTAAAATTTTTTATAAACTTTTAGGATCCTTCTTATAATGCTACATGCAAATAATTGAATAAACACAAACTTGTAGATCTGACAATAGCTCTTGATAATCAAGAGTTCCAAAACCTTCAGATCTTCCTTGCTATTCTTCTCCTTGTCGATCACTAAAAGTTTATAAAAAATTTCACTTTAAACATTTAAGTTTGCATGTAGTTATAAGAAGTAGAAAGGTTCTTCACACTCTAAAGAGGAGAGTAGAACACTAAAAGGAAGCCAGAGAAAAGTCTCATAAAAAATAGAGCCTCAAGGCCTATTTATAGACATACTGGCTAGGTTTTAAGAACAAAATCTCCAAATGGATTTTCTTAGAGAGAATCACACCCACCATTTAGGTGGTTGGACATGATTTTTCATTTCTCCAATAGGAGAATGACACGTGTCTTAACTACTTGATTTAGCTTGATTCTACATTCATCCAGAATCTGTATGAGATTTAATTTTAGTTCAAACTGAAATACTATTTATTTTAACTTTTAAAAAAAATATCTTCCATGATTTTCTCAATTATTTAAATTATCTCATAATTTAAATAATTATTTATAGAATCTATTTCAACTTTTGAAAACGATATTTTTTTGCTCCAAGATAACAAATAGATTACAAGAAGATCATGTGATTGATTTGAAACTTAAAACTATGGATATGACGTCACTTGGACTCCTAGAGTTCCAGTGTGTAGCTGGTAGAAAAATAGTACGCAGTGAAATTTAAAAATTTTTATAACAAAGTATTTTTCAAAATATAAGTTTGACATACTATATACATAAATTAACCAGACCTTACTAACCTTTTATGTGTTGAAAAGCTCCTACAATCAATGAAGAGAAATAAAGTTCCAGAAGGACCTCAACCAACTGGCCTTCTTTGCTATTCTCTATCCACGATTAGAGTATGTATGGGCTCACACAAACAACTCTTCCACTAGGTAACTCTCCTTCCAACCAATTGAGAGAACCCAAAGCTAGTGTTCATGATTTATGAACAAGAGATATCAAGGAGTTTTCAGAATCTCACCAGCAAAGTTTCACTCTTAATCTCTCAATTGATCTAAATAATAATGAGACTTACTCCCCTTTATATAGAGGTTGGGTCTAGGAGTTAGTTTTTATCAGATAAGGCCTCAAAAATTTGAATCAGAATCAAACCAGAATCGATATCTAATAAAATCTACATCTAAAACACGTAATAAAAATTCCCACGGTCGGCAGGCCGAACTAGCAGATCGGCCTGTCCTATCGGTAGGTTGAAGTTTAAGATTGGCCTGCCAAACTTACGATTTTTTATCCATACAAATCTTTATTTTCCACCTGAGATTCTTCAAATAAAGCCTCAATTTTAATTCAAATAACCCAATAGAGAAGTCATATGATTAAAACAGTCATATCTAGATAATCTCTAGGAAAATAAATATTATTGATAATTCAATAAGTTTATCTTGAATTAATTCAAAATTAATCCATCCAATAAACAGACATGAATTATCTGTTCTCGATAATTGAACAAGTTTATCTAGAATTAATTTTATCACAAAATTAATCCAACCGATAAATAGACATAAATTATCCAATTTTATCGAATTTCAGCCAATCTAATAAATCTGACATAAGTCACGCATTGTTGGAAAAGCATGCCGTATCATTATAGGATTTTTGTGAGCTAGCAAAGGGAACCTGATGGACCTATATAGTTCAAGCTCCCAATAATTATGAAACCCAATATTCTAGATATACATTTCATAATTAGAGCTACACTCTTGAACTATACAGAATTACGAAGCCCGTGTAGCTAAATCTCCATGACATATCATAATGTATCGTATCCCTATAGGGTTATCCATAATCGGCTTAAGGACAAATTCTGTCTTACATTCCTGATTATTTTTATCTTATGTTCCATTATCTCATCATCAAAAAACTTACCATCCAAATATAGTATACCATTCGATTACACCTATGTATCCAAATGGTTGAGCGCACCGATTTTTCAATTACAAGATAATGCATATAAGAGGATATCACTATTCCTAAAGAGGAGCTATGGATTCCATATCTATGAATAACAGGTCTACACTATCAAGAGTCATGCCTCCAACATACTAACGTGCATACCACTATTAAAATGTGGGTGTCACCTTTTGGTACATCAAAAGACACAAGTCAAGACAACGGGCTCACCATTCATCTCAAGATTAAGATACAATACAAATGATTGTCTAAAGTGAATCGATTTGTCGAGACAGAATTATTAATCCAAATCAATTCACTTTATGTCCTGATCCAACACATCGTTAGTTATGACAATGTGTCAATGTTTCTATTCATGGAGTTCAACTCCGATGGTCAAGACAAACCATCTTCTATTAGGGATATAGACAACATAATAATCTTTACGTGAATAAAGTGCCCAACTTTATTCCCTTAATGGTGGATCTTATGATTTAGACCATCACCTTAAAAATCGTGTCTTTCGGATAATCTGTCCATCATATGCCCAATTCTTAAAAGTTTAGACCAACAGTCTCAGACTATTGTTTGCTTAACATACATTCAACAAATATGAACATAAAGAGGACAAGATTTGGTATATAAATAATCAAGAAATTCTTTATTGATAAAAATGTCTCCAAAAACATATTACATTTTTACTTCTTAGGGCATACACACTAACAATCTTCCACTTGCACTAAGTGAGTAAATATGACAAATCTCACATCCCCATAGCTTCCACATGCCTCTCGAAGACTCTCCCAGTAAGTGTCTTCATGAATGGATCAGGTAAATTGTCCTCTAACGTAATTTTGCACACCGTGACATACCCGCCCTTGACGAAGTCCTTTATTATGTGATACTTCTAATCAATATGCTTACTCTTCTTATGAAATCTTGGTTCCTTAGCATTAGCTACCGCCACACTGTTATCACAGCACAGTGATACCGCTTTATCCATCATAGGAACTACCTCAAGATCCCCAAAGAATTTGTAGAGCCACACTGCTTCTTTTAAAGCATCACTAGCTGCCACATACTCAGCCTCTATCGTTGAATCTGAAGTGCAACATTGCTTCACACTTCTCCAACTGATGGCACCGCCACCCAAAGTAAACACAAAACCCAAAGTCGATCTCCTAGAATCCATACAAGACTAAAAATCTAAGTCAGTATATCCTAGAGGAGTTAAGTCCTCACCCGAATACACAAGCATATACCCTCCAGTCCTTCTCAGGTATTTGAAAATATGCTTAACCACAACCCAGTGGTTTGGTCTCAGATATGCCTATAATCGACTTACAATCTCGACCGCATAACAAATATTCAGTCGTGTGCAAAGGGCATACATGAGACTACCTATTGCTGGAGCATAAGGCACTTTCTTTATGTATTCTCTTTCTTCATAGACTTTGGAGAGTCTTTCTTAGAAAGAGTAATTCCAGACCTAGATGGTTGCCTACCTTTCTTGGAATCCTGCATTGAAAAGCTCCTAAGAATCTTATCTATGTAGCCGGCCTAGGACAAAGCTATCATTTTGTTCTTCCTATCCCTAAAGATCTAGATACCGAGAACAAAATTAGCCTCACCTAAGTCCTTAATGTCAAACTGCTTGGTCAACCATAATTTGACTGATGACATTGCCCCAACGTCATTGCCAATTAGCAGAATATCATCTACATAGAGCAATAGAAAAACCACCTTCCCATCCTTAATGTGTTTGTACACACATGGTTCATCCACATTTTTTGAAAACCTATAAGTGTTGATCTCTTGATCAAATCTTATGTTCTAAGAACGGGAAGCCTGCTTAAGTCCATAAATTAACTTTAGTAGCTTACAAACCTTACCCTCCTGACCCTTGACCTTGAACCCGTTTGGTTGTTCTATATAAATGGACTCATCAAGATAGCCATTTAAAAAAGCCGTCTTCACATCCATATGTCAAATCTCGTAGTCGAGAGAGGTAGCTATGGACAAGAGAATCCAGATGGACTTAAGCATGGTTACAGGTGAAAAGGTTTCCTCGTAATTGATTCCTTCCTTTTGCGTGTATCCCTTAGCTACCAGTCTAGCCTTAAAAGCTTCGACCTTTCCATCCACCCCTCTTTTTCTCTTATAGATCCACTTACATCCTATGGGTTTTACCCCTTTGGGAAGATCCACAAGCTCCTAGACCCGATTAGTCTCTATAGACTTCATCTCTGTGTTCATGGCTTTTATCTAGAGTTTTGAATCAACATCCTCTATAGCCTTTGTGTAAGTGTGAGGATCCCTGTCATGTTCATCTGGTTCGGCCAAGAAGGCCTCACCATTGAACATATACCTCACAGGTTGATGCCCGATCCTTCCACTACGTCGAAGCCACTTAGGTTGTTAATGAGGTTCATTTGGTTTTTCTACATTGATCGGAACAGTTTCATTCAAAACCCCTAGAGTGAGTGGATCAATCCTTAACTCCTCAGGCACTACTTTGCTTCAAGGTTTAAAGTCGTCCATGTAACTCTCCTCAAGGAAAGTTGCATTAGTTGAAACCACGACTTTATTTTATTTTGGGTAATAGAAATAACCCCCTTTAGTCCCTTTTGGATATTCTACAAACACGTAAACTTTTGAACATGCTTCAAACTTATTTGAATCCTTAAACAGGACATGAGCTGGACATCCTTATATGCGAATATGGTTTAAGGATGTCTTCCTACCTGTCCACAACTCGTGAGGATTTTTAGGGATCAATTTTGAAGGCATATTGTTTAAAAGATAACATGCAGTGCATATCCCCAAAAGGACAAAGGCAATCATGAATAACTCATCATGGACTTGACCATGTCTAATAAAGTCCTATTTCTTCTCTCTGCTATGCCATTCTACTGTGGAGTGCCCAGCGCAGTCAAATAGGATAAAATCTCATTCTCTAATAAGTGTCCAAAGAACTCATTAGAAAGGTATTCTCCACCTCGATCAGATCAAAGTGCCTTTATGGGTCTACCTAATTATTTTTTCACTTCAGCCTAAAACTCCCTAAACTTGTCGAAAGTTTTGCTTTTGTGGTGCATCAGGTACACATACCCTTACTTTGAGTAATCATCAATAAAAGTGACGAAGTACTCATACCCTCCTTATGCCTGAATGTTCATCGGTCTGCAAACATCACTATGTATAAGTTCTAGAACCCTTTCAGCCCTATTGCCCTTAGAGTCGAATGGTCTTTTGGTCATTTTACCATCCAAACAAGATTCACATTGTGGTATAGATTCCAACTTTAAGTGACTTAAAGGTCCATCCCTTATCAACCTTTGAATCCTATTTAGGTTAATATGACCAAGGCGCAAATGCCAAAGACAAGTCTTATTAGAGTGAGAAGATTTAAGTCTTTTAGAGTTATTATCATTTATCTCAATATTAAGTAGTAAGTCCATCTTAGGTTTGATAACATATCGATTATTTTGCATCCATCCAGAACAAATAAAAGATTTATTTTTACAAATCACCACTTTATTATTAAAAGAAACCAAACAGGAGTCTTTAAATAAACAAGCTACATAAATTAAATTCCTCTTAAATTTAGGAACATAAAAATAATCTCACAAAATTAAATTTCTATAATTATCAAATTAAAAATGGACATCTCCCACTAGGGTGTTATTTTAAAATTGGTACGTGACTGTTTTCACTAGAATAACGAAATCGAGCTCGGGTAGGTCAGTAAGCCCACGGATGGCAAAATCTTCATTTTTGCTTGAATAACCTGAACTGCTCCGAAGTGTTCCAAATGGGGAAAAAGAATGTTTAGAAAGATTCTCGCCCTTCGTTAGAATTAACTAATTAACGATAACTTTGTATTGAAACATAGTGAATTTAGATAATGCTTGGAAATTGGCCAACAAGATCCTAAAATCTAGGAGAGAGGAAACCGAAGTTGCTTTGCGCAGTACACGAAACAAGTAAGTACCCATCCCACCTATAGTATGGAATTGTAGGTATAGAATGTGATATATGTGTACATATACCTGTGTGTATATCAAGGTGTATACCTGTGTGTATGCTATGACATGAGTATCTATAAGTATGTTAGTGTATACCTGTGAGTACACTAAATAAATAGTTGTGTGTATATTATATGGTATATCAGTGTGTGTATTAATGTATATCTGTGAGTATAGAAGTATGTACCTGTGTGTACAATATTGTACAAGAATAATTATGTTTTGTGTATAACATGTGTTTGTCACTTCATCTATGGTATGATAACCATAATAAATGGACTGGTAAGTATATCACCAGAAATAAGAAAAGTGTCGTACCGACTCCTAACTCAAGAGGAGTTTAAGGGTTACTGTCACGGCCCGGAGTACGGGAGGTGACGTGGCGGAATATTTAGATTAATTAAAAGAGAATTTAATTAAAAACCGAGAGTTTGAGAATCCAATCAGGTAAGAGATTTTCCACCACATTTTATAAAAGAATTTATAAATATTAAGCAAATAATAATAATTGAATAAAAACCGCGAATATGGGTTCCACAACCCACAACTTGTGCACACACATGGTTCTGACAATATCATAAATACAATTACAGCCCAAGTACAAATAAAGTTAAGTCTTACATGCCTTAATCAATAAAAACAGAATGTAAATAAATTCTCCTATTGCTCCCGAGTTCGGTCCGAAGAATTTTCTCCAAACCTAAATGGGAAACCACCTAGAAGGGGGGAATTTAAAACAGATAAAACGTGAGCGAAAGGCTCAGTAGGACTAAGTTTTATAAAATAATTTAATGCAAAGAAACATAACATTATCAGGAGTTATACAAAAAGGGAACTTGAATAAGTAAATAAATAAATTGAGTAGAACCGTTCTGACACAGAACAGTCTACTCGTCAAATCAAAACACCAGTTTACTTTTACCTAGGCAAACCATGATATCACCACCATAGTGGCCCAGCTGGGTTTCGGGACCTGCCCCCAAGGTCGATCGCCACACGACCCGATCTCTGATATGGCATCATGCCTTAGTGTTTATTATCATTGTCATTCAAAACCCAATTACCGAGTGTTGTCAATTACATTCATTATGAAATTCATTTCATGTCACGGTATATTAAAATATAACCGATAAAATCATTTTCAAACAACCGTTGAAAACATTTTGATATAAATCATTTTCAAGGCCAAATCATTTCAAAACCAGGCTACCAAAGAAATAGGATAGAAGTCCTACCTCAGTCCTCGTGCTGGTACCCCACACCGTAATCTCGATCCGCTATACGTTAGCTCCACGGAACCACGAACAATCCTAGATACAAACTAAGTCGATCAATATCTAGTTCGAAACATTCTATGTTACTAAATCATTTCATGATGTCCTAGTGTGCCATTTGTATCATTAAAATCATCCTATAAGGTTGGGATTTAAATCAGGGTTCAAAACAGTGAAAACGGATAAAAATCACAAAATTTTCCATGCCTCGGTCGGCCTGCCGGACGCCCTGCTTCGGCCTGCCGAACTGCACAGTTCGGCCTGTCGGAAATGAGGTTCGGCCTGCCGAACATTTCCCCAGATTCAGCCTGCCGGTCGGAAGAACACCGGTCTGCCGATCATCACTCCGCCCTGCCGAACATGAACTTCGGCCTGCCGAACTGGGAAGATCCAGAAATCCCAGCCACGGGTTCCTCGATGCCCAAAAATCCAAATCTTATTTCTAACCTGTTTTTCTCAAATCCCAGGCATGAAAAACAACTATACTTGATAGAAAAACATTCTAAAACATGTTTGGGATCATTTAAACAACATTTAAACTCAAAATCCTCAAAAATCCGAAAATGAGAAAAAGAGGAGAAAAATGAAAAACTTGAATCCAATCCGTTTTTCTTCAATCTAGGCTTAGATTCTAGTTGTTCTAAGTCCATTTAACACAAATCCATGGTTTTCTAAGCTAAAACAAACTTAGATTTCAAAAACACACAAAATCGAAAATTTTGTAAAAAGTTTAGAAATTTCGAATCTAACCTCGAATCGAAGCTTCAATCCACGCTCTCGGTTGCCGAATCACGTCCCCGAGCTTCCTCCTTGCTGTTCCGAAGCTTGGATTCGAATGGAGTTCAAAAATTTTTGAAAGAGAGATTTGAGAGAGAGAGCTGCCGAGAGGGAACCACGGGAGGGAAGAGAGAGAGAGTGAGGGAGCTGAGTGAAGAGAGAGAGAGAGAAGAAGGAATTAAATAGAGAAAATCGGTGGGCGGTTTTACTGTGGGAAAACCATGTGCCGCCCACGGTTTTGCAAAACAGAGTATTTTTAACATTTTACAAATTGTTGTGTTTTAAAACTCAAAACATCATTTTAAATCCATAAGAAATCATTTAAATGTATCAATTTAACAAAACAACCAAAAACTAAAAATCCAACCAAATAATCTAATTAAAGTTAAAACTTTAATTATGGCACACTAATTCATCATTTACATTACATTAATGTTAAATAAATTTCGGGACGTTACAACTGTCCACCCCTAAAAGAAATTTCGTCCTCGAAATTTACAACTCATCTCAAAAGAAAAACAAATGCGGATACAATTCCCGCATACTCGACTCTAACTCCCAAGTGGCTTCATCAACCCCGTGATGCTGCCACACGACCTTTACCAACGGTATCTCACGACGACGCAAGCTAATCACTTTCCGGTCGATGATCTGAATCGGCACTTCTTCGTACGTCGTACCCTCCTGAACCTGGACATCGCGAAACGATACTATCTTACCCTGCTCATGTGGACACTTCCTAAGCATCGACACATGAAACACATCGTGCACATGAGAAAGTTCGGGCGAAAGATCAAGCCGATAAGCAACCACACCAACACGCTGAGTGATCTCGAACGGCCCAATATACCTCGGCGCGAGCTTCCCACTCACTCCGAACCGCATAGTTCCCTTACGAGGTGACACCCTCAAGAGAACAAAATCTCCAACCGCGAACTCTAAGGGTCTACGTCTCCTATCTGCGTAACTCTTCTGACGACTCTGAGCTGCTCTCAACCGATCCCGAATCACCGCGACTTTCTCTTGCTGTCACGAATCTCATCCGGCCCAAGAATAACTCTATCTTCCGGCTCGGCCCAACACACAGGTGACCGACACGGTCGCCCATACAATGCCTCAAATGGTGCCATACCGATACTCGCCTGATAACTGTTGTTGTACGCGAACTCCGCCAAATGCAAACATTGCTTCCAATTCCTGCCGAAGTCCAACTCACAAGCACGCAACATATCCTCGAGAACCTGAATAACCCGCTCAGACTGCCCATCAGTCTGAGGATGAAACGCCGTACTAAAGTTCAAATCCGTACCCAAAGCCTCCTGAAAACTCCTCCAGTACTTAGCATTAAACCTGGTGTCTCGATCAGAGGTGATGGACAAAGGAACCCCATGCAACCTCACAATGTTCTGCATATACAACTCCCCGAGAATCTTCCTGGAACACGTCGACCTAAACGGAATGAAATGCGCCGATTTTGTCAACCTGTCGACTACAACCCAAACTGCATCATGCCGCTGCTCCGTCCTCGGCAAACCTGTGAGAAAATCCATCGTCACATGCTCCCATTTCCACCCTGGAATAGGAAGCGGCTGAAGCTGACCTGCAGGCTTCTGGTGCTCAGCTTTCACCTGAAGACACGTCGAACACTTGGCCACGTACTCGCGAACATCTTTCTTCATGCCTCTCCACCAATAGTGCCTCTTCAAATCACGATACACCTTGGTGCTCCCCGGATGAATAGCAAACTGAGACCTATGAGCTTCATCTAGAACGGCTTTCGTCACCTCGGTGATAACTGGAACTGCAAGACGCTCCCGAAAGTACAACGATCCATCTGCATGCACGCTCCATTCTTCAAACTGCTCCCCGTTCTGAATCCGCGACCAAATCCCCTGCAAATGTCGATCCTGCCACTGACCTTGCTTCACCATCCGAACAAGAGCTGGAGTCGCTTCCACATGATACAACAAAACTCGATCACCGTCTTCATGATACTGTAGCCGATACTCACTCACTGTCGCATCCCTGCTCCAGTCCTCAAATATCAAACAAGCGAGAATCCCTGAAGACTTCCTGCTAAGCGCGTCCGCGACCACATTAGCTTTTCCGGGATGATACTGCAACGCGAAATCATAATCCTCCATGTACTCCACCCATCTGCGCTGCCTCAAGTTGAGATCCCTCTGAGTGAACAAATGCCTCAAACTCTTATGATCGGAGAAGACCTGAAACGATGCTCCATACAAGTAACATCTCCAAATCTTCAGCGCGTAGATCACCGCTGCATGCTCTAAATCATGAGTAGGATAATTTCGCTCGTGAGGTCGTAGCTGTCTCGATCTGTACGCAACCACACATCCATGCTGCATCAACACGCATCCAAGTCCGTGCCCTGAAGCATCAGCATAAACCTCATACGGCTCATCACTGCTAGGAATAATCAATACTGGAGCTGAAGTCAACCGGTTCTTCAATTCCTGAAAAGCAGACTCACAGTCTTCATCCCACTCAAACCTGACATTTTTCTTGATCAACCTCGTCAACGGAGCTGCAATCTTCGAAAAGTCCTTTACAAATTTCCTGTAATATCCAGCAAGACCTAAGAAGCTGCGAATCTCTGCTACATTTCTTGGTCGTTCCCACTCCAATATAGCTTCAATCTTGGACGGATCCACTGAAATACCGTGTTCCGAAATGACATGACCCAAAAATTTGACCTCAGTCAACCAGAACTCACACTTTTCCCTCTTAGCATACAACTGGTGCTCCCGCAGAGTCTGAAGCACGATCCGAAGATGCTGCTCATGCTCCTCCCAAGTCTTAGAATACACAAGAATATCATCGATGAACACGATCATAAACTAATCCAGATACGGCCTAAATATCCTGTTCATCAAATCCATAAAAGCTGCTGGAGCATTCGTCAACCCGAAAGACATAACCAGAAACTCGAAGTGCCCATACCGGGTCCTAAAAGCTGTCTTGGGAATGTCCTCTTCCTTGATTCTGAGCTGATGATAACCTGAACGCAAATCAATCTTTGAGAAGTATCGCGAACCTCCCAACTGATCAAATAGCTCATCAATCCTAGGCAAGGGATACTTGTTCTTCACCGTAACACGATTCAGCTGCCGATAATCCACACATAACCTGAGAGTCCCATCGTGCTTCTTAGCGAACAAAACTGGTGCTCCCCACGGAGATGTGCTATTCTGAATATATCCTTTATCAGCAAGCTCCTGAAGTTGCTTCCTCAATTCCTTCATTTCTGCCGGCGCCATCCGATAAGGTGCCATAGAAATCGGTGATGTCCCTGGAAACAACTCGATACCAAACTCAATCTCCCGATGCAGTGGTAACCCTGATAACTCGTCGAGGAAGACATCCTCGAACTCACCAACCACCGAAATCGCTACACTACTACTCGAAACATAGGGCTCGCAATCTAGATTGGCAAGAAAAGCAAAACAATCTGGATTCCTTCGCCCTCCTAGACATGACTTCATGAGACGCTCACTCATTAGCCAATCACCACCACCCTGGTAAGTGATTACCGTCCCCCTATCAGACACTAGGGTCACTTTTCTAAGTTGGCAGTCCACAACTGCACTATATCTGGACAACCAGTCCATCCCTAAAATCACATCATAGGAACTCATGGGGAGTACAATCAAATCACTTTTCAAAATCTCATCCCCAATCTTTATTTTACAAGATTTACACATACAATTCACACACACCCGCCCCAAAGGAGAAGTTATAACTAGGGGTTCATTAAACTCTTCTACTTCTAATCCCAAGGCATGTACAAAAGAACTCGAAATGAGAGAATGAGAGGCACCGGTATCAAATAAAACGCGAGCTAGAGATCTAGAAACCAAAACCATACCATCGACAACCGCGTTACCAGTCTGAGAATCTGACCCTCTAGATGCCATTGCATGAACCTGTACTGGCGCTTTTCCTTTTCCTCTACCGACATTACTGGGTCCTGTATTACTCGGCCGATACTGCTGAGATGGAGATGACTGCACACTACCTGTACTCGGCGCTCTATACTGAGGAACACTGCGCTGAAAATACTGCGGCTGTTGTCCCCGTGTCGGATATGAGAATTGCTGAGGAGAAAACTACGGATACTGCAACTGCGGGTACTGCGGAGGCGGAGGTAGGGTCTGAGGCTGAGGTTGAGACTGACGACTGGCATCCTCCCCGGTCTGCGATCCAAGATGAGCACTCCTGATCGGGCAATTCCTCTTGATGTGTCCGGGCTGCTGACAGAAATGACAATGGAAGCTGTAGGGACTGCTGCGCCCGCTGCCAGACGAACTGCTGCTGCCACTGGTCGCACCGCCTTGCTTGCCTTTCCCTGGAGCTGGACGACTACTAATGCTCTTCCTGCCACTCCTCTGCGGTCCTCCTGAAGCCTTGGCTCGGTCCTCACAATACTGCACGTAATCATTCTCCATGGAGATCGCCGACGACACAAGCTCTCCGAAACCCCTAAGCCGTAGAGCAACCAACTGCCGTCGAATAGGAGCCTTGAGTCCTTCCTGAAACTTGATGCATTTCTCGCGCTCCGATGCCACAGCTGATGGAGCAAACCTAGCCAACTCGTTAAACTTCGCCTCATACTCCCGAACTGACATATCACCCTGCTGCAATCTATAAAACTCAGCTGCTTTCTGATCTCTATATCCCTGCGGAAAATACCGATCATAGAACAGATCCTCGAACTTGTCCCAACCAATATCGCCACTGCGCTCCAGACGCTTAGTTTGTTTCCACCAGGTGTTAGCGCCACCCTCGAGCTTATACGCCGTAAACTCCACACGATACTCCTCAGGCACACCAAGAGTATCAAGATGCTTCAAGATCGAATCCAACCAATACTCTGCTAACTGTGGATCCCCATTGCCATCAAAAGTCAGAATAGACGCCCGCCGAAATTCCTTAAAGAAAACATGCCGACTACCAACACTGGAGTCTTCCGGTCTAGCCCTGGCTGCCATCTACCGGAAAGCCGCAATCATAGACCTCATCAGGCCCTCATCATTTCCGAACTCGGCGTCAGCTGTCGAACGACGTCTAGGTGCCATTCTCTCACTTCTGAAAACAAAATTTGGACTGTCAGAGGTATTTCATTGTCAAACCTACGTGTGCACAATTCCCAAGGTTCATAACCTTGAGCTCTGATACCATTCTATCACGCCCCGGAGTACGGGAGGTGACGTGGTGGAATATTTAGATTAATTAAAAGAGAATTTAATTAAAAACGAGAGTTTGAGAATCCAATTAGGTAAGAGATTTTCCACCACATTTTATAAAAGAATTTATAAATATTAAGCAAATAATAATAATTGAATAAAAACCGCGAATATGGGTTCCACAACCCACAACTTGTGCACACACATGGTTCTGACAATATCATAAATACAATTACAGCCCAAGTACAAATAAAGTTAAGTCTTACATGCCTTAATCAATAAATACAGAATGTAAATAAATTCTCCTATTGCTCCTAAGTTCGGTCCGAAGAATCTTCTCCAAACCTAAATGGGAAACCACCTAGAAGGGGGGAATTTAAAACAGATAAAACGTGAGCGAAAGGCTCAGTAGGACTAAGTTTTATAAAATAATTTAATGCAAAGAAACATAACATTATCAGGAGTTATACAAAAAGGGAACTTGAATAAGTAAATAAATAAATTGAGTAGAACCGTTCTGACACAAAACAGTCTACTCGTCAAATCAAAACACCAGTTTACTTTTACCTAGGCAAACCATGATATCACCACCGTAGTGGCCCAGCTGGGTTTCGGGACCTGCCCCCAAGGTCGATCGCCACACGACCCGATCTCTGATATGGCATCATGCCTTAGTGTTTATTATCATTGTCATTCAAAACCCAATTACCGAGTGTTGTCAATTACATTCATTATGAAATTCATTTCATGTCACGGTATATTAAAATATAACCGATAAAATCATTTTCAAACAACCGTTGAAAACATTTTGATATAAATCATTTTCAAGGCCAAATCATTTCAAAACCAGGCTACCAAAGAAATAGGATAGAAGTCCTACCTCAGTACTCGTGCTGGTACCCCACACCGTAATCCCGATCCGCTATACGTTAACTCCACGGAACCACGAACAATCCTAGATACAAACTAAGTCGATCAATATCTAGTTCGAAACATTCTATGTTACTAAATCATTTCATGATGTCCTAGTGTGCCATTTGTATCATTAAAATCATCCTATAAGGTTGGGATTTAAATCAGGGTTCAAAACAGTGAAAACGGATAAAAATCACAAAATTTTCCATGCCTCGGTCGGCCTGCCGGACGCCCTGCTTCGGCCTGCCGAACTGCACAGTTCGGCCTGCCGGAAATGAGGTTCGGCCTACCAGTCGAAAGAACACCGGCCTGCCGATCATCACTCCGGCCTGCCGAACTGGGAAGATCCAGAAATCCCAACCACGGGTTCCTCGATCCCCAAAAATCCAAATCTTGTTTCTAACCTGTTTTTCTCAAATCCCAAGCATGAAAAACAACTATACTTGATAGAAAAACATTCTAAAACATGTTTGGGATCATTTAAACAACATTTAAACTCGAAATCCTCAAAAATCCGAAAATGAGAAAAAGAGGAGAAAAATGAAAAACTTGAATCCAATCCGTTTTTCTTCAATCTAGGCTTAGATTCTAGTTGTTCTAAGTCCATTTAACACAAATCCACGGTTTTCTAAGCTAAAACAAACTTAGATTTCAAAAACACACAAAATCGAAAATTTTGTAAAAAGTTTAGAAATTTCGAATCTAACCTCGAATCGAAGCTTCAATCCGCGCTCTCGGTTGCCGAATCACGTCCCCGAGCTTCCTCCTTGCTGTTCCGAAGCTTGGATTCGAATGGAGTTCAAAAATTTTTGAAAGAGAGATTTGAGAGAGAGAGCTGCCGAGAGGGAACCACGGGAGGGAAGAGAGAGAGAGTGAGGGAGCTGAGTGAAGAGAGAGAGAGAGAAGAAGGAATTAAATAGAGAAAATCGGTGGGCGGTTTTACTGTGCGAAAACCATGTGCCGCCCACGGTTTTGCAAAACAGAGTATTTTTAACATTTTACAAATTGTTGTGTTTTAAAACTCAAAACATCATTTTAAATCCATAAGAAATCATTTAAATGTATCAATTTAACAAAACAACCAAAAACTAAAAATCCAACCAAAAAATCTAATTAAAGTTAAAACTTTAATTATGGCACACTAATTCATCATTTACATTACATTAATGTTAAATAAATTTCGGGACGTTACAGTTACAGTATGGTCATGGTGTTACGTAGACCTAAGTGCGCAATGGTATGAACACTTGGGCCCTAGTTAAAGATAAGAAATGAAAATGATAAAGAAGATTTTTAAGAAAGCATAAATGGATCATGCATTTTATTGAATGCACATGTGGGTTACATGTGACTTACTGGGCGTAAGCTCATTAAGTATTTCATGTTGTAGGAATTTTGACGAGAAGGTCAGAATAAGTTTATTAATGAGCTCGCGAAGGGATGATTGGTGCGTAGGTTAGGTATAGAATCCACTGCTATATGTTTCCGCTGTAACACAATTTATGTTATTTTGAAATGTAAGATTTAGGAAACAGTATCGCATAAAAGCGGTTGTTTATGTAAATACAAGTATATATCTGTGTTTCCAAGTTACTAAAACTGGAAATGTACAAATGAGTGAATTGAGTAAATATATGTATATATTTATGTTACAAAATGTATTAATTTCTATATGTGGGAAAAAAATATTTCCTAATTTTCCTTTATACGTAAGTAAGAAAAAGTTTTATCACGGCCTGAAAAGGCAGGTTGTGACATGAGCTATAAACGAAAAAGAGAGAATTAATATTGCACTTAGATTTACACTTCTTTGATGGATGATAGACGAAGAGGCAAGAAAACAATTTAAACATTGCATATGATATTGTTAGTTGGATGGATGATGACTTTTATTCTACATGATTTTTGAAGAAATATTTATGAGAAAAGAAAGAATACAAAGAAAAGGGATTAGAAATTTCTCTATATATTCCTTACTACACATATTTCAAGGATGAAGCCCATAGATGAAGGGAAGGATGTAAAACCTTGAATTTTTAAATAACGTTTTTCATGTTCATATGCTAAGAAAGTACATACTGGGTCCATGATCTTTTGCCCAAAAAGAAAGAATAAGAAGTTTATGGGAATATAATTTATAAGTTTATGCAAACTATGTCTTTGGTTGAAAGGAAAGATATTAAAAAACAAAGACATTTCTCTAGCCAAAGAAATTGGGAAATCAAAAGATTAAAGAAGCTACATGGAAAACATATATGAATTAGGACCAAGACTTTGAGAAAGAAAGAAATTCCTTTGGTCAAAGTTTTATGGCGAAATCATCAGGTAGAAGAGGCTACGTGGGAATGCAAGTATGATATAAGAGCCAAGTATCCGCAGTTGTTTTGGGTTTCGAGAATGAAACTCCTATAAGGTAGGGAGAATTGTAACGCTCGCCGTTTTCTTCTATAGAAACTTATGTTAATTTAACATTAGAATATGATATTTTAAGTGTTATTATTATTTATGTTAAGTAAATTAACTTTTTGTTTAGTAATATCGCAGGTGACGGCCACGTTGGATCGATGTGCTTGGGATGTTCATGTAAAAAATGATGATAAGTTTAAACTTTTTTTTTCTAAAAGAGTTTTCAACTTGCCCTAAATTTATAATCTTTATAATGCTCTAGGGTTATGTATGCCTAGAGTTATATTCTTGACGATGACATGAATTTTGTTGCATATTTTCTTATTTTTATAATATTAATGATATCATGATAATTACATGTGTAGTATTTTTATTATAATGGCATTAAGAAATTAGATAATATAAAGTGTCTAAAAGAATAATGTGTAAATTAATATTTTTAGGGTCATAGAGTAAGTATTATTTTGTATATATATAATTATGTATTATAATTATATTATATATTATATATTATATATATAAATTACATTGACAAGTAAAAAAAAATAAAGTTATAATGTAATATATATATAAATATATTACATCCAAACGACAACTTGCCGTGCAAAAGAAAGGAAAAAAAAGAGAAAAAAACAGGAGAAAAAAAGGAAAATTGAATTAGATTAGGATTACACTATAAGAGGAAAATCTAATTCGATTAGCATTTCACTCATTTAAAGGAAAAAAAGGAAATCTAGTTGGATTAGGATTAAGGTTTTCTACACTCATCTAGTCTCTTCTCTCTCATAAACCTATAAATATACCTCTAAGCCACCAAAGTCTTCATTCTCTTAATTTCTAGCCAAGGAAAATTCTCTCCCTCACCCCCTCTCAAAAATCTCTTCAAGAAAGCCTCCGTCATTTCTCTAGTCCTCAATGCCAAGAATTCATTACTTTTATTTACTTTCAAGCCAAAGTAAAATGAATTATTTTAGAGATTTTGTGTGCAAGTATTTGTATTTGTTGAAGAAAACATAAGAATTAAAGGTATATTTTAAATTTTTTATGGTGTTTTAATTCTTATGATTGATATATATTGTTTTGTGATAAACTTTGTTAGAAAATTATTTTTTTTATTATTGTGAATGTCTCTATGTATATTTGTGTGAAAAATAAATTATTTTGTCTATTACTTTGACTATAACAATGTTACTTTATGGTTAAAAGTATTTATGTTCATATGATATCATGAAATTTTATGAAAATAAGGTTTTGTTGTTAGAGTATGATAAGAGAATTCTAGGGTTTTTGATTTGTCATTAACGTGGCCGGTAATATTTTGAAATCAAATGATTTTATTTTGCTGCAATTTTTCGATATGATGTGTATATTTATGTTAGGAATATTTGGGATTTTTATAAATTTTTGTTCAAAATATTTTTAGGGTGATGAGGTTTCAAGCAAACATTGCTCATGAAATTTTAATTGCTGGCAGATTTGTTTTTGTGCTTTGTATAGTCCGTTTTATACGGCAAAAAGTGTCTTTAATTCTAAAAAAATAATGAATCATTGTTGATATATTAACTAAATGTTTATCAAGTTTTAGCTTCATATCCTTATTATGTTTTAAGATAAAATTCATTTGTTGACAAGTACTCAGTGGTTATAAATGTCTGTCTAATATGCTCTATGTAATTCATGAGATGATAAATCATAATTTGAAACATGTTTTGCATGATTTATTATTTTTCTAACTTATATTTATATGCTAAGCATTTCACGTAAAAATTTTAGATGCATATCATAAATATTTGATTTTATAAAAAAAGTTTGAATGAAACATGTTCACTGTCTAGCATGTCTGATGGTAACATTAACTTTGAATTCAAATGTGCGTTTTGAATTACTCCAAATTTATTTGAAGCTAAATTTTGGATGTGTTGTTATCTTATATGTCTATTATATGTAGTATGTTTTATAATTTATTTTATAGCATAAATAATTTAATACATAACTTTTAATTAGGACTACTCACTGCCTAGACTTTGCTGGCAGATTTTATGGTATTGAATTTGTGATTTATTTCAATTATCAAATGAAATTTTTATAGCTAAAGAAAAATCTAGATGCTATATATATATGTTAACTTTATTCCTGCAAATTTTCATGTTCTAATTGAGTATAAAGTAAAAGATATAGGGTTATGAATCCTTAAAGGTGAAGTAGTTTTTATTATTGGTAGATTTACTTGAATATTTTAAAGATTAGAAAAAGGTATTTTGCATTAATATTTTCGAGATAAGAAAATTTACTGATTTTTATATATGTTAGCTATGTCATGGAATAATTTTTACACTTTATTCATGCTTATAAGTTGAGATTAATTTCTCCAAGTCATTAAAGGTCAAGTTTTCCATCTTTATGTTTCTTGACTTTAAGTACATGTTTGTGACACAAAGATGCTTTGCTTTGTTAAGAACGATATATGAAGATGTAATATGGTATTAAATGATATCATGAAGAGGAATATTAATTTCATGTATTATATAAATTATTGACATAAACACTTCAAAAAGGCGAGCACACCGAGAACCGTGGCAATGTCACCCAAGTTAAGGTTTAGTAAGCAAGTAAGACAAGTAAGTACAGTCTCACTTGCAACATAATAAAAGTTTACGCAAAAGTTTTGAGAACATGTTTTATGATAATTTTTAAGTTTGTTTTTACATACTGTCTTCTCATGAAAGCTCTTGTTGCAACAAGAAGGTTTAAAAGATGTTTTAATGACAAAGTATGTTAAATCTTATATATATATATATATATATGTATCACTTAATTAAGTGTTGCACACTCTATGTTTATGTTTGTGATGTCCCAAAGGTTTGACTTGTCATGTTTGGTTTGGGATTAGCTACCCCACTTACCTCATTACAGCACGCTATGATGTTTATGTTTATGGTGCAGCGCATGAACCCCTAAAGATAAAATGAATGATGTTTTAATATGGAAGTTTAAATGAAAAGATATGTTTTATATAAACTTATGCCTCATGCACTACAATGATTATGATTACGATTTTATGTAATAATTTTTATGAAATGTTTTATTTTGTGAGATAGGAATGTGTACTTACTAAGCTTATGCTTACTTAGTTTATATCATGTTGTAGATAAGGATAAAATGTAAGTTGACTAGGATGGAGGACAGGGATAAGCGTGTGTGCAAGGAGTCTTGTATTGAAAATGGAGTCATGTCATGAAAGGAATTTAAACTCAAACAAAATTTAATATATTATGGTCCGCATTTTTATTTGTTTGAGACTTAGTTCTATTCATGATATGTTCTTTTGAACTTATGTTTTGTTGAATACAAAATTGTATTTCTAGATTTTGGTTTCTTAGTTTTACTTTATCGAAGCAAATATATGCATGTATTTCCTAGAATATTTCTTTGAGTGTTGTTAATTGTTTTGAACTTCTGATCGGTAATTATTTAGTTTAACAGTAAAGGCAATGTCTTCTATGGTGCTCGTAAGGGGGCGTTACAATGGGTGGAAATAAAATATAAGCATAATTAATAAAGATTGTAAATGTCATATGAGACAATAATATTTAGTAAAATGCATATAAAGCAAGCAAAGCAGAAATTCATAAATATGTGAAACCAAAGAAAATACTTCACTGTAATGTTCAACACCGATATCCCTGGTTATACAGATCACTGTAGGCAATATGCGCAACCCACTTACCATGCCAGGCCATTCTTGATTGAATTTAGCCACACAATATCTCATATTCAGGTAAATCAACTACCGTATCTTTGGTCCATAACCTTAGTCAATAGGAACTCGTTCTGCGAGTATAGCAAAAAGGTTCCTGTTGAATGTACAACCATTATTTTACACCCTAGTGATTTTCACCCATTAAGTGCCGCCATAGGTTTGGTCAGTAGTAAGCTAATAATCAATTAGAGAAATTATCCTTTAGGAAGATAGATAAAGCTTGCAAACATAGCTTCTATACGGAATCGGCCACTCATCATTCTTCTCGTACCAACAATGGAGACCATGGGTTTCTTACACAAAAGCCTCACCCAACAGAACTTTCCGTTATGAGATTCCTGCAAGCACTCAATTTTTTGAATTTTAAGTTTTTTGAATTTATTTAATTCTTAAATAAATTTAATTCGTTGTTTTAAGACAACTAATCGCATTAGATTCCCAAAACTACGTGATACATGAACATGTTATTATGAGTGGTACTCGCTATCTTATATGGCATGTTGTCAATAATTATGACTGTGGCAATCAAAGCATATCAAGCATGTTATCAAACGTAACAAAAATTGCAAATTATGATCGCAACCGTAATACCATGATTCCACCTAGACATATAGAAAACTAAAAGAAAATCTGTGATGATCTCCAAAGTCACCATCTTCTTTGGATTGTCTTTTTTGGTTGTGTTTGATTTTGTCATTCTTTTTTTGCTCCCACAAGGATTAATGAAATTATCCAAGTTCTAGAATTAAAACTTTAATTTTATTAATTCTTAATTATTTAAATTTAATTCTACTTCAGTGATCCTATTTTTGGAACTCTTTAAAAAATATCACTTTTATTTTAATTAACAAGAAATTTAATTATGGATAACACTTATTCAATTATTAAATTCATCTCACTAATGTAGAATAAAGTTAATTAAAATATTCTCATATCTTAAAAAATCTTAGAATCTTTTCATAATCTAATTTAAATCTTCAAGATCTAATTTGGATAATAGAATTTTTCCATATTCCAATTTAAATCTCTAAGATTTTATTTCGATGATTTGAAACTCTTTCAAATTTAGAAAATATTACCAATTATTTGAAAATACCAAAATTTGAATGTGCATCAATTTAAATTTTCAAAATCAACAAATTTTAAGCTCTTTAAAATTTAAAGCATGTAATGTGGCAGAAATAATCCAACCATCAAGTGTGGCGGAAAAGGCAGAGGCGCCATAGCAACACGGCCACAACTTAAAGCTAGGAGACGCCCCTCAAGCGCTAGGCGTGCACAAGCTATTATGTGCTAGGCTCAACCAAGGCCGAGCCTTATGCCCCCGAGGCCTATGGCATGCGCTACTTGCAACATTGGGCTCAGCCCATTTGAGCCCTTCTAGTCTTTTTGTCGCACATAAGAAGCTCAAAGCATTCCTCTATTCCATGCTTGTGGTGCTCAAACCTGCCGTCGGCTACACCTGAGGGTGAGGCCAATGGTTCTATTAGGGTTTTTAACCAAAACCCTAATTCATTTTCTTGTCCAACTAGAAATCAAATTAGAATCTAAATATTGCATATAAATCTAGAATTAATTGAAATCAAACAATTGAGTATTTCTTCATCATCTTCAAACTTCAAGTGCCTCCATCTTTGAGAAGAACTACATAGAAAAATCTTATACTGTTTTCGACTTACCAAATTTCTACGAAAGCAGTAAAGAACTAACAGGGAAATTAAGGTGATGATAGACTGCCCCTCTAGCAAAATACACCCAATAACAAAAGTACAACCAAATCTCTAAAGAAAACATAGATGATATAATTAAAATAAATTCAACCATTAATATAAATAATAATTAACATAAACATATAAATTAATAACAACAGAAATTATACACCTTATGCATATTTCATAATCACATATAGAACTTGGAGTGCCATTATTATAAATACAATTATCGTGTGAATAATCACATATACATCACATGTACATAAAGAAGGAGATTGGAGAAGTCAATTATTATACATAACATAATCATGAGTCGGCGCTAATCCTTGTTGGGTTGTGGACCCAAAAACATGAAAACACAATGGAATAGAGTTTTAAAATTTTCAAAAACTTTCAAGCTCCTTCTCGTGATGCTACATATAAATAATTGAATAAACACAAACTTACGAGTTTAGCAATAGCTTTGGATGATTAAGCATTCCAAAACCTTTAGATCTTCCTTACTATTCTCCTCCTTCTAGATCAACTGGTGTGTGGGCACTGGTGAGATTTCTTAGATTATCTCTATAGTATCTTCTTCCAACCTTTCTACTCGGTAGAGGTTCTTTACAGTCTAAAGGGGAGAGCTGAAGGTACTAAATGGAAGCTAGAGAAAAGTTTCAATGAAAATAGCCTATTTATAGACAGACTAGCTAGGTGGTTAGAACAAAATCTTTAAAGAGTTTTTCTTGGAGAGGATCATGCCCACCATTAAGGTAGTTAGGTATGATCTGTCATTTCTCCAATTGGAGAATGACATGTCTCCCAACTACTTGATTCAGTGTGATTCTATATCCACCCATTGGTTCAAAGTGAGATATTATTTATTTTAACTTTTAAAATAAATATCTTCCATGATTTTCTCAATTATTTAAGTTATCTCATAATTCAAATTATTATTTGCAAAATCTATTTCAACTATTTGAAAAAGATATTTTTTTTGCTACAAGATAACAAATAGATGACATGAAGATCATATGACCTATTTGACACCTAAAACCATGGATGTGGTGCTACCTGGACTCCTAGATTTCCAATGTGTGGTGCCACGCACAGTCCTCGTAGACTATTTTGTGAAATTACAATTTTGCTCCTGTTGATAAAATTAATCCAAGAAAATTTCTATTGATCCATCTAAAAGAATGGTGTAGAGCTAGCAAAGGGACCCAATGGACATATATAATTTAAGCTCCAATAATTATTTATAATTTAATTATCTCATAATTAACTTAATAATAATTATTAACTTCGGTTTGCGCCACTATCAGAAACTGAGGTTGCACTCTTAAATTATATACAAAATTATATGAAACCTTTTATATAAAATGTTATCAACAGAGTCGTCCATTGATATTATCATTTGCCATGTAATAATACCTTCTACAATGATATTCATAATTAGAGTTAGGTTCATAGTTTTTCGTACAACTTCTCTAATTACTTCTTTGTTTATGAGTTCTGTTAATTCTCTAGTGGATGACCTTTTTGTTAGATATGTATGCCCTAAGGAGTAATATGTTTTTGGAATCATTTTATCAATAAAGAATTTGTTTATTATTTATAAACCAAATGTTGTCCTCTTTACGTTCATATTAGTTAAACGTATGTTAAGTAAACAAAAGTCTAAGACTATCAATCTAAACCTTTAAGAATCAGACACATGATGGACATATTATGTGGAAGACATGATTCTAAAGGCGATGCTCTAAATCACAAGATCTGCAATCGAGGAAATAAAATGGGGCACTTTATTCATGCTAAGATTGTTATGTTGTCTACATCCTTGACGGATATGGATTGTCTTGGCCATCAAAGTTGGACTCCGAGAGTAGAAACATTGGTATATTATCATAGGTGACGATGTATTGGATTGGGACATAAAGTGAAATTGATTTGGATTAATAATTCCATCTATGCAAATCAATTCACTTTAGACAATTATATGTGTTGTATCTTAAACCTGAAATGACTAACGGGCCTGTTATATTGTCTTATGTCTTTTGATGTACAAAAGGGTGATATCTTGACTTTGTGATGGTACGCATAGCGGTATGTTGGTGACATGACTCTTGATAGTGTAGACCTATTATTCATAGATATAGAATCCATAGCCCTATTGGTGGAATCAATGATATTCTCTTATATGCGTTATCCTATAATTAGAAAACTAGAGCGCTCAACCATTTGGATCCATGGGTGTAACTGATTGGTATACTATCCTTGGATGGTAAGTTTTCCAATGGTGAGATAACAGAATGTATGATTAAAGTAATCAGGAAGGCAAGATGGAATTCATCCTTAAGCCGATTATGAATATCCTATGGCGATACGAAGTATAATGATATGTCATGGACAATTAGCTAATTTGGGCTTCGTAATTTTATATAGTTCGAGAGTGCAACTCTAAGCTTTTAGTAGAGTAACGTCAGAGTTGATAATTATAAAATGTGTATCTGGAATATTATATGTTATAATTATAAGAGCTTGAACTATATAGGTCCATTAGGTCCCCTTTGCTAGCTCATAATAAATCCTATAATAATACGGCATGCTTTTCTAATAAATTGGTGACTTATGTTAAATTATTAGATTGGCTGAAATTCAATAGGATCAGATAATTTATGTCTATTTATTAGTTGATTTAATTTTGTAAATTAATTCAAGATAAACTTGTTGAATTATCAAGAATATTTATTTTCAATGAGATTATCTAATATGACTGTTGTAATCAAATAACTTCTCTATTAGATTATTTGAATTAGAACTAAGACTCTATCAAAAAAATCTCGTGTGGGAAATAAAAGATTCTCAAGGATCATATTATTGTAAGTTCGTGTTAGACATGTATGCCCTAAGGAGTAAAAATGTAATAAGTTTTTGGAGACATTTTTATCAATAAAGAATTTATTTATTGTTTATATACCAAATCTTGTGCTCTTAACATTCATATTTGTTGAATGTATGTTAAGCAAACAAAATTCTAAGACTGTTGATCTAAATCTTTAAGAATTAGGTATATGATGGACAGATTGTGCGAAAGACACGATTCTTAAGGTGACGGCCTAAATCATAAGATCCGCAATCGAGGGAATAAAGTTGGAAGCTTTATTCATGTAAAGATTGTTATATTGTCTATATCCCTATTGATAGATGGTTTGTCTTGACCATCGGAGGTAGGCTCCATGAATAGAAACATTGGCATGTCGTCATAAGTGACGATGTGTTGGATCGGGACATAAAGTGAATTGATTTGGATTAATAATTCTATCTCGACAAATCGATTCACTTTAGACAATCATTTGTATTGTATCTTAATCTTGAGATGAATAATGGGCTCGTTGTCTTGACTTGCGTCTTTTGATGTACCAAAGGGTAACACCCACATCTTAATAGTGGTATGCATGCTGGTACGCTGGAGGCATGACTCTTGATAGCGTAGACCTGTTATTCATAGATATGGAATCCATAGCTCCTTTTTAGGAGTAGTGATATCCTCTTATACGCGTTATCTTGTAATTGAAAAACTGGAGCGCTCAACCATTTGGATACATAGGTGTAACCGAATGGTATACTATCTTTGGATAGTAAGTTTTTTGATGGTGAGATAATAGAACATAAGATGAAAATAATCAGAAAGGTAAGATAGAACTTGTCCTTAAGCTGGTTATGAATAATCCTATGGGGATACGATACACTATGATTTGTCATGGAGACTTAGCTATACGGGCTTCATAATTCTATGTTGTTCGAGAGTGCAGCTCCAAGCTTTTAGTGGAGTAGCGTTGGAGTTGATAATTATGAAATGTATATCTAGGATATTGGGTTTCATAATTATCAGGAGCTTGAACTATATAGGCCTATTTGGTCCCCTTTGCTAGCTTACAACATCCTGTAACGATGCGACATGCTTTTTCAATAATTGGTGGCTTTTGTCAGATTTATTAGATTGGTTGAAAATTCAAAAGAATCAAATAATTCAATCTGTTTATCGGTTGAATTAATTTTGTGATAAAATTAATTCAACATAAACTTGTTGAATTATTGGGATCGGATAATTCTTATCTGTTTATTGGTTGATTTAATTTTTGAATAAATTAGATCAAGATAAACTTGTAGAATTATTAGGAATTCATTTATTTTCCTAGAGATTATCTAGATAAAGTTTTTTTAATTAGATAACTTCTCTACTGGGTTATTTGAACTAAAACTGAGACTTTATCCTATAAAATCTCGGGTGGAAAATAAAAGATTCACTGAGATTTTTTTTCGGCAGTTCGGCATGCCGATCATCAAGTTCGGCCTGCCGATGGGGCCAGTTTGGCCTGTCGATTGCCTACCGATTTGTGAAAAAAAGGATCACATATTTTTACGCGGATTTCATCAGATATTGATCCAAATTTGATTCTGATTCAAATTTTTGAGACCTAATCTGATAAGTTATTAGATCAAGAGTGATACTCTGCTCAACCTCTATAAATAGGGAGTAAGTCTCATAAGTTATTAGATCAATTAAGAGATTAAGAGTGATACTTTGCTAGTGAGATTCTGAAACTCCTTGAGAGCTCTTGTTCACAAATCACAAACACTAGCTTTGGGTTCTCTTAATTGGTTGGAAGGAGAGTCACCTGGAGGAAGGTGTACGTGTGGGCCCACACTCACTCCGATCTTGGATAAAGAATAGCAAAGAAGACTAGTTGGTTGAGGCTCTTCTAGAACATTACTTCTCTTCATAGATTATGGGAACTCTTCGGCATTCAAAGGTTAGTAAGATCTGGTTAATTTATGCATATAGCGTGTCAAACTTGTGTTTTAGAAAATACTCTGATATAAAATTTTTAAAATTCTACTGCGTACTATTTTTTCAACAATGGATATTAGAGCCATGGTTTTTACATAAATTTACAAGTTTGTGATCATGCTATATGTATAAATTATGTGATCTTGATCTCTCCTATGCTTGAATTTAATTTTATAGAGGGTTGGCACTCTAAGTTTCGATATAATTTTAAGTTGTCATGGATTATGTGGTAAATGTTTATTAATTAATTATGGCTGATTAAATGGTCATTTAATTATTTATTAATTAATTAATTTATACCGGTTATGGTTTCTTAGAGGTTAGAATGTGTATCTAGGTTTTTCATGTAATTAGATGGCAGACTATCATCTCCATCTAGGAATTATTATTTAATTTTAAATTTGTAAGAATTTTGTAATTAAATAATCATTCGAAGAAGACGGATCTAGAAGGCAGATCTAGAAGATAGATGATGGCACTTCCAGGTATTTCCTGAGTCTCTAATTTTATGTTTTTGAATTGTTGAAAATAAAATTGATGAATTGTATTTTCTAAAATGGGTGATTTCTGCTCAGACGGCATGCCGAACCCTCCAGTTCAGCAGGCTGATGGTCGTAGATCAACAGTTGGACGTGAGGTTCGACAGGCCAACAACGGGGTGAAAATCAGGTGGCTTTGGTGGCAGGCCAAACTTTTAGTTCGGTAGGCCGATCAGTCACGAATTGGCAGGTTGATCTGTGAAGATTGGTAGGCCAGTGATCTGTGAAGATCGGCAGGTCGATTACCCAGATCGGCTTGTCGGCAAAGAGCTAAAACTTTTTCTAGAAAAGGAGCAGCTTTTGAATGCAGTTTTAATTTTATTTTTTGGACAATTCTGAGAGACATTAAATTTAGATATGACCAAAAATATGAAGAATTCGATTCATATAGGATTGAAGACTTGAAGATGGACTTTACATGAAGAGGGATACAACTTATGAATTCATGGATGAAGAGTCAATAATATGTTTCGATTATTCTCTTGTAATCTTTGTTTTCTATTCTCTAGAGTGGAACCATAATATTACGGCTATTTATTATTAAAATTGTTCATGCATGTTCTTAAAATAAAACCTTGATTTCAAAAGATTAAGTGGGAGAAGGTCTTCGAAGAAAGGACCCACGGCGTCCATCGTTGGTCCATATGAAGAACATGGTGGTCCCAACCCCTAGCAAGGGATTTCTATCATATACTAGATTAGATTTCTGAGAGGATAAGGTATTTTAGCATGATTTATGGTCACGCACCCCTAGGTTGTGATTATAAATCATGGATAAAATATTGAAATGATGGTTATACACTCACATTAATTTTATTATTAACCTCCCCTAGGAACTCTATTAATAGAATTAATGGCCAAAGAAATGATTATTAATATATGTTGGATCATACAGGTCCTGGATGGCATATATTAATCAAGAGGGGATCTGTGTTCCTGATTGAATTTGGCATGACTCCCCTAGGAGCTTGTTGAATTTTGAGTTAGGAATTATCATTGTAAGGTTGTGATATTTTCAAGGTTTTGACACATAAACACATTTGTATGTTTTTACGTGATTGTGTTATCTTACTAAATTATTACGATATGTTTGCTTATGTTTGGTATATGATTCTTTATTGTAGATTAAAAATGTCTAAAAATGCTTTATATAGGTCTAAGGCCAATTGGGCCAAAGGGGCTCTTGAACTTGTGTATAGTAATGTTTGCGGACCGATGAACATCCGAGCATGAGGAGGGGATGAGTACTTTGTCACTTTTATTAACGATTACTCAAGATATGTGTATGTGTACCTAATACACCACAAAAGCAGAACTTTTGACAAGTTCAGGGGTTTCGGGCTGAAGTGGAAAAGCAATTGGGTAGACCCATAAAGGAACTTCGATCCGATCGAGGTGGAGAATACCTTTCTAAGGAGTTCTTGGGACACTTATTAGAGAATGACATTTTATCCCATTTGACTACACTGGGCACTCCGTAGTAGATTGGCGTAGCGGAGAGAAGGAATAGGACTTTATTGGACATGGTAAGGTCCATGATGAGTTATTCATCATTGCCTTTATTATTTTGGGGATATGCACTATAAACCGCATGCTATCTTTTGAACAATGTGCCTTCAAAATCGGTCCTTAAAACTCCTCACCAGTTGTGGACGGGCAGGAAGACATCCTTAAACATATTCACATATGGGGATGTCCAGCTCGTGTCCTGTTTAAGGATGCAAATAAGTTGGAAGCACGTTTGGAAGTTTGCGTGTTTATAGGATATCTAAAAGGGACTAAAGGGGGTTATTTCTATAACCCAAAGGAAAATAAAGTCGTGATTTCAACTAATGCAACTTTCCTTGAGGAGAGTTACATGGATGACTTTAAACCTCGAAGCAAAGTGGTGAGGAGTTAAGGAGTGATCCAATCACTACAGAGGTTTCGAATGAAACCGTTCCGATCAATATAGAAAAACCAAACGAACCTGAACAACAACCTATGAGGCTTCGGCGTAGTGGGAGGATCGGGCGTCAACCTGAGAGGTATATGTTTAATGGGGAGGTCTTCTTGGCTGAACCGAATGAACATGATAGGATCCTAATACTTACGTAGAGGCTATGGAGAATGTTGATTCAAAACTCTAGATAGAGGCCATGAACACAGAGATGAAGCCTATGGAGACTAATCAGGCTTGGGAGCTTGTGGATCTTCCCGAAGGGGTAAAATGCATAGGCTGTAAGTGGATCTACAAGAGGAAAAGAGGAGTGGATGGAAAGGTTGAAACCTTTAAGACTAGACTGGCAGCTAAGGGTTATACGCAAAAGGAAGGAATCGATTATAAGGAAACCTTTTCACCTGTAGCCATGCTTAAGTCCATCCGGATTATCTTGTCCATAGCTACCGCTCTTAGCTACGAGATTTGACAGGTGGATGTCAAGAAAACTTTTCTAAATGGCTATCTTGATGAGTCCATTTATATGGGACAACCAGACGGGTTCAAGGTCAAGGGTCAAGAGGGTAAGGTTTGTAAGCTGCTAAAGTCAATTTATGGACTTAAGCAGGCTTCTCACTCTTGGAACATAAGATTTGATCAGGTGACCGAGACTTATGGGTTCTCACAAAATGTGGATGAGCCATGTGTTTACAAACACATTAAGGATGGGCAGGTGGTTTTTCTACTACTCTACGTAGATGACATTTGGCTAATTAGCAATGACATTGGGACATTGTCATCGATCAAATTATGGTTGACCAAGCAGTTTGACATGAAGGACTTGGGTGAGGCTAATTTTTTTCTCAGTATCTAGATCTTTCAGGATAGGAAGACCAAAATGATAGCTTTATCCCAGGCTGGCTACATAGATAAAATTCTCAAGAGATTTGCAATGTAGGATTCCAAAAATGGTAGGCAACTATCTAGGTCTGGAATTACTCTTTCTAAGAAAGACTCTCCAAAGTCTAATGAAGAAAGAGAAAACATGAAAAAGGTGGCTTATGCTTTAGTAGCAGGTACTCTCATGTATGCCATGCTTTGTATAGGACTAGATATTTGTTATGCGGTCAGGATTGTAAGTCGATTTCAGGCGGATCCAGAACCAAACCATTGGTTTGCGGTTAAGCATATTTTTAAGTACCTAAGAAGGACTCGAGGGTATATACTTGTGTATTTGGGTGAGGACTTGACTCCTCTAGGATATACTGATTTAGATTTTCAATCCTATTTGGATTCTATGAAATCGACTTTGGGTTTTGTGTTTACTCTGGCTACGGTGCGATTAGTTGGAGAAGTGTGAAGCAAGATTGCACTTCGAATTCAACGATGGAGGCTGAGCATATGGCAGCTAGTGATGCTTTGAAAGAAGCAGTGTGGCTCTACAAGTTCCTTGGGTATCTTGAGTTAGTTCTTGGTATGGATAAGGAAGTATCACTGTACTATAATAATAGTGCAGCGGTAGCTAATGCTAAGGAACCGAGATTTTACAAGAAGAGTACGCATATTGATCGGAAGTATCATGTGATAAAGGACTTCGTTGAGGGTGGGCATGTCATGATGTGCAAGATCGTGTCAAAGGACAATTTAGCTGATCCATTTATGAAGACACTTACTGGGAGAGTCTTCGAGAGGCTTGTGGAAGCTATGAATAGCAGGCAAATCGATTTGGATTAATAATTCTATCTCGGTAAATCGATTAACTTTAGACAATCGTTTGTATTGTATCTTAATCCTGAGATGAATAGTGGGCCCGTTGTCTTAACTTGTGTCTTTTGATGTACCAAGGGGTGACACCCACATCTTAATAGTGGTATGCATGCCAATACGTTGAAGGCATGACTATTGATAGCGTAGACCTGTTATTCATAGATATGGAATCCATAGCTCCCCTTTAGGAGTAGTGATATCCTCTTATATGCGTTATCCTGTAATTGAAAAACTGAAGCGCTTAACCATTTGGATACATAGGTGTAACCGAATGACATACTATCTTTAGATGGTAAGTTTTTCGATGGTGAGATAATGGAACGTAAGATAAAATTAATTGGGAAGGTAAGACAGAACTTGTCCTTAAGCTGGTTATGGATAATCTTATGGGGATACAATACACTATGATATGTCATGGAGACTTAGCTATACGGGCTTCGTAATTCTATGTAGTTTGAGAGTGCAGCTCCAAGCTTTTAGTGGAGTAGTGTTGGAGTTGATAACTATGAAATGTATATATGGGATATTGGATTTTGTAATTATTGGGAGCCTGAATTATATAGGTCTATTTGGTCCCATTTGCTAGCTCACAACATCCTGTAACAATACGGCATGCTTTTCCAATAATTGGTGACTTTTGTCAAATTTATTAGATTGGTTAAAAAATCGAAAGAATCAAATAATTCATGTCTGTTTATCAGTTGAATTAATTTTGTGATAAAATTAATTCAAGATAAACTTGTTGAATTATTGGGATCAGATAATTCTTGTCTGTATATCGGTTGATTTAATTTTTGAATAAATTAGATCAAGATAAACTTGTTGAATTATTAGGAATTCATTTATTTTCCTAGAGATTATCTAGATAAAGTTGTTTTTAATTAGATAACTTCTCTATTGGGTTATTTGAATTAAAACTGAGACTTTATCCTATAGAATCTCGTGTGCAAAATAAAAGATTTGCTGAGATTTTTTCTCGATAGTTTGGCATGCTGATCATCAAGTTTGGCCTGCTGATGGGGCGAGTTCGGCCTGCTGATGGGGCGAGTTCGGCCTGCTAATGGGGCGAGTTCGGCCTGCTGATGCGCAAAAAAAAGGATCACGCATTTTTATGTGGATTTCATTAGATATTAATCCGAATTTGATTCTGATTCGAATTTTTGAGACCTAATCTCATAAGGACTGACCCTAGGCTCAACCTCTATAAATAGGAAGTAAGTCTCATAAGTTATTTAGATCAATTGAGAGATTAAGAGTGATACTCTGCTGGTGAGAATTTGAAACTCCCTGAGAGCTCTTATTCATAAATCATGAACACTAGCTTTGGGTTCTCTCAATTGGTTGGAAGGAGAGTCACCTGGAGGAAGAGCTGTATGTGTGGGCCCACACTTACTCCGATCATGGATAGAGAATAGCAAAGGAGATCAGTTGGTTGAGGCTCTTCTAGAACGTTACTTCTCTTCACAGATTGTGCGAGCTCTTCGGCATTCAAAGGTTAGTAAGATCTAGCTAATTTATGCATATAGTGTGCCAAACTTATGTTTTAGAAAATACTCTGATAGAAAATTTTTAAAATTCTGTTGCGTATTATTTTTCAAATAGTTTGGCAGGCTAATTTGTTAGTTCGGCCTGCCAATGGAGTAAGTTTAGCAAGTCGAGTTGTTAGCTCAGCCTGCCAATCTAACGATAATTTGATTACGCATTTTTGACACGATTTTATCAGAAGTTGATCTAAATTCAAATTTTTGAGGCCTTATCTGATAATGACCAACCTTGGATCTGATCTTTATAAATAGAGAGTGAGTTTTCTCAGTTATTTAGATCAATTAAGAAGTTAAGAGTGAGTACTATAGTGTTAGATACTCTGAAACTCCGTGAGAGCTATTGTTCACAACCCCAAACCTTTGCTCTAGGTATTCTCAATTAGTTGGAAGGAGAGTCACTAGGGAAGAGTTATACGATGTGTGCCCATACACACTCCGATTGTGGATAGAGAATAGCAAAAAAGACCAGTTGGTTGAGGCTCTTGTAGAGCATTTTTCTCAACACTGATTGCAGAAGCTCTTCAACATATAAAGGCTAGTAAGATCTGATTTATTTATGTATATAGCATGTCAAATTTGTGTTTTAAAAATTACTCTAATTTAAAATTTTTTAAAATTCTACTACGTACTTGATTTCCAACACTTTTTATGAACAAATTATAAATGAGGATTTTGGCTAATAATTGATACCCCATGTCAAATAGTGAGATCTTTACTTCCAAGTTCCCACATACTCATTGAAAAATTATCTTAACATCCTATCTTGAAGGAGTTGTGGGTTCCATATCTGTGTGTAATGTTCCTAGCTACCTGTATTAGTATGTCTCCAATGTAGCATGGTATTGATCATGGATATAACATATCTCACTCATTGACAATCAAAAGACATAGTAAATAGATATGAATCTATTAATCACCTCAAGATTAAGTAAGATCTATAAAATGATCATCAACTATAAAATTCAAATTTCTCGTTATGGAATTACAAAAGAAATTAAATTCTATCTTGGTCCAAATTCAATGTGTTTTAAACACACTAATGTATCTATCCAGTAATCACCATTACTATAATCCGGATAAGATTATTCCATCAAATTGGGAATAGATAATCACCATTACTAATTGTAAATTAATGTTTATACTAAGTACGCATAATTATATCCTCTGTATTATGAACACTTCATATACATGATTATGAACTTTCACATGTATTGGAACCTTTATGATATTTGTATATATATATCATGGAGAACAATAAGGAATATTATCTTTTAATAATGCAATGCTTTATTTCTTATAATGTCCAATTGGTATAAAACGACATGCTTTAAAGACATCAAACCCAACAAACATAACCAAAACAAGTATTCATACCATTCTTATAAATTGATTGAAACAAAGTCAGTCTTAAAAGAAATAGAATTAAATTGTTCATGCAACTTTGAAATCAAAATTAAATTCTGTTTGAAACCTGGAATAAAATAAACATTGTCTAAAAGCAAATATTTATTATTAGCAAATGACAGTCACACTATCCCTACTATTGTCGCTGAAACTCTTTCCCCACTGTTAACACTCATCGTGAAAGCTCCCTTTTCAAGATCCCTAGAAGTCTCAAGCATCTACAAAGAAATACATACATGGAAAGATGCTCTTGAATCAATAATCCAGCTTGAGAAATTATTCCCAACTAAGCATATTTACATGACTAGCAAATTTCATTTACCTTGTTTCTTCTTTTCCTTCAGCTCATTAAGGTACTACTTATAGTTCTTTTTCCAATGGCCATCTTGATTGCAATGGAAACAATTTCCTTTTGGTTTAGGTTCAGTAGCCTTCCCCTCGTTCTTTTGGATTTTCTTCTTACTTTTAGGTTTCCCACGTTTTTCTTATTATTCTTCTTCTTCCTATTCTTTCAAGAATAAGCTTTCCCCTCTACTATGTTAGCCTCAACAACATTTGCCTTGCCATGCTTACTCTCTATAAGGTTATAAGTCTACAGCTCGTTCAAGAGTTCTATCAGATTATACTTCTTTTGGTTCATGATATAGTATGTCCTGAATTAGAGAAAAGTGGGAGAAAGTGTCTCCCATATCATGCCAACCTAGGTCCTTTTATCAAATTTTGCACCGTTGATTTTAGCCTCATTGAAATGATGAATCATACTAGAAGGCCACCACTAGCACAAAAATTAAGTAGAAGCCAACTTGCAACATTAGCTGTTGGATCAAACTTACAACACACCAGATTAGTGCATGGAGCTTAGTGCCAATAGGAGCACGTCCTTCATCTATAGCTATAGCCCTTCACCTACCTAGAGCACGCCATGCGGTCCTTGTCAGCCCATAATCCAGGTGCATTGATCTAGTGAAATGTGAGTCCACACTTCCTTTATGCGCCCTTTGCTGTAGCGAACAACATTCTGCCACGTTGTCCATTAGCCTAGCTTGCCAATGGATGCTCTCCACCTGTTCATATGCATTGCGACTTGATGCACTCCATTTTGTCAATCCCTTTACTTTGCCTGGGTGTGGAATTAAAGAGGATCAGCTTGCCATCTTTTTTGAGCAAGCAGCGTAGTGCCTGAAAGGGGTTTTCAAGAGACAGACTCTATTCTTTTGGGGGAAAAGACCTGATCCCAAGGAGAGAGAAATGCAGGAAAAAAAGAAATATTTTAGTCTAGGTGCTTGTCTTAGCTTTTAATTTTATTTTAGGTTTTTATTTTTTGTAAATGCCATTTGAGGAGCATTATTGAAAATTTCAAAGAAAAGGAAGAAAGAGATTGGAGAAGATTTTTTTCGGATCATTTTGGTGATTTCTCTCCAATTTTTATTTTCTTTGTTTTGTATACTCTAAGAATGCTTGAAATTGGTGTTATTTATTTTCATTATTATTCCTAGTGTGATTGTTTGTGTTCTAGGGTTTTAATTGAGCTCAACCATGAATCTTAATTTTCTTTCCTTCCTAATTTAATTTGTGCTTGACTAAATATGTTGAGTTGATTGCTCTAGATTGCTTAATGTTTTTAATCACAAGGCCATAATGAACTTGGGAAATGGATTTATGTACTTGTCAAACTTAGAGTGATATTAATTGCAAGTAGGGTAGGAATATACTCACTAGGTTAGTGTAGCCAATTAAGGGAACCTGGAGCTTAGTGAATTCTTGATTAATTTGTACTCATAGGAATATAGTGTATTGATTAATTAAGAATATTTTTACTCGGCTACTAGAAAGGGCTTATGGTTAGGCTAAAGGAATTCTCGGTTATCACTTGACTAGATGACTAAATTAATGAAAATTGGAAATGTGTTTGGATTGGTTAGTTGAAATTGGACCCTACAACTGTTTATTTATCATTTTCATTTACTTAATTTAATTTTATTATTTTTAAATTTAGATTAATCCATTCTTTTCTTTTATTCCGTTATTCAAATCCTAGAATCATTACAATTTTGGCAATTAATTAAAATTAAACACAATTCTCATGGGAACGATATTCATATTTAGGTAGACTTTATTGCTTGTACGATTACAAGCACTAGCAGATTCCACGAAACAAGTTTTTGGTGCGACTGTCGAGGACTATTTTGTTTAATTTTAATTAATATTGATACTTATTAACTTTAGGATCAGTTTGAATATTTTTCTTTGCATTTATTTTATTTCTTTATCTTTTGTTTTTATTTTTGTTTGAGCTGTTCATTTGATTGAGGCACTTTGAGATGTTTGATCAACAAGTGCTCTTGAGTTTTGCCCAACAAGATTTAGAACTATTTTTCCATGCATGATGGAGATACAAAAGACTGCTAATAGAGTTTCCCCACCATGATTTCTTCGAAGAGTGCCAATTATAAGTCTTCCTCAATAGCTCATGCAGCATAATAAGAAATTGGGTCAAATGTGAAGATGGTACCACTACTCTTTACCAAAGAATCATCGATGAAGCCTACTTATTGTTAGAAGATATGGCCAAGTTTGATTATTAGAATTGGAATTGTTTGTGGAACAACCAAACTTGGGAGGACAATTCCAACACCATGGACCGATGGTTTGATACTCAACCTCAAGAACTGGAAGCATCTCCTTAACTACAAGCGTTATTTGCTCAAAGTATGGAAATGTTGAATGATATGCTATAGTAGAGGTTAGATATAATGGTGGAGGAATTTTTAGAAACCATGCGGCGTATGGCGGCAACGATGGAGCATTTTAATGAATTCATAACCTCCAATCTTACTGTGGATGTTTTACTTTGAAGATGATTCTCTAAGTGAAGAAGAGACATAAGACTTGTTTATGCAAGAAAAATCACAAAAAGAAGTCTTTGGTACTGATTCTATATTGCCAACTTCAGTCATCCATGATTACATCTATGAAGATCCAATGTGGCCAATACCTCCCCCACCTTCATTAGCATTATTCTTACATACCAACCAAGCCTATCATTCAAATCCAAGTCAAGTTAGAGCGACATGTAAAAGCTATTCACATATTACCAAGCTTGAGGGTACCGCATCACACGGCCCATACGTGGTGTTGTATGACACTTAATATGGGCAAAAGCTGCTCTTTGACAAGCATTTTTTTGAAAGTCAAGCTAACGACTTTAAATCAAGCACTTCTTGGGAGGTAATCAAAGTTTTCTAAAATTTTTATTTTGCTTTGAATTTTGAGCTTTAGTTTTAAGTTTTAAGAAATTCTTTCTTTCATTTTCTATTTTTTTCTTTTGTAGGTACAAGCAATGGAGACAATGCGAGTTGGAGATACGGGAGGTGCCTAAAAAGCTTAAAGGATGTCAAATTATGCCTAAGCACCAATGAGCATCAACTAGGGGAGTTTTCTTGAAACTTTGTTATTTTTTGTGTTTTCTTACATATTGAGGGTTTGCGCATATTGAGTTTGAGGGGAAAATTAAAATTTTGTTTTATTGTTTTCTTTTGCTTTTTCAACAATTTGAAAAAGTAAAAAGTTTTGAATAATTGGAAAATTTGATGCTTTCTTTGGTGATTTATCCCAGACTAGTGATGAGAATTATGGTTAGAAATTGTACATTGGTTGTGAAAAAGTGTGAATATCGTTTAGGTTTTTTGTTTGGTTCTTGAGTTGATTTCACTTTGATTGAGATTATCCACATTTGAGTATTATGTCTTGATCTTTGAGTTGTGTGTATTTTTAAATAATTTTTGTGTGATTATGTAATTTTCAATATCTCCTAAGTCCTAGAATTCATTTAATTCTCTCTCGAGGCAAAATCCTAGACCTCATCTCATTAAGGAAATAACTTAGGACATCTTTAAACCATTTGAGCCTCTTCGAGCCTACCAAGAAATATTCTTGCCCCTAGTATACCCCTTTGGGCCTTAATGTATATTTTATTTGTTAGCCATATTATTAGCCTAGCCACTAAATAATTTTCATTCTTTTACTTTATTCTAAGCATATGATTTTTTTAAGACTTATTGTTAAGTTATGCTAAGTTATTGGATGAAGGGTGGAGTTTAGGAAGTGTTCTTTTTGTGTTATGTCTTCATGTTTAAAGAAAGAAAAAAAGAAAAAGAAAGAAAGAAAAGGTGCTACACTCTTAGTTCATAAAAGAAAGAAAGAAAGAAGTTTAGGGGTGTAGTAGCAAAGAAAAAGATAAAAAACAAAGAAAAAAATGAAAAACAAAAAAGATAAAAAAAATAAGAATAAAGTGGATGACAAAAGAGAGTTTAACTTAAGTTTCAAGGTGTTACTTATAAGTGAAGAATTAAGGTCTACAAGGGTCCTAGAATGATTATGTGCTTAGGGTGTTTTAAGCCACAAATTTTCCCTTATCCTACCGTTACCTAGCCTTACAGTACAAGCTAATGAGGTCCTAAGAATCCTTAGTGTAATGTTGGCCTACATTAGTGGAGAAAGACATGAAAAGCAAACCTATAGGACTTGTTCATTTTCTTTAAGATTCTAGTTAGTTTCAAATTTGCATAAACTTATCCAAATTGCATGCAACAATAAGATAAAAGGATACACACACATGGAAAATCCAATTGGAATGGGACATACTCTAAGATTAATCCCAAAGCTTGGTTAACATTTGCCTTTTTCTTCAAGTTATGTACTACAGTCAACCTTTGAGGAATTTGTTGAGGATCACAGATTCAGGACAATGTGATTCTAGTTTCTTTTGCTTTTGTTTTTCTTCTTTTGCTCAAAGAAAAGCAAAACATTAAGTTTTGGAGTGTGGTAACTTTATAAAAATAGAGTTAATTTTGCTTATTCAACTTTTTACAATATTCTTGATATTTTTATTCAACTTTATTCAATTTTGCTTATTTTAATTTTATTTATTGTTAATTTTGTGTGATTTTAATTTAATTTAATTAATTTAATTATCATTATTATTGTTGTTGTTGTCATTGTTGTGATTACTATTCCATTTATTTTATTTTATTTTATTTTATCCTTATTTGTGTAAATTTATTGGGTATTAGGGAAAATATAAAAATTTGGATACAGAATTGAGCAAAATAGATGAAAAATGCAAATTTCAGATGTGCCAGAAGGCCACCACTCGCGCGAAAATTGAGTAGAAGTTTGCTTGCAACACCAACCATTAGATTGAGCTTACAGCACACTAGATTTATGCATGGAGCTTAGTGCCTACATGAGCACGTCCGTCATCTATAGCTGTAGCCCTTCGCCCATCCAAGAGCGTCATATAGTCCTTGCTGGCCCACTACCCAGGTCTGTCTGATTTATGAAGTGCGAGCCCACACTTCTTTTGTGCGTCCTTTGTTGAAGTGTACGATATTCCACCATGTTGCCACTCAGCCTAGCTGGCCAATGGACACATTCCACCTATTTGTGCGTGTTGCCACTTGATACACTCAATTTTCTCCTCCTCTTTGCTTTGCCTGGGTGTGGAATTAAAGAGGATTAGCTCGCGAATTTTTTTGTGAAAGCAGCATAGTGCCCCAAGGTAGTTTTGAAGAGGCAGGCTCCATTCTTTTAGGGGAAGAGACCTGATCCCAAGGAGAGAGAAATGAAGGAAAAAAATATTTTGGTTTAGGTATTTGTCTTAGTTTTTAATTTTATTTTATGATTTTATTTTTTAGAGCATTTTTAGAAATTTCAAAGAGGAGGAAGAAGACAATTGGAGAGGATTTTTTTTTTTTGAATCATTTTGGTGATTTCTCTCCATTTTTTTCTTTATTTTTGTATACTCAAAAAATGCTTGAAAATTGAGTTGTTTATTTTTAATTTTCTTTTCATTATTGTCCATGGCATGATTGTTTATGTTCTAAGGTTTTAACTGAGCTTAACCATGAATCATAGTTTTCTTTCCCCTTTAATTTAATTTGTGCCTGTCTAAATATGTTGAGCTGACTGCTTTAAGATTGCTTAATGTTTTTAATTTTTTGTACACTAATTAAATGATCATGAGGCCATAATGAACTTGGAAAAGGGATTTGTGAATTTGTCAAACTTAAAGTGGCATTAATTGGTAGTGGGATTGGAATATGCTCACTAGGTTAGTGTAGTCAATTAAGAGAATCTAGAGCTTAATGAATTTTTGATTAATTCTTACTCATAGGAATATAGTGTATTGATTAATTAAGAATATTTTCATTGACCATCGAAAGGGGCTTGTGTTAAACATGTATGCCCTGAGGAGTAAAAATGTAATATGTTTTTAGAGACATTTTTATCAATAAAGAATTTATTCATTTATATATACCAAATCTTGTCCTCTTTACGTTCATATTTGTTGAATGTATGTTAAGCAAACAGTAGTCTAAGACTGTCGGTCTAAACCTAAAGAATTAGGCATATGATGGACTGATTATGCAGAAGACACGATTCTTAAGGTGACGGTCTAAAACATATGATCCACAATCAAGGGAATAAAGTTGGGCTCTTTATTCATGTAAAGATTGTTATGTTGTCTTTATCCCTTTTGGGAGATGGTTTGTCTTGACCATTGGAGTTGAACTCCATGAATAGAAACATTGGCACATTGTCATAGGTGACGATGTGTTGGATCGGGACATAAAGTGAAGTGATTTGGATTAATAATTATATCTTGGCAAATCGATTCACTTTAGACAGTCATTTGTATTGTATCTTAATCCTGAGATGAATAGTGGGCCCGTTATCTCGACTTGTATCTTTTGATGTACCAAAGGGTGACACCTACATCTCAATAGTGGTATGCACGCCGGTACGTTGGAGGCATGACTCTTGATAGCGTAGACTTGTTATTCTTAGATATGGAATCCATAGCTCCTCTTTAGGAGTAATGATATCCTCTTATATGCGTTGTCCTGTAATTGAAAAACTAGAGCGCTCAACCATTTGGATACATAGGTGTAACCGAATGGTATACTGTCTTTGTATGGTAAGTTTTCTAATGGTGAGACAATGGAATGTAAGATAAAAATAATCTGGAAGGTAAGACAGAACTTGTCCTTAAGCTGATTATAGATGATCATATGGGGATACGATACACTATGATATGTCATGGAGACTTAGCTACCCGAGCTTCGTAATTCTAGAAAGATCAAGACTGCAGCTCCAAGCTTATAGTGGAGTAGCGTTGGAGTTGATAATTATGAAATGTATATCTGGGATATTAGGTTTCATAATTATCGTGAGCTTAAACTTTATAGGTCCATTTTGGTCCCCTTTGCCAGCTCACAAAATCCTGTAACGACACGGCGTGCTTTTTCAATAATTGGTGACTTATGTCAGATTTATCAGATTGGTTTAAAATTTGGAAGAATTAAATAATTCATGTCTGTTTATCGGTTGAATTAATTTTGGAAGAAATTAGTTCAAGATAAACTTGTTGAATTATTGTGATCAGATAATTCTTGTCTGTTTATCGGTTGATTTAATTTTTAATAAATTAGATCAAGATAAACTTGTAGAATTATTGTGAATTGATTTATTTTCTTAGAGATTATCTTGATAAAGTTTGTTTTGATCAGATAACTTCTCTATTGGGTTATTTGAATCAAAACTGAGACTTTATCCTTTAGAATCTTGGGTGGAAAATAAAAGATTTGTGGAGATTTTTTCTCGGAGTTTGGCCTGCCGAATGATGTGTTCGGCCTACCGATGAGGCCTGTTTGGCCTGCCGATGGGGCTTGTTCGGCCTGTCGATCAGCAGGTGATAAGATTACATATTTTCACACGAATTTTATCAGATATTGATCCAAACTTGATTCTGTTTCGAGTTTTTGAGACCTATTCTAATAAGGACTGACCCCAGGACCAATAGCTATATAAAGGGAGTGAGTTTCATGAATTACTCAGATCATTTGAGAGATTAAGAGTGATACTCTTCTGGTGAGCATCTAAAAAACTCCCTGAGAGCTTTTGTTCACAAATCACAAACATTAGCTTTGGATTCTCTCTATTGGTTGGAAGGAGAGTCACCGGTGGAAGAGCTATACATGTGAGCCCACACTCACTCCGGTTGTGGATAGAGAATAGCAAAGAAGACCAGTTGATTAAAGCTCTTCTAGAACGTTACTTCTCTACACAGGTTGCGGAGGTTCTTCGGCACACAGTGGTTAGTAAGATCTGTCTAATTTATACATATAACATATCAAACTTGTGTTTTGAAAATTACTTTGATGAAAAATTTTTTAAAAAAATTCCACTGCACATTGTCTTTCCAACAGCTTGTAGATAGATTAGAGGAATTCTCAGCTATCTCTTGACTAGAGACTAAATAAATGAGAATTGACAATGCTTTTTGGATTGGTTAGGTGAAATTATACCCTAGAACTGTTTGTGTATCATTTTCGTTTGCTTAATTTATTTTGTTAGTTTTGTTTAGTTTTGATTAATCTATTTCCTTTTTCCTTAATTCCATTGTTCAAATAATCCTACAATTAATATAATTTCAATAATTAATTAAAATTAAACATAATTCTAGTGGGAATGATATCTGTACTTAGGTACACTTTATTACTTGTACAATTTCGTACTGCCAAACAAACATAATTCAATAAATAATTGCATAAATATTATAAGAAAAATTAAAGGCAAGGTAAATATGATGCATGAATAAACATGTTGAAAAAAACAAAAAACATGTTTACTTTGATAAGCCTAAAGAAATTTAATTGCCACAACAAAATGTCGTCGTAGGGTTGGTCAAATAATTACTATTTAAAATAAGATGTTTTCAATTAATAAATATTATCTAAAATATCTCATATTTCTAATACTTATTAATTTCCTTTAATTTCGGCCAAGAAAATAATTAACCAATTTAATTATTTCTTTATGAATGTAACCCACCATTTATTTTTTGGACTTAACTTAGAAATTGCCACCGTAGGATAGGTCATTTTTGAAATGCATTTTAAAATCCTATTTCATAAAGGACAACCTTGTTATTGAAATTAGTAGACACCCTTCATAGGGAGGATGAAATCAAAACGTCTCTAGGTGCTACTAAAAGCATGGTGTTTTTGTTGGAAACAAAGTGCGCAGCGGAATTTTTTAAAATTTTTCTTCATTAGAGCAATTTCCAAAACACAAGTTTGACATGTTATATGTATAAATTAGACAGATCTTACTAACCTTAGTGTGTCGAAGAACCTCCGCAACCTGTGTAGAGAACCAACGTTCCAGAAGAGCCTTAATCAATTGGTCTTCTTTGCTATTCTCTATCCACAACCAGAGTGACTGTGGGCTCACACGTACAGCTCTTCCACCGGTGACTCACCTTCCAACCAATAGAGAGAACCTAAAGCTAGTATTCGTGATTTGTGAACAAAAGCTCTTAGGGAGTTTTCAGATGCTTACTAGAAGAGTATCACTCTTAATCTCTCAAATTGATCTGAGTAAATCATGAGACTCACTCTTTTTATATAGCTATTGGTCCTGGGGTCAGTCCGTATCAGATTAGGTCTCAAAAATTCAAAACAGAATCAAGTTCGGATCAATATCTGATAAGATCAGCGTGAAAACGCGTAATCTTATCTCTCACTGATTGGCAGGCCGAACAGCCTAATTGGCAGGCCAAACAGGCCCCATCGGCAGGCCGAACACGTCATTCGGTAGGCCAAACTCCCAAGAAAAAATCTTCGCGAATCTTTTATTTTTCACACGAGATTCTAAATGATAAAGTCTCAGTTTTGATTCAAATAACCCAATAGAGAAGTTATCTGATCAAAACAAACTTTATCAAGATAATCTCTAAGAAAATAAATCAATTCACAATAATTCTACAAGTTTATCTTGTTCTAATTTGTCCAAAAATAAAACAACCGATAAACAGACAAGAATTATCTGATTGCAACAATTCAACAAGTTTATCTTGAACTAATTTCTTACAAAATTAATTCAATCGATAAACAGACATGAATTATTTGATTCTTACAAATTTTAAACCAATATGATAAATCTGACATAAGTCACCAATTTTTGGAAAAGCACGCCGTGTCTTTATAGGATTTTGTGAGCTAGCAAAGGGGACCAAAATGGACCTATAAAGTTCAAGGTCATGATAATTATGAAACCCAATATCCTAGATATACATTTCACAATTATCAACTCCAACGCTACTCCACTAAAAGCTTGGAGCTGCACTCTCAAACTTTATAGAATTACGAATTTTGTGTAGCTAAGTCTCCATGACATATCATAGTGTATCGCATCCCCATATGATCATCCATAATCAGCATAAGGACAAGTTCTGTCTTACCTTCCCGATTATTTTTATCTTACGTTCCATTGTCTCACCATTAGAAAACTTTTCCAATTATAGGACAACGCATATAAGAGGATCTCATTACTCCTAAAGAGGAGCTATGGATTCCATATCTACGAATAACAAGTCTACGCTATCAAGAGTCGTGCCTCCGATGTACCAACATGCATACCACTATTGAGATGTGGGTGTCACCCTTTGGCACATCAAAAGACACAAGTCGAGACAACAGGCCCACTATTCATCTCAGGATTAAGATACAATACAAATGACTGTCTAAAGTGAATCGATTTGTCGAGACAGAATTATTAATCCAAATCAATTCACTTTATGTCTTGATCCAACACATCGTCACCTATGACAACGTGCCAATATTTCTATTTGCGGAGTCCAACTCCGATGGTCAAGACAAACCATCTCCCAAAAGGGATATAGACAACATAACAATCTTTACATGAATAAAGCACCCAACTTTATTCCCTCGATTGCCCTCGATTGCGGATCATATGTTTTAGATCGTCACCTTAAGAATCGTGTCTTCCGCATAATCAATCCATTATATGCCCAATTCTTAAGGTTTAGACTGACAGTCTCAGACTATTGTTTGCTTATCATACATTCAACAAATATGAACGTAAAGAGGACAAGATTTGGTATATATAAAAGAATAAATTCTTTATTGATAAAAATGTCTCCAAAAACGTATTACATTTTTACTCCTTAGGGCATACTCGTCTAACAATCTCCCACTTGCACTAAGTGAGTAAATACAATAAATTTTGCATCCCCATACCTTCCACATGCCTCTCGAAGACTCTTCCAGTAAGTGTCTTCATAAATGGATCAGCTAAATTGTCCTCTGACGCGATCTTGCACACAGTGATATGCCCGCCCTCAACGAAGTCCTTAATCACATGATACTTCCGATCAATATGCTTACTCTTCTTGTGAAATCTTGGTTCCTTAGCATTAGCTATCGCCGCACTGTTATCACAGTACAGTGATACCGCTTTATCCATACCAGGAACTACCTCAAGATCCCCAAGGAACTTGCGAAGCCACACTGCTTCTTTCAAAACATCACTAGCCGCCACATGCTCGGCCTCCATCGTTGAATCCGAAGTGCAATCTTGCTTCGCACTTCTCCAACTGATGGCACCGCCACCTAGAGTAAACACAAACCCCGAAGTCGATTTCCTAGAATCCGGACAGGATTGAAAATCCGAATCAGTGTATCCTAGAGGAGTTAAATCCTCACCCGAATACACAAGCATATACCCTGGAGTCCATCTTAGGTACTTGAAAATATGCTTTACCGCAACCCAATGGTTCAGTCCTAGATACGCCTGAAATTGACTTACAATCCCGATCGCATAGCTAATATCCGGTCATGCGCAAAGCATGGCATACATGAGACTACCGACTACCGAAGCATAAGGCACCTTCTTCATGTATTCTTTTTCTTCATAAGACTTTGGAGAGTCTTTCTTATTAAGAGTAATTCCAGACCTAGATGGTTGCCGACCTTTCTTGGAATCTTGCATTGCAAACCTCCTGAGAATTTTTTCCATGTAGCCGGCCAGAGACAAAGCTATCATTTTGTTCTTCCTATCCCGAAAGATCTGGATACTGAGAACAAAATTAGCCACACCTAAGTCCTTCATGTCAAACTGCTTGGTCAACCATAATTTGACCGATGACAACGCCCCAACGTCATTGCCAATTAGCAGAATGTCATCTACATAGAGCAGTAGAAAAACCACCTTCCCATCCTTAATGTGTTTGTAAACACATGGTTCATCCACGTTTTGTGAGAACCCATAAGTCTTGATCACTTGATCAAATCTTATGTTCCAAGAACAAGAAGCCTGCTTAAGTCCATAGGTAGACTTTAGCAGCTTACAAACCTTCCCCTCTTGACCCATGACCTTGAACCTGCCTGGTTGTTTCATATAAATGGACTCATCAAGATAGCGATTCAGAAAAGCCGCCTTGACATCCATCTGCCAAATCTCATAATCGAGAGCGGCAGCTATGGACAAGAGAATCCGGATGGATTTAAGCATGGCTACAGGCGAAAAGGTTTCCTCATAATCGATTCCTTCCTTCTGCATATAACCCTTAGCTACCTGTCTAGCTTTAAAGGTTTTGACCTTTCCATCCACTCCTCTTTTCCTCTTGTAAATCCACTTACACCCTATGGGTTTTACCCCTTTGGAAAGATCCACAAGTTCCCAAACCCGATTAGTCTCCATAGACTTCATCTCTATGTTCATGGCCTCTTTCCAGAGTCTTGAATCAACATCCTCCATGGCTTCTGCGTAAGTATAAGGATCCCTGTCATGTTCATCTGGTTCAGCCAAGAAGACCTCCCCATTGAACATATACCTGTCAGGTTGACGCCCGATCCTCCCACTACGCCAAAACCCCTGAGGTTATTGTTCAGGTTTGTTTGGTTTTTCTACACCGATCGGGATGGTTTCATTTAGAACCTCCGGAGTGAACGGATCACCCATTAACTCCTCAAGCACCACTTTGCTTCGAGGTTTAAAGTCGTCCATGTAACTCTCCTCAAGGAAAGTTGCATTAGTTGAAACCACGACTTTATTTTCCTTTGGGTTATAAAAATAACCCCCTTTAGTCCCTTTTGGATATCCTACAAACACGCAAACTTCCGAACGTGCTTCCAACTTATTCGAATCCTTAAACAGGACATGAGCCAGACATCTCCATATGCGAATATGGTTTAAGGATGTCTTCCGTCTTGTCCACAACACGTGAGGAGTTTTAGGGACCGATTTTGAAGGCACATTGTTCAAAAGATAACATGCGGTTTGTAGTGCATATCCCCAAAAGGATAAAGGTAATGATGAATAACTCATCATGGACCTAATCATGTCCAACAAAGTCCTATTCCTTCTCTCTGATACGCCATTATGCTGCGGAGTGCCCGGCACAGTCAAATGGGATAAAATCCCATTCTCTAACAAGTGTCCCAAGAACTCATCAGAAAGGTATTCCCCACCTCGATTAGATCGAAGTGCTTTATGGGTCTACCCAATTGCTTTTCCACTTCAGCCCGAAACTCCCTGAACTTCATAAGTTTTGCTTTCGTGGTGCATCAGGTACACATACCCATATCTTGAGTAATCGTTAATAAAAGTGACGAAATACTCATACCCTCCTCATGCCCGGATGTTCATCGGCCCGCAAACCTCACTATGCACAAGTTCTAGAACCCCTTCGTGTTAGAAACAAAGTGCGCAGCGGAATTTTATAAAATTTTTCAACAGACTAATTTCCAAAACACAAGTTTGACATGTTATATTTATAAATTAAACAGATCTTACTAACCTCAGTGTGCCGAAGAACCTCTGTAACCTGTGTAGAGAAGTAACGTTTCAGAAGAGCCTCAACCAACTAGCCTTCTTTGCTATTCTCTATCCACAACCGGAGCGAGTGTGGGCTCACACGTACAGCTCTTCCATTGGTGACTCTCCTTCCAACCAACAGAGAGAACCCAAAGCTAGTGCTCGTGATTTGTGAACAAAAGCTCTCAGGGAGTTTTCAGATGCTCACTAGAAGAGTATCACTCCTAATCCCTCAAATTGATCTGAGTAAATCATGAGACTCATTCCCATTTTATACCTATTGGTCCTGGGGTTAGTCCATATCAGATTAGGTCTCAAAAACTCGAAATAGAATCAAGTTCGGATCAATATCTGATAAGATCCGCGTGAAAATGCGTAATCTTATCTACCACTGATCGACAGGCCTAACATTCAGTTCGGTAGGCTGATCAGGCCAGTTCGACAGGCCGAACACGTCATCCAGCAGGCCGAACTCCCGAGAAAAAATCTCCGCAAATTTTTTATTTTCCACCCAAGATTCTAAAGGATAAAGTCTCAGTTTTTATTCAAATAACCCAATAGAGAAGTTATCTGATCAAAACAAACTTTATCAAGATAATCTTTGAGAAAATAAATCAATTCACAATAATTCTACAAGTTTATCTTGTTCTAATTTTGTCCAAAATTAAACAATCGATAGACAGACAAGAATTATTTGATCACAATAATTCAACAAGTTTATCATGTACTAATTTCTTACAAAATTAATTCAACCGATAAACAGACATGAATTATTTGATTCTTACAAATTTTAAACCAATCTGATAAATTCGACATAAGTCACCAATTATTGGAAAAGCACGCGTGTCGTTACAGGATTTTGTGAGCTAGCAAAGGGGACCAAAATGGACCTATAAAGTTCAAGCTCATGATAATTATGAAACCCAATATCCAAGATATACATTTCACAATTATCAATTCCAACGCTACTCCACTAAAAGCTTGGAGCTGCACTCTCGAACTTTATAGAATTACGAAGCTCGTGTAGCTAAGTCTCCATGACATATCATAGTGTATCGTATCCCCATATGATCAGCCATAATCGGCTTAAGGACAAGTTTTGTCTTACCTTCCCGATTATTTTTATCATACGTTCCATTGTCTCACCATTAGAAAACTTACCATCCAAAGATAGTATACCATTCGGTTACACCTATGTATCCAAATGGTTGAGCGCTCCAGTTTTCCAATTACAGGACAACGCATATAAGAGGATATCATTACTCCTAAAGAGGAGCTATGGATTCCATATCTATGAATAACAAGTCTACACTATCAAGAGTCATGCCTCCAACGTACCGGCATGCATACCACTATAGAGATGTGGGAGTCACCCATTGGTACATCAAAAGACACAAGTCGAGATAACGGGCCCACTATTCATATTAGGATTAAGATACAATACAAATGACTGTCTAAAGTGAATCGATTTGCCAAGACAGAATTATTAATCCAAACCAATTCACTTTATGTCCCGATCCAACACATCGTCACCTATGACAACGTGCCAATGTTTCTATTCACAGAGTCCAACTCCGATGGCCAAGACAAACCATCTCCCACAAGGGATACAGACAACATAACAATCTTTACATGAATAAAGCGCCCAACTTTATTCCCTCGATTGCGGATCATATGTTTTAGACCATCACCTTAAGAATCGTGTCTTCCGCATAATCATCCCATCATATGCCCAATTCTTAAGGTTTAGATTGACAGCCTCAGGCTACTGCTTGCTTATCATACATTCAACAAATATGAACATAAAGAGGATAAGATTTAGTATATATAAATGAATAAATTCTTTATTGATAAAAAATTTCTCCAAAAACGTATTACATTTTTACTCCTTAGGGCATACATTTCTAACAATCTCCCACTTGCACTAAGTGAGTAAATACAGCAAAGTTCGCATCCCCATAGCTTCCACATGCCTCTCGAAGACTCTCCCAGTAAGTGTCTTCGTAAATGGATCAGCTAAATTGTCCTCTGACGCGATCTTGCACACCGTGACATGCCCGCCCTCAACGAAGTCCTTTTTCACATGATACTTCCGATCAATATGCTTACTCTTCTTGTGAAATCTTGGTTCCTTAGCATTAGCTACCGCCGCACTGTTATCATAGTACAGTGATACCGCTTTATCCATACCAGGAACTATCTCAAGATCCCCAAGGAACTTGCGGAGCCACACTGCTTCTTTCGAAGCATCACTAGCTGCCATATACTCGGCCTCCATCGTTGAATCTGAAGTGCAATCCTGCTTCGCACTTCTCCAACTGATGGCACCGCCACCTAGAGTAAACACAAACCCCGAAGTCGATTTCCTAGAATCCAGACAGGATTGAAAATCCGAATCAGTGTATCCTAGAGGAGTCAAGTCCTCACCCGAATACATAAGCATATACCCTCGAGTCCTTCTCAGGTACTTGAAAATATGCTTTACCGCAACCCAATGGTTCGGTCCTGGATCCGCCAGAAATCGAGTTACAATCCCGACCGCATAGCTAATATCCGGTCGTGTGCATAGCATGGCATAAATGAGACTACCCACAGCCGAAGGATAAGGCACCTTCTTCTTGTATTCTCTTTCTTCATAAGACTTTGGAGTGTCTTTCTTAGAAAGAGTAATTCCAGACCTAGATGGTTGCCCACCTTTCTTAGAATCCTGCATTGCAAACATCCTGAGAATTTTATCTATAAAGCCGGCCTGTGACAAAGCTATCATTTTGTTCTTCCTATCCCGAATGATCTGGATACCGAGAACAAAATTAGCCTCACCTAAGTCCTTCATGTCAAACTGCTTGGTCAACCATAATTTGACTGATGACAACGCCCTAACGTCATTGCCAATTAGCAAAATGTCATCTACATAGAGCAGTAGAAAAACCACCTTCCCATCCTTTATGTGTTTGTAAACACATCGTTCATCCACATTTTGTGAGAACCCAAAAGTCTTGATCACTTGATCAAATCTTATGTTCCAAGAACGGGATGCCTGCTTAAGTCCATAAATTGACTTTAGTAGCTTACAAACCTTCCCCTCTTGACCCGCGACCTTGAACCCGCCTGGTTGTTCCATATAAATGGACTCATCAAGATAGCCATTCAGAAAAGCCGTTTTGACATCCATCTACCAAATCTCATAATCGAGAGCGGCAGCTATGGACAAGAGAATCCGGATGGACTTAAGCATGGCTACAAGCGAAAAGGTTTCCTCATAATCGATTCCTTCCTTTTGCGTATAACCCTTAGCTACCAGTCTAGCCTTAAAGGTTTTGACCTTTCCATCCACTCCTCTTTTCCTCTTGTAGATCTACTTACACCCTATGGGTTTTACCCCTTCGGGAAGATCCACAAGCTCCCAGACCTAATTAGTCTCCATAGACTTCATCTCTATGTTCATGGCCTCTGTCCAGAGTCTTGAATCAACATCCTCCATAGCTTCTGCGTAAGTATGAGGATCCCTGTCATGTTCATCCGGTTCAGCCAAAAAGACCTACCCATTGAACATATACGTTTCAGGTTGACGCCCGATCCTCCCACTACGCCGAAGCCCCTGAGGTTGTTGTTCAGGTTCGTTTGGTTTTTCCACACCGTTCGGAATGGTTTCATTCGAAACCTCCGGAGTGAACGAATCACCCATTAACTCCTCAAGCACCACTTTGCTTCGAGGTTTAAAGTCGTCCATGTAACTCTCCTCAAGAAAAGTTGCATTAGTAGAAACCATGACTTTATTTTCCTTTGGGTTATAAAAATAACCCCCTTTAGTCCCTTTTGGATATCCAACAAACACGCAAACTTTCGAACGTGCTTCCAACTTATTCGGATCCTTAAACAGGACATGAGCTGGACATCCCCATATGCGAATATGGTTTAAGGATGTCTTCCATCTTGTCCACAACTCGTGAGGAGTTTTAGGGACCGATTTTGAAGGCACATTGTTCAAAAGATAACATGCGGTTTGTAGTGCATATCCCCAAAAGGATAAAGGCAATGATGAATAACTCATCATGGACCGAATCATGTCCAACAAAGTCCTATTCCTTCTCTCTGCTACGCCATTCTGCTGCGGAGTGCCCGACGTAGTCAAATGGGATAAAATCCCATTCTCTAACAAGTGTCCCAAGAACTCATCAAAAAGGTATTCCCCACCTCGATCAGATCGAAGTGCCCTTATGGGTCTACCCAATTGCTTTTCCACTTCAGCCCGAAACTCCCTGAACTTATCATAAGTTTCGCTTTTGTGGTGCATTAGGTACACATACCCTCCTCGTGCCCGTATGTTCATCGGTCCACAAACATCACTATGCACAAGTTCTAGAACCCCTTCGGCCCTATTGCCCTTAGACCTGTATGGTCTTTTGGTCATTTTAACCTCCAAACAAGATTCATACTGAGGTATAGATTCCACCTTTAAGTGACTTAAAGGTCCATCCCTTACCAACCTTTGAATCCTATTCAGGTTAATATGGCCAAGGCGCAAATGCCAAAGATAAGTCTTATTAGAGTGAGAAGTTTTAGGTCTTTTTGAGTTATTATCATTTATCTCATCATTAAGCAATAAGTCCATCTTAGGTTTGATAAAATATAGATTATTTTGCACCCATCCAGAACAGATAAAAGATTTTTTTTTACGAATCACCGCTTTTTCATTACAAGATACCACGTAGGAGTCTTTAAATAAAGAAGATACAGAAATTAAATTCCTTTTAAATTTAGGAACATAAAAATAGTCTCGTAAAATTAAACTCCTATAATTATCAAAATAAAGATGGACATCTCCCACTGCTTCCGCTGAGACCAAGGATCCATCGCCCATCCGAAGCGTTAAGTCTTCAAAAAGTAGACTTCTCGTTTCTTTGAATCCATGCAAAGAAACACAAACATGATTAGTTGCATCGGAATCTATGACCCAGACATCACTGGATTCCTCAACCAAACAAGTTTCTAAATATAGAAGATCACACCTACCTCCCTTGGAAAGGAAGTCCTTGCAATGCTTCTTTATATGCCCGACCTTACCACAGAAGAAGCACTTAAGCTTCTTTGGGCTCTTCTTCTTCTTCTTCTTGCTCTTGGTAGCAACAGGAATAAAAGACTTCCCACTCTTGGCCCGTTGCTTCTTTCCATTCCCAGAGTTAGGATTGGAACCAGAAGCAGCTACCATATTGGCCTCACCACCAGCAGGAGACTCCCTGATCAGCAGTTCAAACTCTTGTAACTGTTTCATTAGTTCTGTCAAGGTCATATTCTGTCTATTGCTTAAATTAAAAGTAGCTCTAAACGGAATAAATTCCTTAGACAGAGTCTCAAAGACCATAGTCATCTGAGTTTCAGCATCGATGTCGGCTCCATTGGTTTGAGCCTCAGCGTGGTAACCCATGACCAACATTATATGCTCCTTTACAGATGTCCCCGGTCTCTGTCTACAGCTTAAGAGTTTCTGAAGCGCCCCTTGCCGCTTTGTTATTACCTGGCCGCCGAACATATCCTCAAGATTATCCAAGATCTGCTTTGTAGTCTCATAATCCTGATGTTGAGCCTGCAGCACGTTGTTCATGCTGGCCATAACATAGCAGCGGGCCTGATCATTAGCATCTTTCCAACGGTCGTACGCCTGGAATTGCTCATTACTTGAGTCTCCCGTGGGCTCAGGAGGACAAGGAGTTGTCAGAACATATTTCAGTTTCTCATAGAAAAGGACGATGTCCAGGTTCCGTTTTCAATCATTATAATTCTCACTGATTAATTGGTTTTTGTCAAGTATCGATGATAAAGCGTTTTTAGACATTTTTAATCTACAATAAAGAATCATATACGAAACATAAGCAAACATATATAATAATTTAGTAAGATAACACAATCATGTAAAATCATACAAATGTGTTTATGTGTCAAAACCTTGAAAATATCACAACCTTACAACGATAATTCCCAACTCAGAATTCAACAAGCTCCTAGGGGAGTCACGCCAAATTCAATCAGGAACACGGATCCCTTCCTGATTAATATATGCCATCCAGGACTAGTATGATCCAGCATATACTAATAATCGTTTCTTTTGCCATTAATTTTATTAACAGAGCTCCTAGGAGAGGTTAATAATAAAATTAACGTGAGTGTATAACCACCGTTTCAATATTTTATCCATGATTTATAATCACCACCTAGAGGTGTGCAACCATAAATCATACTAAAATACCTTATCCTTTCAGAGATCGAATCTGGTACATGATAGAAATCCCTTCCTAGGGGTCGGGACCACCATGTTCTTCCTATGGACCAACGATGGAGGCCTTAGGTCCACTCTTCGAAAACCTTCTCCCACTCAATCTTTTGAAGTCAAGGTTTTATTTTAAAATTATGCATGAACAATTTTAATATGAGCGGCACTCCCTATTCTATATGAAATGTTATCAATATACATGGTAAATTATATTATAATGCAGACAAGCAAAGCTACAAGCAAAATAATAATAACCGTAATATTATGGTTCCACCCTAGAGAATAGAAAAACTAAGATTACAAGAGAATAATCGAGACATTTATCGATTCTTCATCCTTGAATCCTCAAGCTGTATCCTTCTTCATGTAATATCCTTCTTCAAGTCTTCAATCCCGTATGAATCGAATACTTCATATTTCCGGTCATATCCAAATTTAATGTTTCTCAGAATCGTCTCAAAAATAAAATTAAAACTGCACCGAAAAAATTGCATCTTTTCTGGACACTCGGCAGCTCTCGGTCGGCAGGCTGATCTAGGTGATCGGCCTACCGGTCTTGCTCCATCGGCCTGCCGATCTGATACATCGGCCTGCCGATCTATGCACGTTCGGCCTGCCGAACTGAAACTTCGGCCTGCTGGCCGAGCACCAAATTTTCTACCCCACTGTCGGCCTGCCGGACCATACGTTCGGCCTGCCGATCTGTGACCTTCGGCCTGCCGAACTGTGAGGTCCGGCATGTCGACCGAGCAAAAAACCCTTAATCCAGAAAATACAATTTTAATGCAATTCATCAATTTTATTTTCAACAATTCAAAAACATAAAAATTAGAGACTCAGGAAATACCTGGAGGCGCCATCATCAATTTTCTAGATCCGTCTTCTAGATTCGTCTTCTTGGAATAATTATTTAATTACAAAAATCTTACAAATTTAAAAAATTAAATAACAATTCCTAGACGGAGATGATAGTCTGCCATCTAATTACATGAAAAACCTAGGTACACATTCTAACCTCTAAGGAACCATAACCGGTATTAATTAATTAATAAATAATTAAACAATGATTTAATCAACCATAATTAATTAATAAACATTCACCACATAATCCATGACAACATATATATTATACAGAAACCTAGAGTGCCATCTCTCTATAAAATTCAATTCAAGCATAGGAGAGATTAAGATCACAAAATTTATGCAAATAACATGATCACAAACTTGCAGATTTATGTAAAAACCTCGGCTCTGATACCAATTGTTTGAAACAAAGTGCGCAGCGGAATTTTATAAAATTTTTCATCAGAGTAATTTCCAAAACACAAGTTTGACATGTTATATGTATAAATTAAATAGATCTTACTAACCTCAGTGTGCCGAATAACCTCCGCAACCTGTGTAGAGAAGTAACGTTCCAGAAGAGCCTCAACCAACTGGTCTTCTTTGCTATTCTCTATCCACAACAGGAGTGAGTGTGGGCTCACATGTACAGCTCATCCACCGGTGACTCTCCTTCCAACCAACAGAGAGAACCCAAAGCTAGTGCTCATGATTTGTGAACAAAAGCTCTCAGGGAGTTTTCAGATGCTCACTAGAATAGTATCACTCTTAATCTCTCCAATTGATCTGAGCAAATCATGAGACTCACTCCCTTTTTATACCTATTGGTCCTGGGGTTTGTCAATATCAGATTAGGTCTCAAAAACTCGAAACAGAATCAAGTTCGGATCAATATCTAATAAGATCCACGTGAAAACACGTAATCTTATCTACCGTTGATCGGCAGGATGAACATTTAGTTCGGCAGGCCGATCGGGCCAGTTCGGCAGGCCGAACACGTCATCCGGCAGGCCAAACTCCCGAGAAAAAATCTCCGCGAATCTTTTATTTTCCACCCGAGATTCTAAAGGATAAAGTCTCAGTTTTTATTCAAATAACCCAATAGAGAAGTTATCTGATCAAAACAAACTTTATCAAGATAATCTCTAAGAAAATAAATCAATTCACAATAATTCTACAAGTTTATCTTGTTCTAATTTTGTCCAAAATTAAAACAACTGATAAACAGACAAGAATTATCTGATCACAATAATTCAACAAGTTTATCTTGTACTTATTTCTTACAAAATTAATTCAACCGATAAACAGACATGAATTATTTGATTCTTACAAATTTTAAACCAATCTGATAAATCCGACATAAGTCACCAATTATTGGAAAAGCACGCCGTGTCGTTATAGGATTTTGTGAGCTAGTGAAGGGGACCAAAATGGACCTATAAAGTTCAAGCTCATGATAATTATGAAACCCAATATCCCAGATATACATTTCACAATTATCAACTCCAACGCTACTCCACTAAAAGCTTGGAGCTGCACTCTCGAACTTTATAGAATTACGAAGCTCGTGTAGCTAAGTCTCCATGACATATCATAGTGTATCATATCCCCATATGATCATCCATAATCGGCTTAAGGACAAGTTCTGTTTTACCTTCCCGATTATTTATACGTTCCATTGTATCACCATTAGAAAACTTACCATCCAAAGATAGTATACCATTCGGTTACACCAATGTATCCAAATGGTTGAACACTCCAGTTTTCCAATTACAGGACAAGACATATAAGAGGATATCATTACTCCTAAAGAGGAGCTATGGATTCCATATCTATGAATAACAAGTCTACGCTAGCAAGAGTCATGCCTCCAACGTACCGGCATGCATACCACTATAGAGATGTGGGAGTCACCCATTGGTACATCAAAAGACACAAGTCGAGATAACGGGCCCACTATTCATCTCAGGATTAAGATACAATACAAATGACTGTCTAAAGTGAATCGATTTGCCAAGACAGAATTATTAATCCAAACCAATTCACTTTATGTCCCGATCCAACACATCATCACCTATGACAACGTGCCAATGTTTCTATTCACGGAGTCCAACTCCGATGGCCAAGACAAACTATCTCCCATAAGGGATATAGACAACATAACAATCTTTACATGAATAAAGCGCCCAACTTTATTCCCTCGATTGCGGATCATATGTTTTAGACCGTCACCTTAAGAAACGTGTCTTCTGCATAATCATCCCATCATATGCCCAATTCTTAAGGTTTAGTTTGACAGTCTCAGACTACTGTTTGCTTATCATACATTCAACAAATATGAACATAAAGAGGACAAGATTTGGTATATATAAATGAATAAATTCTTTATTGATAAAAAATGTCTCCAAAAACGTATTAAATTTTTACTCCTTAGGGCATACATGTCTAACACTTCGTTCCCATTGCCCTTAGACCCGTATAGTCTTTTGGTCATTTTACCCTCCAAACAAGATTCACATTAAGGCATAGATTCCACCTTTAAGTTACTTAAAGGTCCATCCCTTACCAACCTTTGAATCCTCTTCAGGTTAATATGGCCAGGGCGCAAATGCCAAAGATAAGTCTTATTAGAGTGAGAAGTTTTAAGTCTTTTTGAGTCATTTTCATTTATCTCAGCATTAAGCAATAAGTCCATCTTAGGTTTGATAAAATATAGATTATTTTGCATCCATCCAGAACAGATAAAAGATTTAGTTTTACGAATCACCACTTTTTCATTAAAAGATACCACGTAGGAGTCTTTAAATAAAGAAGATACAGAAATTAAATTCCTTTTAAATTTAGGAACATAAAAACAATCTCGCAAAATTAAATTCCTATAATTATCAAAGTAAAGATGGACATCTCCCACTGCTTCCGCTGAGACCAAGGATCCATCGCCCATCCGAAGCGTTAAGTCTTCACGTAGTAGACTTCTCGTTTCTTTGAATCCCTGTAGAATAACACAAACATGATTAGTTGCATTGGAATCTTTGACCCAGATGTCTCTGGATTCCTCAACCAAACAAGTTTCTAGATATAGAAGATCACACCTTCCTCCCTTGGAAAGGAAGTCCTTGTAATTCTTCTTTATATGCCCGACCTTACCACAGAAGAAGCACTTAAGCTTCTTTGGGTTCTTCTTCTTCTTCTTTTTGCTCTTGGTAGTAGCAGGAATAGAAGACTTCCCATTCTTGGCCCGTTGCTTCTTTCCGTTCCCCGAGTTAGGATTGGAACCAGAAGCAGCTATCATGTTGGCCTCACCACCAGCAGGAGACTGCCTGATCAGCAGTTCAAACTCCTGTAATTGTTTCATCAGTTCTGTCAAGGTCATATCTCGTCTATTACTTAAATTAAAAGTAGCTCTAAACGGAATAAATTCCTTAGACAGAGTCTCAAAGACCATAGTCATCTGAGTTTCAGCATCGATGTTGGCTCCATTGGTTTGAGCCTCAGCGAGGTAACCCATGACCAACATCATGTGCTCCTTTATAGATGTCTCCGGTCTCTGTCTACAGTTTAAGAGTTTTTGAAGCTCCTCTTGCCACTTTGTTATGGCCTAGCCTCCAAACATATCCTCAAGATTATCCAAGATCAGCTTCACAGTCTCATAATCCTGATGTTGAGCCTGCAGCACGTTGTTCATGCTAGCCATCACATAGCAGCGGGCCTGATCAATAGCATCTTTCCAGTGGTCGTACGCTTGGAATTCTTCATTACTTGAGTCTCCTGTAGGCTCAGGAGGACAAGGGGTTGTCAGTACATATTTCAATTTCTTAAAGGATAGGACGATGTCCAGGTTCCGTTTCCAATTGTTATAATTCTCACCGGTTAATTGGTTTTTGTCAAGTATCGAAGATAAAGCATTTTTAGACATTTTCAATCTACAATAAAGAATCATAGACCAAACATAAGCAAACATATATAATAATTTAGTAAGATAACACAATCATGTAAAATCACACAAATGTGTTTATGTGTCAAAACCTTGAAAATATCACAACCTTACAACGGTAATTCCCAACTCAGAATTCAACAAGCTCTTAGGGGAGTCATGCCAAATTCAATCAGGAACACAGATCCTCTCCTGATTAATATATGTCATCTAGGACCCGTATGATCCAGCATATACTAATAATCATTTCTTTGGCCATTAATTTTATTAACAAAGCTCCTAGGAGAGGTTAATAATAAAATTGACGTGAGTGTATAACCACCGTTTCAATATTTTATCCATGATTTATAATCACCACCTAGGGGTGTGCAACCATAAATCATACTAAAATACCTTATCCTTTCATAGATCCAATCTGGTACATGATAGAAATCCCTTCCTAGGGGTCGGGACCACCCTGTTCTTCATATGGACCAACGATGGAGGCCTTAGGTCCTCTCTTCGAAAACCTTCTCCCACTCAATCTTTTGAAGTCAAGGTTTTATTTAAAAATTATGCATGAACAGTTTTAATATGAGCGGCACTCCCTATTCTCTATGACATGTTATCAATATACATGGTAAATCATATTATAATGCAGACAAGCAAAGCAATCAAGCAAAGCTATAACCAAAATAATAATAACCGTAATATTATGGTTCCACCCTAGAGAATAGAAAACTAAGATTACAAGAGAATAATCGAGACATTTATAGACTCTTCATCCTTGAATCCTCAAGCTGTATCCTTCTTCATGTAATATCCATCTTCAAGTCTTCAATCCCGTATGAATAGAATACTTCTTATTTTCAGTCATATCCAAATTTAATGTTTCTCAGAATCGTCCAAAAAATAAAATTAAAACTGCACCGAAAAAATTGCACCTTTTCTGGACTCTTGGCAGCTCTTGGTCGGTAGGCCGATCTGGGTGATCGGCCTGCCGATCATGAAGGTTCGGCCTGCCGATCATGAAGGTTTCGCCTACTGGCAGAGCACCCAAATTTCTACCCCACTGTCGGCCTGTCGGATCACACGTCCGGCCTACCGATCTGTGACCTTCGGCCTGCCGAACTGTGAGGTCCAGCATGCCGATCGAGCAGAAAACCCTCATTCTAGAAAATACAATTTTAATGCAATTCATCAATTTTATCTTTAACAATTCAAAAACATAAAATTAGAGACTCAGGAAATACCTGGAGGCGCCATCATCAATCTTTAAGATCCGACTTCTCGTTCTGTCTTCTCCGAATAATCATTTAATTACAAAATTCTTACAAATTAAAAATTAAATAACAATTCCTAGACGGAGATGATAGTCCGCCATCTAATTACATGAAAAACCTAGATACACATTCTAACCTCTAAGAAACCACAACCGGTATTAATTAATTAATAAATAATTAAACAAATATTTAGTCAACCAAAATTAATTAATAAACATTCACCACATAATCCATGACAACATATATATTATATAGAAACCTAGAGTGCCATCTCCCTATAAAATTCAATTCAAGCATAGGAGAGATTAAGATCACAAAATTTATGCATATAACATGATCACAAACTTGCAAATTTATGTAAAAACCTTGGCTCTGATACCAATTGTTGGAAACAAAGCGCGCAGCAGAATTTTTTAAAATTTTTCTTCATCAGGGTAATTTCCAAAACACAAGTTTGACATGTTATATGTATAAATTAAACAGATCTTACTAACCTCAGTGTGCCAAAGAACCTCCGTAACCTGTGTAGAGAAGTAACATTCCAGAAGAGCCTCAACCAACTGGTCTTCTTTGTTATTCTCTATCCACAACCGGAGTGAGTGTGGGCTCACACGTACAGCTCTTCCACCGGAGACTCTCCTTCCAACCAATAGAGAGAACCCAAAGCTAGTGTTCGTAATTTGTGAACAAAAGCTCTCAGGGAGTTTTTAGATGCTCACTAGAAGAGTATCACTCGTAATCTCTCAAATTGATCTGAGTAAATCATGAGACTCACTCCCTTTATATAGCTATTGGTCCTAGGGTCAGTTCGTATCAGATTAGGTCTCAAAAACTCAAAACAGAATCAAGTTCGGATCAATATCTGATAAGATCCGCATGAAAACGCGTAATCTTATCTCTCGCTGATCTGTAGGCCAAACAGGCCCCATCGGCAGGCCAAACACGTCATCCGGCAGGCCAAATCCCGAGAAAAAATCTCCGCGAATCTTTTATTTTCCACCTGAGATTCTAAAGGATAAAGTCTCAGTTTTGATTCAAATAACCCAATAGAGAAGTTATCTTATCAAAACAAACTTTATCAAGATAATCTCTAAGAAAATAAATCAATTCACAATAATTCTACAAGTTTATCTTGTTCTAATTTGTCCAAAATTAAAACAATCGATAAACATACAAGAATTATCTGATCACAATAATTCAACAAGTTTATCTTGAACTAATTTCTTACAAAATTAATTCAACCGATAAACAGAAATGAATTATTTGATTCTTACAAATTTTAAACCAATCTGATAAATCCGACATAAGTCACCAATTATTGGAAAAGCACGTCGTGTCGTTACAGGATTTTGTGAGCTAGCAAAGGGGACCAAAATAGACCTAAAAAGTTCAAGCTCATGATAATTATGAAACCCAATATCCCAAATATATATTTCACAATTATCAACTCCAACGCTACTCCACTAAAAGCTTGGAGCTGCACTCTCGAACTTTATAGAATTACGAAGCTCGTATAGCTAAGTCTCCATGACATGTCATAGTGTATCGCATCCCTATATGATCATCCATAATCGACTTAAGGACAAGTTCTATCTTACCTTCCCGATTATTTTTATCTTACGTTTCATTGTCTCACCATTAGAAAACTTACCATCCAAAGATAGTATACCATTCGGTTACACCTATGTATCCAAATTGTTGAGCGCTCCAGTTTTCCAATTACAGGACAACGCATATAAGAGGATATCTTTACTCCTAAAGAGGAGCTATGGATTCCATATCTATGAATAACAAGTCTACACTATCAAGAGTCGTGCCTCCAACGTACCGACATGCATACCACTATTGAGATGTGGGTGTCACCCTTTGGCAGATCAAAAGACACAAGTCGAGACAACGGGCCCACTATTCATCTCAGGATTAAGATACAATACAAATGACTGTCTAAAGTGAATCGATTTGCCGAGACAGAATTATTAATCCAATTCAATTCACTTTATGTCCCGATCTAACACATCGTCACCTATGACAACGTGCCAATGTTTCTATTCATGGAGTCCAACTCCGATGGTCAAGACAAACCATCTCCCAAAAGGGGTATAGACAACATAACAATCTTTACATGAATAAAGCACCCAACTTTATTTCCTCGATTGCGGATCATACATTTTAGACCGTCACCTTAAGAATCGTGTCTTCCGCATAATCAGTCCATCATATGCCCAATTCTTAAGGTTTAGACTGACAGTCTCAGACTACTGCTTGCTTATCATACATTCAACAAATATGAACATAAAGAGGACAAGATTTGGTATATATAAAAGAATAAATTCTTTATTGATAAAAATGTCTCCAAAAACGTATTACATTTTTACTCCTTAGGGCATACCTGTCTAACAGTTTACTAACGGTGGATACCTAGTGTTTATATTATAATATTACCCATTCCCACTCATTATTTTACAAAAAGTGTATTTAATTTTATAAAACATCTCTTGTTTCATAAATCTTAGTCAATTTAAACATTTCAAATTATGAAGCCTTTATAATCTTAAACAATTTAAAATTATAAACCAAATCAATTGTGATATTATAAAATTTAAGATTATAAATTTCACATTTGACCCACTTAATTTGCAAATCCCTTAACTTAATTAATTTTTAAGTTTAATCTCACTAATTTTGTTACAGGGAATATTTAATTCATTTACTAAATAGAAAATTAAAAAATAAATGCACATGAATGCATGACATATAAAATAGGTAGGCACTTTTCTATCTAAGATGGTATGTTATATAGATGGCATTGTACTTATCATCAACGTAATAAAATAATTCAAATGGTAGGAAAATGGAAAATATTGGTTGGGTTCCATGGATCTATGAATTCAACCCAAAATAAATAATTCAATAAATAAATAAAACTCTAGGTCTTCTTGTAATTCCCCAACTTTTCCTTATTAGTGGTGGTTGTCCTTCTTGAATGCCTCAAATTCAATAAAAAATCAAATTTCAAAAATATGAATTTTTTTTCCTTTCTTGGACAATGCCTAGAGCAATTTAGCCAAGGCATAAAAGTATGCCCAAGCCTGCTCCTTCTTTAGTGGGCTATTTTCTCATTACATGGGTTAGGCCGACATAGCTAGCGTTTGGAACCCTAGCTGCTGAGGTCGTGACTTAGTGACTGAAGTCACGACTTGTCCTGGGTTGGGGTAGCCACCTAGGGCTGGCCAATCCCACTGATCGGTGACCACAATGATGTTCTGTTGTGGCTGCCATTTAGCCTCCAGCTATCGCCCCTTGCATAGAAAAAATTGTTTTTTTTTATTTTAAAAATAACAATGGAACTTTTTGAAAAAGAAAAAAGAAAGAACGAAAAATATATATATATATATATACACACACACACTTATTAAAGAACTTTTCCTCATTTAAAATTACATATAAAACTACAACATAATTCGTATTTACAATTAACTTAAATGAAATGAAATTGCAAACTAATTCCATGGAGTTGAAAAAATTTATGACCAATCTATTCGTACATTCATTCATCATAATGAAAAAAATAAAAACATACATCAAAATGCATTAGTGCCTACTCAAAATCATACATAGATTATCAAATAATCACTCATTAAATTAATATATGATATTGTCGATTCTAATACCAATTGAAGGTTTCATAAACCTACTTATTAAATTTTATTAAACCAATTGAAGGTTGCATATTTTAATAATTTTTCTCAAAATTTTTTCTCTTGGTGATCAATACTTAAATTAATTTAATGAAATAATATTATAAGGTGATTGAACTCGACCGAAATACCTTGAACTCCAAATCCTCTAAAACACCATGGATCTTTCTCAGCATTCTCTAAATTATAATGAACATGAACAAGTAGGCATTTTTTATTCGGGTTATGGTTACAATAACTTAATTTTTGATCACGTTGTATTCTCAATGCATGAGATAAAGTGAATAAAGAGAAAAGAAAAACCCTCTAGAAATACGTTCTTTTCTCTAGAAAAGTATATTATCATTTTTTTTCTATTTGCTCTTGCTAAAACCCTTTTTATACTGTAGAGAAAATAATTGATACTTTTGTGAATTAATTAATTAATTAAATCACTTCCACATGAAGTGGAAAAAATACGCCCACACTACCTAAATGTGTGTCATTTTTAGCTGATGTGGGAAAGAGAAAATCTTTCCCATTATCTCATTGATTAGTTTAAACTTTATCCAAAGAAATTTTTTGAACTAGCCAAAATAATTAAATTGATTATTCCTTTTCCTACATGTGCTTAAATTGAACTTCCATGAGGACTTTCCTTGCGGAAAATAACATGAATTTCTTGTAGCACACATACACAGTGTGGTCCTTACTATATTGTATAATTTTCAATTTAAAACTATTTTAAATTTATTTTAAATAATTATATTATTTGAAATATAAAATAATCCAAATAATAATTGTGTGAAAATTAACATGCTATTTGGGAAGAATGGTTTTAACCACTATCTCAGTTACAAACAGTGTAAAGCTCTCACGTGCTATAGTAAAAAGGAAAAAAGTTGGTACAATGTAAAGCTCTCACATTGTACAGTAAAAACAGTTCTAACTGATGGTTCCCACCATCATGCCAAACACCCTATAATTAAGAGTTCTTAATTCCAAATTTATAATTTTAACCCAACATAAAATATAGTTCACATAATTTAATGTAGCCATTGAGAGGAACTATTGACATTATAATTTTAAGCTCCAATAATTTTGACAGTTAATTAATGCATTAATTAAAAAATCAAAATTATTATTTTCAAATTACTCCACTATAAATTTAGAATTGCACTCTTAAAATTATAAAACTAATTATATTCAAAGCATTTGAATTATTTGTTGATATAATCACTAAATATTAATCAATCCTCTATAATTGGTTTATAATTAAAGCTAGGTGTTTTTCGTTGACCTATTTAAATATATCATTTTGCATAAGTACGATGGATTCTTTAATGAATATACATTTATGATCTAATTATTAATTGAACGCTTTTATTCCTCAAGCTCTGAATCAATGCTTATAGGAATCATCCATCTGACTTTTTTACGAGTGAATGATTTTCATATTGTATATTAATAATCCTGGCTATTTATTTATTATATTTCTAATATACCAAGAATTTGACACTATGCATTTATGTCATTACTCGGCATGTTAAAAAATACAACATAATAAATAGGGGTTTATTAATTACTTAGAATTGAGATCGATTCATATATGACCATCATTGACTAGTGTTGAATACTCTGTATAGTAATGAAAATTATTAGAGATTCATGTATAGGTTCTATATATTCAAATTATATGTAAAATGCTTTCATTCTAATAATCCCATTTTTAACAATTCGGATAAGACCGTTTCATTCAGAATTTAATGAACCACGCTAGTAATTCTAAATTAACGATCCTAACTTTAATTTTTAATTACAGACAGATTTAGATTATTTTACTTTAAATGTTTTCCTCATGTATATATTATTTATATACAATATTTGAAGTCACATTTAAATAATCTAAAGTCTTCTATATTTATAAAGCATCTAAAACATGCATGCAAAAATAATATTAAAAAATTCCTTAAAGTATATTAATAATGAGCAAATAATAATACACCTCATTTGTTTATGGGCATATATCCCAATATTTTCTTTTCTTTTCCTACCTCCACACCCAAATTTCAATTTTTTAAATCTTATTCTCTTTACAATCTGCCCCCTCCTAATCCTATGCCCACACACTTTTTCCTTTTGGTTCCTATCACCAAATTATTCCCACCATTTGATCATGGCTTCATTGATCTTATCCATCCAATTTTTTCACCAAGATATCATACTTAATAAGTCTTTATTCAATCTAGACTTAAATAGTGACATAAGATGTTGATGATAGCTTATGGGATTCTTAATTAAATTTTTTTTAAGTCAAACTTTTAGACTCGGTATGATTTTTTGTCTTTATGGCATCATTTATCATGTTAATTTCCCATAAAGGTACATATCCAATTTACGGATATCCTTGAAATTTTCTTTATCATATTATAGATTAAATTTAGTCCTTGCGACATTAAATTGCAATCAAGACACATACATAGTTGATGGAAATTTAAATTATCAACATAACAGTCAAAAAGCAAACATCAAAATATGATCACAGGTTTGTTGATTGTTCATTCATTAACATACGGTTAGAAAATAATAACATGGACTTCAAAAATCTGAAATTATAAGAAAATTCATAGTATAAATCTTGACTAGATTCAAAATCAAGAATATTCAATTCTTGATTTTTTGGACATTATAATTTCTCACATCTCCCTTCTATTTGGTTTCCTTTTATTTTTTTCAATTCTTTTAATATTTTAAGGGCCCGTTTGTTGTAGGCACTCTTTGGACCCAATGGACCCCTTTTGTTTGGCTTCTTTTTATTCTTTTCAATCCTTGTAATATTTTAAGAGCCTGTATGTTTTAGGCAAATGGACTCAGAGTCCATTTAGTCACTTTGGTACCTATTAGGCGCCCTCACTTTCCAAATCCCATAGATTAGAATTTGAGATTTTCTAGTCCTTTTTTTGGAGTTCACCTAAGGGTTGTTTTCTTGAGAACTCAAATCGTTGAGCTATAGTAAAGCTTTGCAATTATTCGGATTCCCTGAATTTGCAATAGTGCATATTCTCTCTGTCTCCAAGAATTTTTTACTGTTGAAGGGTTTATTACTTCTTCAATAACCCCAACTCCCACTAGATGTATGCACCAACACATTAATTGCCTCCATTCTTTGCTTGTGGTGGAAACCCTATCCTTCCCCTTGTCTCTCTCAAAACGGCGAACCTTGGTCCTGCTGCTGGTAAATTTGTCCCTGTTGGAAAAAGAGTGCTCAGTGGAATTTTAAAAATTTTACATCAGAGTATTTTCCAAACACAAGTTTGACATGCTATATATATGAATTAACTAGATCTTACTAACCTTTGTGTGCCAAAGAACCCTCGCAAAATGTGAAGAGAAGTAACATTCCAAAAGAGCCTCAACCAACTGGTCTTCTTTGCTATTCTCTATCCACGATCGGAGTGAGTATGGGCTCACACGTACAGCTCCTCCACCAGGTGACTCTCCTTCCGACCAATCGAGAGAACCCAAAGTAAGTGTTCGTGATTTGTGAACAAAAGCTCTCTAGGAGTTTTCAGATTCTCACTAGCAGAGTATCACTCTTAATCTCTCAATTGATCTTATCTCTTCTTATCTAAGTAACTCTTAAGACTTACTCCCTTTAGATAGAGGTTGGGCTTAGGGTCGGTCCTTATCAGATTAGGTCTCAAAAAATTGAAATAGAATCAAGTTTCGATCAATATCTAATAAGATCTGCATGGAAACGCGTGATCTTATCCTTTGCTGATCGGTAGGCCAAACCACCTGATCGGTAGGCCGAACAAGTCCCATCGACAGGCCGAACTGCCGAATAAAAATCCCGCAAATCTTTATTTTTCACCTGAGATTCTATAAGATAAAGTCTCAGTTTTAATTCAAATAACCCAACAGAGAAGTTATCTGATTAAAACAACTTTATCTAGATAATCTCTAAGAAATAATTCTACAAGATTATCTTGAATCAATTTTATCACAAAATTAATTCAGCCGATAAACAGACATGAATTATCTGATTCTTTCACATTTTAACCAATCTGATAAATCCGGCATAAGTCACCAATTATTGAAAAAGTACGCCGTGTCGTTACAAGATGTTGTGAGCTAGCAAAGGGGACCAAATGGACCTATATAGTTCAAGCTCCCGATAATTACGAAACCCAATATCCCAGATATACATTTCATAATTATCAACTCCAACGCGACTCTACTAAAAGCTTGGAGCTGCACTCTTGAATTACATAGAATTACGAAGCTCGTATAGCTAAGTCTCCATGACATATCATAGTGTATCGTATCCCTATATGATAATCCATAATCGGCTTAAGGAGAAGTTCTGTCTTACATTCCCGATTATTTTTATCTTACGTTCCATTATCTCACCATCAGAAAACCTACCATCCAAAGACAGTATACCATTCGGTTACATCTATGTATCCAACACAAATGATTGTCTAAAGTGAATCGATTTGCCAAGACAAAATTATTAATCCAAAACAATTCACTTTATGTCCCGATCCAACGCATTGTCACCTATGACAACGTGCCAATGTTTCTATTCACGGAGTCCACCTCTGATGGTCAAGACAAACCATCTCCCGAAAGGGATATAAACAACATAACAATCTTTACATGAATAAAAGTGCCCAACTTTATTCCCTCAATTGCGGATCTTATGATTTAGACCATCACCTTAAGAATCGTGTCTTCCACATAATCCATCCATAATATGATCAATTCTTAAGGTTTAGACTGACAGTCTCAGACTATTGTTTGCTTAACATACATTCAACAAATATGAACGTAAAGAGGACAAGATTTGGTATATAAACAATGAATAAATTCTTTATTGATAAAAATGTCTCCAAAAACTTATTACATTTTTACTCCTTAGGGCATACATGTCTAACAATCTCTCACGTGCACTAAGTGAGTAAATATGACAAATCTCACATCCCCATAACTTCCATATGCCTCTCAAAGACTCTCCTAGTAAGTGTCTTCGTAAATGGATCAGCTAAATTGTCCTCTGACGCGATCTTGCACAATGTGACATGCCCGCCCTCAACGAAGTCCTCTATCACATGATATCTTCGATCAATATACTTACTCTTCTTGTGAAATCTTGGTTCCTTAGCATTAGCTACCGCCACACTATTATTATAGTACAGTGATATCGCCTTATCCATACCAGGAACTACCTCAAGATCCCTAAGGAACTTGCGAAGCCACACTGCTTCTTTCGAAGCATCACTAGCTACCACATACTCGGCTTCCATCATTGAATCTGAAGTGCAATCTTGCTTAGTACTTCTCTAACTGATGGCATAGCCTCCTAGAGTAAACACAAAACCCGAAGTCGATTTCCTAGAATCCAGACAGGATTGAAAATCTAAGTCAATATATCCTAGAGGAGCCAGGTCCTCACCCAAATATACAAGCATATACCCTCGAGTCCTTCTCAGGTACTTGAAAATATGCTTTACCGTAACCCAATGGTTTGGTCCTGGATCTGCCTGAAATGGACTTACAATACCAACCGCATAACTAATATCTGGTCGTGTACAAAGCATGGCATACATGAGACTACCCACTGCCGAAGCATAAGGCACCTTCTCCATGTATTCTCTTTCTTCAGTAGACTTTGGAGAGTCTTTCTTAGAAAGAGTAATTTCAGACCTAGATGGTTGCCCACCTTTCTTGGAATCCTGTATTGCAAACCTCCTGAGAGTTTTATCTATGTAGTCAGCTTGTGACAATGCTATCATTTTGTTCTTCCTATCCCAAAAGATCTAGATACGAAGAACAAAATTAGCCTCACCCAAGTCCTTCATGTCAAACTGCTTGGTCAACCATAATTTGACCGATGATAATGCCCCAACGTCATTGCCAATTAGCAGAATGTCATCTATATAGAGCAGTAGAAAAACCACTTTTTCATCCTTAATGTGTTTGTAAACACATGGCTCATCCACTTTTTGTGAGAACCCATAAGTCTTGATCACCTGATCAAATCTTATGTTCCAAGAACGAGAAGCCTACTTAAGTCCATAAATTGACTTTAGTAGCTTACAAACCTTACCCTCTTGACCCGTGACCTTGAACCCGTCTAGTTGTTCCATATAAATGGACTCATCAAGATAGCCATTCAAAAAAGCTGTCTTGACATCCATCTGCCAAATCTTGTAATCGAGAGCGGCAGCTATGGACAAGAGAATCTGGATGGACTTAAGCATGGCTACAGGCAAAAAGGTTTCCTCATAATCGATTCCTTCCTTTTGCATATAAGCCTTAGCTACTAGTCTAGACTTAAAGGTTTTGACCTTTCCATCCACGCCTCCTTTCCCCTTGTAGATCCACTTACACCCTATGGGTTTTATCCCTTCGGGAAGATCCACAAGCTCCCAGACCTGATTAGTCTCCATAGACTTCATCTCAATGTTCATGGCCTCTGTCCAAAGTTTTGAATCAACATCCTCCATAGCTTCTGTGTAAGTGTAAGGATCCCTGTCATGTTCATCTGGTTCAGCCATAAAGACCTCCCCATTGAAGATATACCTCTCAAGTTGATGCCCAATCCTCCCACTACACCAAAGCCCCTGAGGTTGTTGTTCAGGTTTGTTTGGTTTTTTGACACTGACTAGAACGGTTTCATTCGGAACCTCTGGACTGATTGGATCACTCCTTAACACCTCAAGCACCACTTTTCTTTGAGGTTTAAAGTCGTCTATGTAACTCTCCTCAAGGAAAGTTGCATTAGTTGAAACCACGACTTTATTTTCCTTTGGGTTATAAAAATAACCCCTTTAGTCCCTTTTGGATATCCTACAAACACGCAAACTTTTGAACGTGCTTCCAACTTATTCGGTTCCTTAAACAAGACATGAGCTAGACATCCCCATATGCAAATATGGTTTAAGGATGTCTTCCTACCCGTCCATAACTCGTGAGGAGTTTTAGGGACCGATTTTGAAGGCACATTGTCCAAAAGATAACATGCGGTTTGTAGTGCATATCCTCAAAAGGCTAAAGGCAATGATGAATAACTCATCATGGACCTAATCATGTCTAACAAAGTCTTATTTCTTCTCTCCGCTAGGCCATTCTGCTGCGAAGTGCCCGGCGCAGTCAAATGAGATAAAATCCCATTCTCTAATAAGTGTTCCAAGAACTCATCAAAAAGGTATTCCCCACCTCGATCCGATCGAAGTGCCTTTATGCGTCTATCCAATTGCTTTTCCACTTTAGCCCGAAACTCCCTGAACTTATCAAAAGTTTTGCTTCTGTGGTGCATCAGGTACACATATTCATATCTTGAATAATCGTCAATAAAAGTGACGAAGTACTCATACCCTCCTCGTGCTCGGATGCTCATCAGTCAGCAAACATCACTATGCACAAGTTCTAGAACCCCTTCGGCCCTATTACCCTTAGACTCGAATGGTCTTTTGGTCATTTTACCCTCCAAACAAGATTTACATTGAGGTCTAGATTCCACCTTTAAGTGACTTAAAGGTCCATCCCTTACCAACCTTTGAATCCTATTCAGGTTAATATGACCAAGGCGCAAATGCCAAAGATAAGTCTTATTAGAGTGAGAAGTTTTAAGTCTTTTAGAGTTATTATCATTCATCTCAGCATTAAGCAATAAGTCCATCTTAGGTTTGATAAAATATAGATTATTTTACATCCATTTAGAATAGATAAAAGATTTGTTTTTACGAATCACCACTTTTTCATTAAAAGAAACTAAGTAGGAGTCTTTAAATAAACAAGATACAGAAATCAAATTCCTTTTAAATTTAGGAACATAAAAACAATCTTGCAAAAATAAATTCCTATAATTATCAAAATAAAGATGGACATCTCCCACTGCTTTTGTTGAGACCAAGGATCCATTGCTCCTTCGAAGCGTGAAGTCTTCATGCAGCAGACTTCTCGTTTCTTTGCACCCCCTCAAAGAAACACAAACATAATTAGTTGCACCAAAATCTATGACCCAAATGTCACTAGATTCCTCAACCAAACAAGTTTCTAAATACAGAAGATCACACCTACCTCCTTTGGAAAGGAAGTCCTTGCAATGCTTCTTGATATGCCCGACCATCCCACAGAAGAAACACTTTAGCTTCTCTGGGTTCTTCTTCTTCTTCTTGCTCTTGGTAGTAGCAAGAATAGAAGACTTTTCATTCTTGGCCCATTGCTTCTTTCCATTCCCAGGTTTGGGATTGGAACTAGAAGCAGCTACCATGTTGGCCTCACCACCCACTGGAGACTCCTTGATTAGCAGTTCAAACTCCTACAACTGTTTCATCAGTTCTGTTAAGGTCATATCCTGTCTATTGCTTAAATTAAATGTAGCTCTAAACAGAATAAATTCCTTTGACAGAGTCTCAAAGACCATAGTTATCTAAGTTTCAGCATCGATCTAGGCTCCATTGGTTTGAGCCTCAGCGAGATAACCCATGACCAACATCATATGCCCCTTTACAGATGTCCCCGGCCTTTGTCTATAGTTTAGAAGTTTCCGAAGCGCCCCTTGCTGCTTTGTTATGGCCTGGCCTCCAAACATATCCTCAAGATTATCTAAGATCTGCTTTGCAGTCTTATAATCTTGATGTTGAGCCTGCAGCACGTTGTTCATACTAGCCATAACATAGCAGCGGGCCTGATCATTAGCATCTTTCTAGTGATCATATGATTGGAATTGCTCATTAGTTGAGTCTCCCGTAGGCTCGGGAAGACAAGGGGTTGTCAGTATATATTTCAGTTTCTCAAAGGACAGGACGATATCTAGGTTCCGTTTCCAACCATTATATTTCTCACCGGTTAATAGGTTTTTGTCAAGTATCGATGATAAAGCATTTTTAGATATTTTTAATCTACAATAAAGAATCATATACCAAATATAAGCAAACATATCATAATAATTTAGTAAGATAACACAATCATACAAATGTGTTTATCTGTCAAAACCTCGAAAATATCACAACCTTACAATGATAATTCCTAACTCAGAATTCAACAAGCTCCTAGGCGAGTCATGCCAAATTCAATTAGGAATACAGATCCCCTCCAGATTAATATATGCCATCCTGGGCCCGTATGATCCAGCATATATTAATAATCGTTTCTTTGGCCATTAATTTTATTAACAGAGCTCCTAGGGGAGGTTAATAATAAAATTAACGTGAGTGTATAACCATCGTTTTAATATTTTATCCATGATTTATAATTACCACCTAGGGGTGTGCAACCATAAATCAAGCTAAAATACCTTATCTTCTTAGAGATCCAATCTGGTACGTGATAGAAATCCTTTCCCAGGGGTCAAGATGTTGGAAACAAAGTGCGCAATGGAATTTTAAAATTTTTTCATCAAAGTAATTTCCAAAACACAATTTTGACATGTTATATGTATAAATTAGACAGATCTTACTAACCTCAGTGTGCCGAAGAACCTCCACGACCTGTGTAGAGAAGTAACGTTCCAGAAGAGCCTCAACCAACTGGTCTTCTTTGCTATTCTCTATCCACAACTGGAGTGAGTGTGGGCTCACACGTACAGCTCTTTCACCGGTGACTCTCCTTCCAACCAACAGAGAGAACCCAAAGCTAGTGTTCGTAATTTGTGAAACAAAAGCTCTCAGGGAGTTCTCAGATGCTCACTAGAAGAGTATCACTCTTAATCTCTCAAATTGATTTGAGTAAATCATGAGGCTCACTCCCTTTTTATACCTTTTGGTCCTGGGGTCAGTCCATATCAGATTAGGTCTCAAAAACTCGAAACAGAATCAAGTTCAGATCAATATCTAATAAGATCCGAATAAAAACGCGTAATCTTATCTCCGCTGATTGGCAGGCCGAACACGTCATCCGGCAGGCCGAACTCCCGAGAAAAAATCTCCGCAAATCTTTTATTTTCCACCCGAGATTCAAAAGGATAAAGTCTCAGTTTTGATTCAAATAACCCAATAGAGAAGTTATCTGATCAAAACAAACTTCATCAAGATAATCTGTAAGAAAATAAATCAATTCACAATAATTCTACAAGTTTATCTTATTCTAATTTGTCCAAAATTAAAACAACTGATAAACAGACAAGAATTATCTGATCACAATAATTCAACAAGTTTATCTTGAACTAATTTCTTACAAAATTAATTCAACCGATAAACAGACATGAATTATTTGATTCTTACAAATTTTAAACCAATCTGATAAATCCGACATAAGTCACCAATTATTGGAAAAGCACGCCGTGTCATTACAGGATTTTGTGAGCTAGCAAAGGGGACCAAAATCGACCTATAAAGTTCAAGCTCATGATAATTATGAAACCCAATATCCCAGATGTACATTTCACAATTATCAACTCCAACGCTACTCCACTAAACGCTTGGAGCTGCACTCTCGAACTTTATAGAATTACGAAGCTCGTGTAGCTAAGTCTCCATGACATATCATAGTGTATCGTATCCCCATATGATCATCCATAATCGGCTTAAGGACAAGTTCTGTCTTACCTTCCCGATTATTTTTATCTTACGTTTCATTGTCTCACCATTAGAAAACTTACCATCCAAAGATAGTATACCATTCGGTTACACCTATGTATCCAAATGGTTGAACGCTCCAGTTTTCAATTACAGGACAACGCATATAAGAGGATATCATTACTCCCAAAGAGGAGCTATGGATTCCATATCTATGAACAACAAGTCTACGCTATTAAGAGTCATGCCTCTAACGTACTGGCATGCATACCACTATATAGATGTGGGAGTCACCCATTGGTATATCAAAAGACACAAGTCGAGACAATGGGCCAATACAAATGACTGACTAAAGTGAATCGATTTGCCAAGACAGAATTATTAATCCAAATCAATTCACTTTATATCCCGATCCAACACATCGTCACCTATGACAACGTGACAATGTTTCTATTCATGGAGTCCAACTCCGATGGCCAAGACAAACCATCTCCCAAAAGGGATATAGACAACATAACAATCTTTACATGAATAAAGCGCCCAACTTTATTCCCTCGATTGCGGATCATATGTTTTAGACCGTCACCTTAAGAATCGTGTCTTCCACATAATCAGTCCATCATATGCCCAATTCTTAAGGTTTAGACTGACAGTCTCAGACTACTGTTTGCTTATCATACATTCAACAAATATGAACGTAAAGAGGACAAGATTTGGTATATATAAATGAATAAATTCTTTATTGATAAAAATGTTTCCAAAAACGTATTACATTTTTACTGCTTAGGGCATACATGTCTAACAATCTCCCACTTGCACTAAGTGAGTAAATATAGCAAATTTTGCATCCTCATAGCTTCCACATGCCTCTCGAGGACTCTCCCAGTAAGTGTCTTCGTAAATGGATCAGCTAAATTGTCCTCTGACGTGATCTTGCACACCGTGACATGCCCGCCCTCAACGAAGTCTGTTATCACATGATACTTTCGATCAATATGCTTACTCTTCTTGTGAAATCTTGGTTCCTTAGCATTAGCTACCGCCGCACTGTTATCATAGTACAGTGATACCACTTTATCCAAACCAGGAACTACCTCAAAATCCCCAAGGAACTTGCAGAGCCACACTGCTTCTTTCGAAGCATCACTAGCCACCACATACTCGGCCTCCATCGTTGAATCCGAAGTGCAATCTTGCTTCGTACTTCTCCAACTGATGGCACCGCCACCAAGAGTAAACACAAACCCTGAAGTCGATTTTCTAGAATCCAGACAGGATTGAAAATCCGAATCAGTGTATCCTAGAGGAGTCAAGTCCTCACCCGAATACACAAGCATATACCCTCGAGTCCTTCTCAGGTACTTGAAAATATGCTTTACCGCAACCCAATGGTTAGGTCCTGGATCCGCCTGAAATCAACTTACAATCCCGACTGCATAGCTAATATCCGGTTGTGTGCAAAGCATGGCATACATGAGACTACCCACTGCCGAAGCATAAGGCACCTTCTTCATGTATTCTCTTTCTTCATAAGACTTTGGAGAGTCTTTCTTAGAAAGAGTAATTCCAGACCTAGATGGTTGCCCACCTTTCTTGGAATCCTGCGTTGCAAACCTCCTCAGAATTTTATCTATGTAGCCGGCCTATGACAAAGCTATCATTTCGTTCTTCCTATCCCGAAAGATCTGGATACCTAGAACAAAATTAGGCTCACCCAAGTCCTTCATGTCAAAATGCTTGGTCAACCATAATTTGATCGATGACAACGCCCCAACGTCATTGCCAATTAGCAGAATGTCATCTACATAGAGCAGTAGAAAAACCACCTTCCCATCCTTAATGTGTTTGTAAACACATGGTTCATCCACATTTTGTGAGAACCCATAAGTATTGATCACTTGATCAAATCTTATGTTCCAAGAACGAGAAGCCTGCTTAAGTCCATAAATAGGCTTTAGCAGCTTACAAACCTTACCCTCTTGACCCGCGACCTTGAACCCGTCTGGTTGTTCCATATAAATGGACTCATCAAGATAGCCATTCAGAAAAGCCGTATTGACATCCATCTGCCAAATCTTGTAGTCGAGAGTAGCAGCTATGGATAAGAGAATCCGGATGGACTTAAGCATGGCTATAGGTGAAAAGGTTTCCTCATAATCGATTCCTTCCTTTTGCGTATAACCCTTAGCTACCAGTCTAGCCTTAAAGGTTTCAACCTTTCCATCCACTCCTCTTTTCCTCTTGTAGATCCACTTACACCCTATGGGTTTTACCCCTTCGGGAAGATCCACAAGCTCCCAGACCTGATTAGTCTCCATAGACTTCATCTCTATGTTCATGGCCTCTGTCCAGAGTCTTGAATCAACATCCTCCATAGCTTCTGCGTAAGTATAAGGATCCCTGTCATGTTCATCTGGTTCAGCCAAGAAGACCTCCCTATTGAACATATACCTCTCAGGTTGACGCCCGATCCTCCCACTACGTCGAAGCCCCTGAGGTTGTTGTTCAGGTTTGTTTGGTTTTTCTACACCGATCGGAATGGTTTCGTTCGAAACCTCCGGAGTGAACGGATCACCCCTTAACTCCTCAAGCACCACTTTGCTTCGAGGTTTAAAGTCATCCATGTAACTCTCCACAAGGAAAGTTGCATTAGTTGAAACCATGACTTTATTTCCTTAGGGTTATAAAAATAACCCCCTTTAGTCCCCTTTCGATATCCTACAAACACGCAAACTTCCGAACGTGCTTCCAACTTATTCGGATCCTTAAACAGGACATGAGTTGGACATCCCCATATGCGAATATGGTTTAAAGATCTCTTCCGTCTTGTCCACAACTCGTGAGGAGTTTTAGGGACCGATTTTGAAGGCACATTGTTCAAAAGATAACATGCGGTTTGTAGTGCATATAAGGATAAAGGCAATGATGAATAACTCATCATGGACCGAATCATGTCCAACAAAGTCCTATTCCTTCTCTCCGCTACGCCATTCTGCTGCGGAGTGCCTGGCGTAGTCAAATGGGATAAAATCCCATTCTCTAACAAGTGTCCTAAGAACTCATCAAAAAGGTATTCCCCACCTCGATCAGATCGAAGTGCCTTTATGGGTCTACCCAATTGCTTTTCCACTTCAGCCCGAAACTTATCATAAGTTTAGCTTTTGTGGTGCATTAGGTACACATACCCATATCTTGAGTAATCGTCAATAAAAGTGACGAAGTACTCATACCCTCCTCGTGCCCGGATGTTCATCGGTCCGCAAACATCACTATACACAAGTTCTAGAACTCCTTCGGCCCTATTGCCCTTAGATCTATATGGTCTTTTGGTCATTTTACCCTCCAAACAAGATTCACATTGAGGTATAGATTCCACCTTTAAGTGACTTAAAGGTCCATCCCTTACCAACCTTTGAATCCTATTCAGGTTAATATGACCAAGGCGCAAATGCCAAAGGTAAGTCTTATTAGAGTGAGAAGTTTTAAGTCTTTTTAAGTCATTATCATTTATCTCAGCATTAAGCAATAAGTCCATCTTTGGTTTGATAAAGTATAGATTATTTTGCATCCATCCAGAACAGATAAAAGATTTGTTTTTACGAATCACCACTTTTTCATTAAAAGATACCACGTAGGAGTCTTTAAATAAAGAAGATACATAAATTAAATTCCATTTAAATTTAGGAACATAAAAATAAAAACAATCTCGCAAAATTAAACTCCTATAATTATCAAAATAAAGATGGACATCTCCCACTACTTTCGCTAAGACCAAGGATCCATCGCCCATCCGAAGCGTTAAATCTTCACGAAGTAGACTTCTCGTTTCTTTGAATCCCTACAGAGAAACACAAACATGATTAGTTGCACCGGAATCTATGACCCAGATGTCATTGGATTTCTCAACCAAACAAGTTTCTAAATATAGAAGATCACACCTACCTCCCTTGGAAAGGAAGTCCTTGCAATGCTTCTTTATATGCCTGACCTTACCACAGAAGAAGCACTTAAGCTTCTTTGGGTTCTTCTTCTTCTTCTTCTTCTTGCTCTTGGTAGCAGGAGGAATAGAAGACTTCCCACTCTTGGCCCGTTGCTTCTTTCCATTCCTAGAGTTAGGATTGGAACCAGAAGCAGCTACCATGTTGGCCTTAACTCCAGCAGGAGACTCCCTCACCAGCAGTTCAAACTCCTGTAACTGTTTCATAAGCTCTGTCAAGGTCATATCCCGTCTATTGCTTAGATTAAAAGTAGCTCTAAATGGAATAAATTCCTTAGATAGAGTCTCAAAGACCATAGTCATCTGAGTTTCAGCATCGATGTCGGCTCCATTGGTTTAAGCCTCAGCGAGGTAACCCATGACCAACATCATGTGCTCATTTACAGATGTCCCTGGTCTCTGTCTATAGTTTAAGAGTTTTCGAAGCGCCCCTTGCCGCTTCGTTATGGCCTGGCCTCCAAACATGTCCTCAAGATTATCCAAGATCTACTTCGCAGTCTCATAATCTTGAGGTTGAGCCTGCAGCACGTTGTTCATGCTAGCCATAACATAGCAGCGGGCCTAATCATTAGCATCTTTCCAGCAATCGTACGCTTGGAATTGCTCATTACTTGAGTCTCCTGTAGGCTCGGGAGGACAAGGAGTTGTCAGAAGATATTTCAATTTCTCAAAGGATAGGACGATGTCCAGGTTCCATTTTCAATCGTTATAATTCTCACCGGTTAATTGGTTTTTGTCAAGTATCGATGATAAAGCATTTTTAGACATTTTCAATCTACAACAAAGAATCATATACCAAACATAAACAAACATATATAATAATTTAGTAAGATAACACAATCTTTAAAATATCACAACCTTACAACGATAATTCCCAACTCAGAATTCAACAAGCTCCTAGGGGAGTCATGCTAAATTCAATCAGGAACACGGATCCCCTCTTGATTAATATATGCCATCCAGGACCCGTATGATCCAGCATATACAAATAATCGTTTCTTTGGCCATTAATTTTATTAACAGAGCTCCTAGGGGAGGTTAATAATAAAATTAACGTGAGTGTATAACCACCGTTTCAATATTTTATCCATGATTTATAATCACCACCTAGGGGTATTCAACCATAAATCATACTAAAATACCTTATCCTTTCAGAGATCCAATCTAGTACATGATAGAAATCCCTTCCTAGGGGTCGGGACCACCATGTTCTTCATATGGACCAACGATGGAGGTCTTAGGTACTCTCTTCGAAAACCTTCTCCCACTCAATCTTTTGAAGTCAAGGTTTTATTTTAAAATTATGCATGAACAATTTTAATATGAGCGGCACTCCCTATCCTATATGACATGTTATCAATATACATGGTAAATCATATTATAATGCAGACAAGCAAAGTAATCAAGCAAAACTACAAGCAAAATAATAATAACCGTAATATTATGGTTCCACCCTAGAGAATAGAAAACTAAGATTACAAGAGAATAATCGAGACATTTATCGATTCTTCATCCTTGAATCCTCAAGCTGTATCCTTCTTCATGTAATATCCATCTTCAAGTCTTCAATCCCATATGAATCGAATACTTCATATTTCCGGTCATATCCAAATTTAATGTTTCTCAGAATCGTCCCAAAAATAAAATTAAAACTGCACTGGAAAAATTGCACCCTTTCTAGACACTCGGCAGCTCTCGGTCGGCAGGCCGATCTGGGTCATCGGCCTGCCGGTCTTGCTTCATCGGCCTACCGATCTGATACATTGGCCTGTCGATCCTTGTAGGTTTGGCCTGCCGAACTGAAAGTTCAGCCTACCTATAGATCACCAAAATTTCTGCCCCACTGATGGCCTGCCGGACCACACGTCCGGCCTGCCGATCTGTGACCTTCGGCCTACCGAACTGTGAGGTCCGGCATGCCGACCGAGCAGAAAACCCTTAATCTAGAAAATACAATTTTAATGGAATTCATCAATTTTATTTTCAACAATTCAAAACATAAAATTAGAGACTCAGGAAATACCTGGAGGTGCTATCATCAATCTTTAAGATCCATCTTCTAGATCCGTCTTCTCCGAATAATTATTTAATTACAAAATTCTTACAAATTAAATATTAAATAACAATTCCTAGACGGAGATGATAGTCCGCCATCTAATTACATGAAAAACCTAGTTACACATTCTAACCTCTAAGGAACCATAACCGGTATTAATTAATTAATAAAAAATTAAACAACGATTTAATGAACCATAATTAATTAATAAACATTCACCACATAATTCCTGACAACATATATATTATATAGAAACCTAGAGTGCCATCTCTCTATAAAACTTAATTCAAGCATAGGAGAGATTAAGATCACAAAATTTATGCATCTAACATGATCACAAACATGCAAATTTATGTAAAAACCTCGGCTCTGATACCAATTGTTGGAAACAAAGTGCGCAGCAGAATTTTAAAAATCTTTCATCAGAGTAATTTCCAAAACACAAGTTTGACATGTTATATGTATAAATTAGACAGATCTTACTAACCTCAGTGTGCCGAAGAACCTCTGCGACCTATGTAGAGAATTAACATTCCAGAAGAGCCTCAACCAACTGGTCTTCTTTGCTATTCTCTATCCACAACGGGAGTGAGTGTGGGCGCACATGTACAGCTCTTCCACCGGTGACTCTCCTCCAACCAACAGAGAGAACCCAAAGCTAGTGTTCGTGATTTGTGAACAAAAGCTCTCAGGGAATTTTCAGATGCTCACTAGAAGAGTATCACTCTTAATCTCTCAAATTAATCTGAGTAAATCATGAGACTCACTCCCTTTTTATACCTATTGGTCCTGGGGTCAGTCCATATCAGATTAGGTCTCAAAAACTCGAAACAGAAACAAGTTTGGATCAATATATGATAAGATCCGTGTAAAAACGCGTAATCTTATCTCCACTGATCGGCAGGCCGAACAGGCTAGTTCGTTAGGCCGAACACGTCATCCGGCAGGCCGAACTTCCGAGAAAAAATCTCCGTGAATCTTTTATTTTCCACCCAAGATTCTAAAGGATAAAGTCTCAGTATTGATTCAAATAACCCAATAGAGAAGTTATCTGATCAAAACAAACTTCATCAAGATAATCTCTAAGAAAATAAATCAATTCACAATAATTCTACAAGTTTATCTTGTTCTAATTTGTCCAAAATTAAAACAACCGATAAACAGACAAGAATTATCTGATCGCAATAATTCAACAAGTTTATCTTGAACTAATTTCTTACAAAATTAATTCAATCGATAAACAGACATGAATTATTTGATTCTTACAAATTTTAAACCAATCTGATAAATCCAACATAAGTCACCAATTATTAGAAAAGCACGCCGTGTCGTTACAGGACTTTGTGAGCTAGCAAAGGGGACCAAAATGGACCTATAAAGTTCAAGCTCATGATAATTATGAAACCCAATATCCCAGATATACATTTCACAATTATCAACTCCAACGCTACTCCACTAAAAGCTTGGAGCTGCACTCTCGAACTTTATAGAATTACGAAGCTCGTGTAGCTAAGTCTCCATGACATATCATAGTGTATCGTATCCCCATATGATCATCCATAATCGGCTTAAGGACAAGTTCTGTCTTACCTTCCTGATTATTTTTATCTTACGTTCCATTGTCTCACCATTAGAAAACTTACCAACCAAAGATAGTATACCATTCGGTTACACCTATGTATCCAAATGGTTGAGCGCTCCAGTTTTCCAATTACAGGACAACGCATATAAAAGGATATCATTACTCCCAAAGAGGAGCTATGGATTCCATATCTATGAACAATAAGTCTACGCTATCAAGAGTCATGCCTCCAACGTATCAGCATGCATACCACTATAGAGATGTGGGAGTCACCCATTGGTACATCAAAAGACACAAGTCGAGACAACAGGCCCACTATTTATCTCAGGATTAAGATACAATACAAATGACTGACTAAAGTGAATTGATTTGCCAAGATAGAATTATTATTGCAAATCAATTCACTTTATATTCCGATCCAACACATCGTCACCTATGACAACATGCCAATGTTTCTATTCACGGAGTCCAACTCCGATGGCCAAGACAAACCATCTCCCAAAAGGGATATAGACAACATAACAATCTTTATATGAATAAAGCGCCCAACTTTATTCCCTCGATTGCGGATCATATGTTTTAGACCGTCACCTTAAGAATTGTGTCTTCCGTATAATCAGTCCATCATATGCCCAATTCTTAAGGTTTAGACTGACAGTCTCAGACTACTGTTTGCTTATCGTACATTCAACAAATATGAACATAAAGAGGACAAGATTTGGTATATATAAATGAATAAATTCTTTATTGATAAAAATGTCTCCAAAAACATATTACATTTTTACTCCTTAGGGCATACATGTCTAACACAAGACCAGCATGTTCTGCCTATGGACCAACGATGGAGGCCTTAGGTCCGCTCTTCGAAAACCTTCCCCCACTCAATCTTTTGAAATCAAGGTTTTATTTTAAGAATATGCATGAACAATTTTAATATGAGCGGCACTCCCTATTCTATATGACATGTTATTAATATACATGGCAAATCATATTATAATGCAGACAAGCAAAGTAATCAAGCAAAGCTACAAGCAAAATAATAAAAAACTGTAATATTATGACTCCACCCTAGAGAATAGAAAACTAATATTACAAGAGAATAATCGAGACATATTATCGATTCTTCATCCTTGAATCCTCTAGCTGTATCTTTCTTCATGTAATTCCCATCTTTAAGTCTTCAATCCCGTATGAATCGAATACTTCATATTTTTGGTTATATCCAAATTTAATGTTTCTCAGAATTGTCCCAAAAATAAAATTAAAACCGCATCGAAAAAGCTGCACCTTTTTTGAAAATTTTTCAACTCTCGGTCGACAGGCCGATCTCCCATGATCGGCCTACCGATCATGCTCCATTGGCCTGCCGATCAGGAAGATCAGCCTACTGACTCATGAAAGTTTGGCCTACCAAACTGGAAGTTCGGCCTACCGCCAAAGCCGCCTGATTTTTGCCCCACTGACGGCTTGCCGAACCACAGGTCTAGCCTGCTGATCTGTGACCATGGACCTGCCGATCTGCGACCATCGGCCTACCGAACTGTGAGGTTCGGCATGCCGACTGAGCAAAAATCACTCATTCTAGAAAATACAATTTTAAATGCAATTCATCAATTTTATTTTCAACAATTCAAAAACATAAAATTAGAGACTCAAGAAATACCTAGGAGCATCATCATCATTCTTCTAGATCCGTCTCCTCCGAATAATTATTTAATTACAAAATTCTTATAAATTTAAAATTAAATAACAATTCCTAGACGGAGATGATAGTCCGCCATCCAATTACATGAAAACCTAGATACACATTCTAACCTCTAAGGCACCATAACCGACATAAATTAATTAATTAATAAATAATTAAATAATAGTTTAGTCAACCATAATTTATTAATAAATATTCACCACATAATCCATAACAACATAGATAATATATAGAAACCTAGAGTGCCAACTCTCTATAAAATTAAATTCAAGCATAGGAGAGGTTAAGATCACAAAATTTATACATATAACATGATCACAAACTCGCAAATTTATGTAAAAAACATGGCTTTGATACCAATTGTTGAAAAAAGAGTGCGTAGTAGAATTTTAATCATTTTACATTAGAGTATTTTCCAAACACAAGTTTGACATGCTATATGCATAAATTAACCAGATCTTACTAACCTTTGTGTGTCGAAGAACCCTCGTAAAACATGAAGAGAAGTAACATTCCAAAAGAGTCTCAACCAACTGGTCTTCTTTGCTATTCTCTATCCATGACCGGAGTGAGTGTGGGCTCACATGTACAGCTCTTCCACTAGGTGACTCTCCTTTCGACCAATCGAGAGAACCCAAAGCAAGTGTTCGTGCTTTGTGAACAAAAGCTCTCAGGGAGTTTTCAGATTCTCACTAGCAGAGTATCACTCTTAATCTCTCAATTGATCTTATCTCTTCTTATCTAAGTAACTTTTAAGACTTACTCCCTTTATATAGAGGTTGGGCCTAGGGTCAGTCCTTATCAGATTAGGTCTTAAAAAATCAAAATAGAATCAAGTTTGGATCAATATCTAATAAGATCCATGTGGAAACGCATGATCTTATCCTTTGCTGATAGGCAGGCTAAACCACCTGATCAGTAGGCTGAACACGTCCATCGGTAGGCCGAACTATGAAATAAAAATCCTGCGAATCTTTTATTTTCCACCCAAGATTCTATAGGATAAAGTCTCAGTTTTAATTCAAATAACCCAATAGAGAAGTTATATGATCAAAACAACTTTATCTAGATAATCTCTAAGAAAATAAATCAATTACCAATAATTCTACAAGTTTATCTTGATCTAATTTATCTAAAATTAAGTCAATCAATAAACAGACAAAAATTATCCAATCCTAATCACTCAACAATTTTATCTTGAATCAATTTTATCACAAAATTAATTCAACCGATAAACAGACATGAATTATCTGATTCTTCCAAATTTTAACCAATTTGATAAATCTGACATAAGTCACCAATTATTGAAAAAGCACGTCGTGTCGTTATAGGATGTTATGAGCTGGCAAAGGGGACCAAATGGACCTATATAGTTCAAGCTCCTGATAATTACGAAACCCAATATCCTAGATATACATTTCATAATTATCAACTCCAACACTGCTCCACTAAAAGCTTGGAGATACAGTCTTAAACTACATAGAATTACGAAGCTCGTATAGCTAAGTCTCTATGACATATCATAGTGTATCGTATCCCCATATGATAATCCATAATCGGCTTAAGGACAAGTTTTGTCTTACTTACCCGATTATTTTTATCTTACGTTTCATTATCTCACTATCAGAAAACTTACCATCCAAATACAGTATACCATTCGGTTACACCTATGTATCCAAATGGTTGAGTGCTCTAGTTTTCCAATTACAGGATAACACATATAAGAGGATATCATTACTCCCAAAAAGGAACTATGGATTCCATATCTATGAATAACAGGTCTACGCTATCAAGAGTCATGCCTCCAATGTACTGGCATGCAAACCACTATTAAGATGTAGGTGTCACCCTTTGGTACCTCAAAAGACACAAGCCAAGACAACGGGCCCACTATTCATCTCAGGATTAAGATACAACACAAATGATTGTCTAAAGTGAATTAATTTGCCAAGACAGAATTATTAATCCAAATCAATTCACTTTATGTCTCGATCCAACACATCGTCACCTATGATAATGTGCCAATGTTTCTATTCACGGAGTCCACCTCCAATGGTCAAGACAAACCATCTTCCAAAAGGGATATAGACAATATAACAATCTTTGCATGAATAAAGCACCCAACTTTATTCCCTTGATTGCGGATCTTATGATTTAGACCATCACCTTAAGAATCGTGTCTTTCATATAATCCGTCCATCATATGCCCAATTCTTAAGGTTTAGACCGACAGTCTCAGACTATTGTTTGCTTAACATACATTCAACAAATATGAACGTAAAGAGGATAAGATTTGGTATATAAATAATGAATAAATTCTTTATTGATAAAAATGTCTTCAAAAACTTATTACATTTTTACTCCTTAGGGCATACATGTCTAACAGTCCCTTGACTCTCTCATCTGTTGCGTCAATGTAGATCTAGCCACCGTGTGTGGTTGACCTTTTCTCATTGCTAGCATCGATATACATGATCAGAGTCCTTATCGCAACTTGCTTGGTTTCCACCAAAATCTATAGATTTGTCGGTGGGCTCAAACATGATAGATATTTCGGTGTCAATTCCTTTTTTCTAAGTTTAATTTACTACTTCTTAGCCATGAGAATTGCTTCTCCACCCTCTATGCATGTTGGCTTCCTAAGAACTCGTTGTCCCTACTGTGTATGGTTGACCTATTTTCGTGATCGTTTTGGGCCTCCTTACCCTTTGTTACCTTTCGTTTTGGCCCTCCCCACCCTTATGAGCTGTCTTTTGGCCCTTCCAACCTTCTGTTACCTGTAGTTTTGGCCTTCTACACCTTTTGTTACCTATCATTATGGCAATTCCCTACCTTTATAAGCTGTCGCTTTGGCCTTCCTCACCCTATGTTATGTTTGATGTCGTTGTGGCCCTCCCTATGAGATGTAGTTTTGGCCCCTTACCATCTATTATGGTTGATGTCGTTGTGGCTCTCTTTACCCTTGTGAGCTGTCGTTTTGGCCACCCTACCTATTGTTATGTTTAATGTCATTGTGGCCTTCCCCACCCCTATGAGCTATCATTTTGACCCTCACCCAATGTTATGTTCAATGTTGTTGTGGTCCTCCTTACCTTTGTAAGCTTTCGTTTTGGTCCCCCAACACCCTTTGTCATGTTCGATGTCTTTGTGGCCCTCCCTACCCGTATAAGCTGTCGTTTTCATCCTCCCCACCCTTTATTATGTTTGATGTAGTTGTGGACCTCCCCACCCCTATGAGATACTGTTTTGGCCCTCCCCATGCTCTATTACCTTTCATTGTGGCCCTCCCCACCCCTATGAGCTGTCATTTTGGCCTCTACCCTCTGTTATGTTTGATGTCATTGTGGCCATCCCTACCCCTATAAGCTGTCATTTTGGGCTCCCCATCCTCTATTACCTGTCGTTATGGCCTTCCCTATTCCTATGAGCTATAGTTTTTCCCCTACCCTCTGTTATGTTTGATGTCGCTATGGCCCTCCCCACCCCTATAAGCTATCGTCTTGGCCCTCTCCAACCCTGTGAGCTGTCATTTTGGGCCTCCCCACCTTTTTTTACCTGTCTTTGTGGCCCTCCCTATCCCTATGAGCTGTCATTTTGGCCTTCTCTACCTTCTGTTACCTATCATTGTGCCCCCTATGAGTTGTCATTTTGGCCCTCTCTACCCTCTGTTACCTGTCATCGTGACCCTTCTCTATGTATTATGTTCTCTTTACACCCTCTATTACTTGTAATTTTGGATGTGGCATTGTGTTATGTTCTCATTGATTTGCATATTTGCTGGTTGATGAGTTTTTTTTCTTTTTTTTATGTTAATAGAAATTAAACATGATCCATTTGTTGATACTACACTCTGATCTAAGAAATGGGATTGGTTGCTATGAAATTGTTTATGCTTCGTTATGTTTGTTGAAGTGTTTTTATTATAGATTGTGGCGCTTATTATGCCAGTGTGCTCTTGGTTGATTATGCACCTGTTCTTCTTGTGTATTAGTTGTAGATTGGCCATTTCCCATGTGTTATGTTTGATGTTGTTTTTGCCATTCCCCACCTATGTGAGCTGTCGTTTTGGTAGTCCCCACCCTCTGTGATTTGTCATTTTGGCCCTTCCTTGTGTGTACTAACCAATTGTAGTACTGCTATGGATGTTTTAAGTGCCAATCCATAGTGATTATGCTCCTAATATGAAATAGAAGAAGAGAATAGTTTTGAGCCAAATTTATGTTGATATTGTTGTGAATTTTTTTTACGTTGTTTTCCTCTATTATATGCATATGTATTGGTGCTTGCTTGATGATTCGTGTTGAAAATTGAGAAGATAGGGAAGAAAAAGAATGATGATGAGGTAACAATTAATTGGAGCAAGCAAAATGAGAGATCATTGCCATTATGTTTAGTGGAGCATCAAACAATTGCACATGGTAGACATCCTTCAATGTCTGATTTGGACAGGTGGGCCTTGGAGATTTTTGATCCAGGTGTTCCTAGTGAACAATGTAAACAGAAGAGAAACTAGTTGAGAAAGACTTTTCATTTGTACTCTATCCTCATGAATGCTACTAGACTTGGTTAGGATTCTAAAACCGGGGCAATTCATTGCGAGAAGGAGTATTTAGATGATTTTTAGTGGTATCTCCTTGGTTTTTGCCTTTACTAACTCTTGGCTTTACTGTTGAACTTGCATATGATTTGATCTTAATATGTTTCTCATTTGCTGTCCAAAGAATTCCTTACATGAAGGACTTGCTTTGTAAGCTGATAAACAATTAGAATTTGATAGCACAAGTCTTCCACAAAGAGTCTACCATTAGGAATTATGCGATGGCATCCAATTCTACATGCCTAAATGAACCTCCTAGTCCATAGAGAAGACTAGAGGAACAAGATGGAATGTCAAAGCAATTTGACGGAGAAGATGGTTACAACAATCCTAAGGACCAGGCTTACATTTCTAATTTGGCAGGAATCGATGGTTGTAGATCCGATGGACATGCCACCAACATTGCTTCCACCTCTAGGAAAATTGGGAAGAGGCTAGTGCGAAGCAACGGTCTATCTAACTCATATATTGTTGCCACTACACTGCAGAGTATTGCTAAGTCTCTTTCTAGTCCAGCACCAGTGGGCACTACTGGTATAAGTTTTGTAAATCAACTTGACTTAGATGATGGTGAATGAAAACAGTGCTTAAACATCATGAATAAGATGAACCTTGGTGCAGATAGGTATTGGGACTTTATAGACTTTCTATTGAACAACCCCAAATTCCATATGGCATTCTTCACAGCAAGGGAAGAGTATCGACTGGCCCTGGTACAAAGGAGGTTAAGAAAGTTCATTCTTAGAAGCGCAACACAACAGACTTTTCGCCTCCACCACCGGGACCATCTGAAGCACCACCTTTTTCTTTCTTTCCATTGCCATTATATTATCCACATGATACCCTTTATTACCCACATCCATCTTATGGTGGAAATGAACCATTTTAGTGCTAACCGTCTTACATGCATGTCATATTTTTTAGTTCTCTTTTTTTTCTTGGCTTTTTTTCAAAAGCCACAACAAATTAATTCAAGTTGCATTAGATTTGGTTTTATTTATGTTGGTAGCATCTGTATTATTTATTAATCCAATTATTCCATTTCTCGTTGAGGACCACGAACTTGATTGTTATTTGCATTTGAGGCAATAAACTTTGTTTCTATTTCTTTACCCACTTTTTTAATTGTGTTATTAATATTGTCTTCAATTTGAATCCATCTGTTTATGTTCAAAATATGATCACTTAAGATAATGTTATGCAATATTACAACATATAATTAATTGTAGGAATTTTGTGGTAGATTTTGATGATTCAAGTTTTAGAAACAATAATTGGGACAATGATGATGCTTTTTACGACATTACAGTAGCTTCCATTGCGTTATATGCATCAATATTTATGAAGCCCCACCAACGAAGGGACATGTTTAGGATGCCTGGGCATGTAAGACTTGATAATTTACTTCAGGGTAATTACAAAAGAATACACAACAAGATTTAGGTGGGTCCCGATACTTTTATGATGCTAAGCACGATAGTTCAAAATAATGGTATGCTTAGACTGACCCATAGTAAAAATCTCAATGAACAATTGATGATATTTTTGAACATCATATCCCAAAGCCAAACAAACCAAGAAATACAAGATTATTTGCAGCATTCAGGAGAAATAATTTCTTATTACTTTACACAGGCACTCCATGCAATAGTTGAATTGAGGCAAGTGGAATAAGCTACCAACACTTATGCAAAAGCATAAGAACAAGTACGTACCTTGGTTCAAGGTAACTACAAAAACTTTATTGAAATTATCTATAGACTTTCATCAAATATTTGCCAAAAACGTCTTTTATTTTTGTTATACAAGATTGCATAGGTGCTATTAACAGTACCCAGATACTGTGTATTCCGCTTAGAGAAGATGCGAACAGGTACATTGATAGAAAAGGATTTTACTCCCAAAATGTCATGGGCGTCTATGACTTTGACATGAAATTTATGTTCATCTTAACTAGATGGGAGGGATCAGCCCATGATGTGCAAGTGTTGTTGGATGCTATCTCCAATCTAAAGAAACACTTTCCAAGACCACCGTTACGTACAAAAAATAATATACCTACTTTTTTTCAATTAAACAACTAATTGTTGTACTGTTAGAATATATACTAACACCACTTGTAATTTGTTTAGGGAAATTCTTATAACACCTGCCAAACTTTCATGTAACGGATGAATTACGACGTTAAGTAATTTCTTTATTTATATGTGTTATGATATTACTAACTATTTTATGTTAAGTATTATGACAGGTGACGACCACCTGAAATTTATGTGCTCAAAGTGTTCATGTCATTTACATTGTATGTTTAATAATAATCTTGTAATAAATTAATGTTTTGTTAAACTTTAGAGGGTAAGGTAGTTCGGCAGGCCGAATTGTCCCTCATGGAATGGCAGGCCGATGGAATTAGATCGGCAGGCCAAACCCCATGGCTTCGGCAGGCCAAAGTGAATCATCGGCAGGCCAAAGACAGCTGATGAGCAGCCAGCAGAAATCACCAAAAATTTGTGACAAGGATGATTATGTGATTGGATATAATTAGATGATTATATTTTGATTGATTGGCATATTTTTGGTTTGATTCTGTATTTTAGGAAACATAATGCTTGACTTTTAGGTTGATTGGATTAATTGATATGGTTTCCCATTTTTAAAAGTTAAGATATGGTAAGTGGGAAACAGAATTTTTGACTTTCCCTAATTACCCTCCATTCCCACGTGATATTTGCCTCTAATTAGTCAGAATTTCTGTTAAAAAAAAAAAAGGATAAGCTTCCTCTTGTACGTCATTCTCATTTTTCACGATAATATCTCTCTCTCTCACAAAAATATTCTCTCAGACTTTTCTTCCTTCTCCATGTCCTCCTTTTCTCTTTTCTCTTTAATTTCGGTTGCAAAATATTTGAAAGATATATTGAAATTTCGTTGGAGTTAATTCAAGGAGGCTTCAGAAGAAATTTTTTTGAGGTAAGAGACTCTTCTCCGCAATTCTGAAATTTTAAACACCCTGTAATCCGACTGCTATATCTTTCTCTACAAATTTCTTTTTGCTCTGAATTTTTACTATGTTATTCATGTATGTGTAATGTGCTAATCATCAAAATTTCACCTTAATTGGATTTTTCTACGCTGAGATATGAATTCTCTTTTCTCTACCACTCACTGCTAATTAATGTTGATCAATAACGTTGTATTGTCTCTATGTTCCGACTCCCATAACTCTATCTACAAATCTCCGTTTGCTCTGAAATTTTAATATGATTTTTATGTATATGATATGTGATGTTGCTCCAAATTTCGTGCCATTTGGTATGTTGTAGGCTGAGATATTAAATGTTAATGCTCTACACCTCATAAAGAATTGTTGCTGATTGGTTTTGTTGCATAAAAAATGTAGTTTTTGTTCATAATGCAAATGAATGGTATTTTGCACGAAATTTTATAAATATGTTCATGTATATGTTGAATTATGGACTGGAAAGTTTGGTGATGATTTGATGAATATTTTATATGATATGGAACTATCATCAAGACTAGGTTATGAGACTGCTTTATCAGTAAATTGTTGAACTTCTTGTTGTGCGATGTTTTTGCATGACTAAATGATTTTACTTGGTGACAAGAATTTTTGTGGTACTATATTTGTTTGTTAATATGCATATGAATTTTGAGGTCTAAATAAATTTATTTTAATTGTTTGAGAATAATTATCGCATGTAATTCAATAACTGAATTGTTTATTGTTGTTTTTGTCTCCAAATTCAAACACACGTTTTGAATTGTATGGAATTTATTTAAAGGTGATTTTTGGATATGTTGTAGTTCTTAGTGTCTATTGCATGCTAGATTTTTATGGAATTATTTTGGAATGTAAATAATTTATTTTGTGAATGTTAGTGGGGATTGCTCATTGTGTTATTATTGCTGGTAGATTTAGTATTGTATGATATGTGATTTATTTAAATTGTTAAATGGAATTTTTATGAGTAATGAAAAATCATGAAATTATGTTCATATGTCAACTTTGTCCCTGCCAAGTTTGGTGCTCAAATTTACTGTAAATTTTAAGTTATTGAGCTTTGAATTCATAGAGGTCAGGAAACATTTGTGTTGATAGTTTTGTTTTAATGTTTATGGTTAATGAAACATATTATGAATTACTGTTTTTTTTTTTTTTGAGAGATTAATGTATGTAGGATGTATTATGGAAATTTGAGATATGTTATGTGGTGTTGAAAGATTTCATGGTCTCATGAAAATAAATGTTAATTGTTATTTTAAATGAATGTATGACATGAATACACCAAGGAACGAGCACATCAAGACCGCGACGACGTCACCTACAAATTAAGGTTAAGCTATGCAAGTAAGTACATTCTCACTTGCAACATGATATGGTTGTAAAAGTTTGAAATTATGTCCATGATGATTCGATGATTATTTTCATTTTACGATACTTATGAAAGATTTGATGTTCAAAAGTTGTGCATGTTTGCTGTTGACGTATTTCAAAGTATAAAAGTAAATATATATATAAGTATCACTTAAATAAGTGTTGCATACCCATGTTTATGTTATGTTATGATGTCATGTTTGGTTTTGGATATGCTACCCTTCTCCTCTCATGATGGCTCGCCTAAATTGATGATTATGATGCAACACTTGGGCCCTTATGATAAAATGAACAAAGTTTTAATATGGATAATAGGATGAAAGATATGTTCCTTATGAAATTGTGCATGGTGCACTATTATGAACATGCATATGATGATGATGTTCATAAAATGTTTTTACTTGTGAAATATGAAGTGTACTTACTAAGCTTTAGCTTATTTTAGTTTTATATCATGTTGCATATAAGGGCAAGAAGATAATGGATTAGGTGGAGGCCAAGGGAAGGTGTGTGAGCTATGCAAGATGGATTGAAAATGGAAGATGCCAAGAAAGAAGTTTTAAAACTTATGAACTATGTTTTATATTTTCTTTTCTTTTCTTCTTTTTGAGTATATTGTTTCCACACTTTGAAGTATTGGAACTTGTTTAAAATTAATTTTTGATTTTTGGCAGTCGATCGGCCTACCGACCATTAATGGTCGAACTGCAGATGAAATAATCGGCCTGACAATTTTATTGATTTTGAAACCTTGTTTTGCAAAGCTCGGGCGGCCTGCCAATGGCAGAACATCGGTCTGCCGGTCGAGTTCAGCCTGCCGAAGCAACAAGTTTGGCTTGCCGAACTATGTATGTAGATTTTCAAAGATGTTTTAAAAATTTATGCAACTTACATTGGATTTGACAAACTATGTAAAGGATGTTTATGATTAATTAATTTATAAATAAAAAAAATGTATGCATGGATCCTGGGTATGTTTTCCTAATAAAGTTTCAATCATATAGTTTATCTTAAACTTAAAAGTATTAAGGAATGAATGTAACAACATCTGTGGCGTCCGTAAGGGGGGGCGTTATAGGCTTTGGTATCATAACGGATTTCTGTTTTCAATTCATATTGTCACACATTAGTCCAAGTCCTCCAAGTAAGTACGCTGTAACACCCACCTATTTTTTTGTAATAAATCACGTTAAGTTAGTAATGCCGTTAATGATATTTTATTAATAATTTATGTTATATGTAATGATATATGATGTTAATGTTACTAACTTTTTATGTCAAGTTTTATGACAGGTGACGACCGCATGGAATCGTTGTGCTCAAGTGTTCATGATTATTTTAATGTATGTTTAATTATGATGCAATGATGTATGAATGTTTTAATGTTTGGCATTTCCGGATAGTTTGGCAAGCCGAACTTTTAAGTTCGGCAGGCTAAAAAGTCTGCCAAAGACCGGTAGGCCGATGGGAACAATCGGCAGGCTGAATATGGTGGAACCGGCAGGCCGAACACAGCTAATGAGCAGTCAGCAGAAATCTCTCCAAATTTATGGCTGAGATAATTACGTTAAATGGGGGATTTATTATGATTAATTGGCACAATAATGGAATGTTTTATCAGTTAAGGAAATTAAAGGGTTTGACTTCGCATTGATTTGTATTATTTTAAATGGTTTTCTATTTTTAGAGGGCAAAAATATGGCAAGTAAGACTAGAGTTTTGACTTTCTTTTTTTTTCTCTCCTTCCTCCACGCCATTTACCATCTAACAGTCAGAATCTGACTTAATGGAGGGTAATGAATCTTCATTATGCTCATTATGTTAAAAAAAAAAATTTAATGTTCTTTTCCTCAGATATTCTCCCATCTTCTCTCTCTCAGTTCTGAGACGTTCTCTCATTCTTCTTCTTCTTCTTCTTCTCTTCTCCACAAATCCATCTCCTTCTTTCTCAAAAATTCTCTGCAAGTATTGAAAGAAAAAGTTATATTTTGTTGGTTGAATTCAAGGACTTTAAGAAGAAATTTTCAAGGTAAGAACTTTTCCAGCAATTCTGAAAAGAATTCTCCTCCTCCAATCGTCTGCAATATCTTTCTATAGGTGTTGTATTTTGTCTTGAGTTTTTAATATGATGTTCATGTATGTACTATGTGATGTTTTTCCAAGTTTCATGTCATTTGGGTGTTTCTATGAAAAAAAATATAAATTTTCTATCCTCTACCCTTCACAGTAAAATATTACTGTTTGGATATGGTGCAAGAAAATGTAATGTTTATTCAAGAGGTAAATGAATGATGTTTTTCATAAAAGTTGTCAAGAATATGCATGTATAATGTATGATGAATGTATTTTATGTTATGAAATTTTTATGAGATTACATTACGAAAACTGTTTTAACAATGTTATTTCTGGATTTTTGTTTATGAAATGTTATATATGTTTAATAAATGATTTTATGATAATGAAATAATTTTATGCATGATAATAAGATGTTTGTATGAATTTTTAAATTAAAATATATGTATTTAATTGTTCAAAAATGTTTTTTAAAAGATATTCATGTTTAAAATGTATGGTTTGTTTTTACATGCTTAAGGTAATTTTTATGATTTAAGAAAAATCATGATAACATGTTTATGTGATGATAATTTTTATTACGGTTATGAATTATGTTTGTAATATGTGATGAATGTATACATGAATGTTATATGAATGGATGATATATGAATGAATGATTTACGCTATGATGTTAAGTATTGATTTTATTGTATTTTAAATGGAAAAATGGCATGAACACACAAAGGAACGAGCACTTTGAGACCGCGGCGTTGTCACCAAATCACGTTAAGGTTAAGTAAGCTAGCTTTAAGGTAAATACATTCTCACCTGCAACATGACACCTTTCACAAGGTTTGATGATATGTTCACAATGGTATTCATGATGATTTTATGGTTATTTTCCTTAAAGTATTTCTTATGAAAGATTTTCATGATTTAAAGTTATGCATGTATGATGATGATATGTTTCATAGCATGAAAATTATATATATATATATATATGTATCACCTAATAAGTGTTGCACACCAATGTTATGAAATGAAATGTTATGATGTCATGTTTGGTTTGGGATTAGCTACCCTTTTCCTCTCATGACGGCACGCCTACAATAATGTTCATGGTGCAACACTTGAGCCCTTAAGATAAAATAGAATAAGTTTTAATATGGTCAATGTAATGAAAGATATGTTTTTATGAAATTGTGCTTAAGGCACTTCTATGATATGATGATGATGAAGATGTATATGAAATGTTTTAAATTGTGAGAAATATATGTACTTACTAAGCATTAGTTTAATCAAGTTTTATGTCATGTTGCAGATAAGGGTAAGAAAATCATGGATTAGGCGGATGACATGGGAAGGTGTGTGAGCACTAAGCACGATGAATTGTAACCGGAAGAATGCCAAGAAGAATGTTTTTATGTTTTTAATCAAGTTTCATATTTTGAACACATTTTTATGATAAATATTTAAAGGATTCTTGAACTATGTTTTATATTTTATTTCATTATCTTAAGTATTATGATCTTCCGCATTTTTATGAAAGGTTGGTTTTGTTTTAAAAATTAAGTTTTCCCAAGGATTTTTGGCTCGGTCGGCCTGCCGAACATCTTGGTCAGCCTGTCGATGTTTGAAAGTTCGGCCTGCCGATCACGTTTTCGGCCTGCCGGACGATGATGAGTTTTTAAGCCAGATTTGCAAAGCCTCTGCCGGCTTGCCGGTTGAGGGAACTCCGGTTTACCAATCATGTTCGGCCTGCCAAAGTCCCAAGTTCGGCCTGCCGAATTGTGGGAGTAAGTAAACTTTAAATGATGTGATGATTAATGAGATATAATGTGATGTTTTTATAAGTCCTGATTTTACAACTTGGTATATCTATTTGATTAAAATAAGTTTATGGTTAATTTAAAGTGAATTAGAATAAATTATGATATGGAATGAGTTAAGTTATTTAACAATGTTAAGTTAAATAAAATGTATGAATGGATCCTGGTTAAGTATGTTTAATTATATTTTCAATTTAAAGTATCGTATAAGTTTTGTATTTACGTTTGTGTTTATAGTTTAAACTAGTATGAATGTATAAATGTAAGAATATAACGACATTTGTGACATCCGTAAGGGGGGTGTTACATACTTTTTAAAGTTATATGTTGAGATGCAAGTTTGATGATAAGTATAAGATATAGTTGCCTAATGATTAATGCCTTAGTAGTGAAAACATGTCTCATAAATTAGAAGATTGTTCCTAAATTCATAACTCTTTTAGGAAATCAACAATGGACGGCCATAGAAGAATGCAAACCCGCACTCAAACCAATGAAAGGTTGATGACCATGATCGTTGATCTACAAAGGCAACTTGAGGAACAAAGAAGGGAAATTGCAGAACTAAGGGCCAATGGTCATGACAATGACAGCAAACGATGAGGCAATGACGTGCCGCCTCCTCCTCCTCCCCAACCACAAGTAAATGAAGTCTCGGCTCCTACTGTTGAACATAGACAAGCCTATCAGGAACCGCTCTTAGTCAGATGGAAAAGGATTAAGGCGGTGGACTTTGAAGGTTCTAAGGATCCACTTGTCGCTCAAGGATGGCTAAAGACAATTGAGGCCACTCTAAAACTCATGGGCTTCACAGATAATGAGAAGGTTCTCTGTACTTCATATTGCCTCATCATGGAGGCCAGGATTTGGTGGGACAGAATTGAATAGAGCAGGAATGTTGATGAGATGACATGGGATGACTTCGTTCATGAGTTCAACACGAAGTTCTTCCACATGAACATCACCAGGAAGCACCACGATAAGTTTGAAAACCTGCGCTAGGGAGACATGTAGATTACCGATGTAGTGGCAAATTTTGATCAATTAGCTCGTCTTTGCGTAGGGATGGTTAGCAATGAAAGTGAAAGGGTCAGAACGCTAATCAGACTTCTTAGGCCAAAGATTACTACAATTGTTGATGGGGCAAGTCCACCAAGAAACTAGGAGAGGGTTGTTTTGAGGGCCCAACGTACTGAGTTCCACCTGTCAAAGCTAAGAAGAAATCAACATCAGTCAGGTTAGCCAGCCAGTAATGCAAACAACCAGAACCGCCCTCCACACTAGAGCAACAACAACAGCAACAGTAACAGCAACAACAACAACAACCAAAACTGGAGGAATAACAAGAGGAAGGGCAATCCTCAAAACCAGCAAAACCAAGGCAACAAGAGGCGCAATGGTGGCCAGGCCAACAACAACAGTAGGCAATATCAGCCATGCACTAAATGCGGGAGGAAACATCCTAGAGAATGCCGTATGGGAACAAACTAGTGTTTTATATGTGGACAAGAAGATCATTTTGTCAAGAATTGTCCCAACTTGATGAATGCTCAAGCCCAACAGAGAGCTCCACAAGCCCAACTCCATCAAATGCAAGCTTCCTTAGAAGGGCCATTGATTAGTCAGGGAAGACTTGAAGCCCCACCTACAAATGCCTACATCTATGCCATGACGAAAGAACAGGTAGCTACTGAAGCCTCTAATGTGGTCACAGGTCAGATCTTAAGTCTTTTTATTAATGCATATGTCCTCTTTGATACAGGTGCCACACATTTTTTTGTATTGTCGTCTTTTGCTTAGAAGTTAGGAGTTCATTTAGACCTTATGAGGCAGGGATTCACCACGACACTACCCTCTGGGGAAGTGATGATATCTACACACTGTATGCGTATTGTTCCTCTATGGATTTTTGAAAGGGAACTTTTTGTTGACCTCATCATGATCGACATGTATGATTATGACATGATTCTTGGAATGGATTTTTTGAGCAAGTACAATGCTTCCATTTAATGCCAAAAATGAAAGGTGATCTTCTATCTAAAAGGTGATCAAAAGTTCGTGTATGTGAGCAAGTCTAGAAAGAAACTAAGCATTTTTGTCAGCAATGAAAGCAAGGAAATTGCTAGCTAGTGGCTACATGGGCTATCTGGCAAACATTGTAGATAAAAGTCAAGAAGAAAAGATAAGAATTGAGGATGTGGCAGTAGTACGAGAATTTTTAGAGGTGTTTTTAGATGATCTGTCAAACTTGCCCCTGATAGAGAAATTGAATTTGAGATTGAGCTCGCTCTAGGTACCAACCCGATCTCAAAGGCACCGTGTAAAATGGCCCCAACAGATTTGAAGGAACTACATTCTCAATTAAAGGAATTACTTGAAAAAGGCTTCATCAGGCCTAGTCACTCGCCATGGGGAGCCCCAGTCTTGTTTGTTAAGAAGAAGGATGGATCTATGAGACTTTGCATCGACTATAGAGAATTGAACAAGGTGACTATTAAGAACAAGTATCCATTGCCTCGAATCAATGACTTGTTTGATCAGCTAAAGGGTGTATCTGTGTTCTCAAAGATTGATCTACGGTCGAGATATCACCAGTTGAAGATTAAAGAAGGAGATATCCCAAAAACAGCCTTTAGATCGAGGTATGGTCACTATGAATTTGTGGTTATGCCTTTTGGTCTAACAAATGCACCTGCAGCCTTCATCGACCTAATGAATCGGGTACTCAAGGATTTTCTCGATAAATTTGTCAATGTGTTTATCGACGATATTCTTATTTATTCGAAGAGTCAAGAAGAACATGTGGAGCATATGAGAATTGTGCTGGAGACATTAAGGAGACAAAAGTTATATACAAAATTCTCCAAGTGTGAGTTCTGGCTCGACAGAGTGTCTTTCTTGGGGTACGTAGTATCGAAAGAAGGGATTATGGTAGACCCTGCTAAAGTAGAGGTTGTTCTCAATTGGAAACAACCGACAAATGCAAGTGAGATAAGGTGCTTCTTGGGCCTAGCCAGATATTACTGGAGATTCGTGGAAGACTTCTCCAAGATAGCAGGGCCACTCACAAATTTAACTCGCATAGGAAAGAAGTTTGTATGGATAGAAGCATGTGAGAAGAGTTTCAAAGAACTGAAGAAAAGGTTAACGACAGCTCCAGTTTTGGCCATTCCTAAAGGGAGTGACGGATTTGTAATTGATAGTGATGCTTCCAAGATGGGCCTTGGTGCTATTCTGATGTAGAATGACAGAGTGATCACTTATGCTTTGAGACAACTAAAGGCTTATGAGAAGAACTATCTTACCCATGACCTCGAGTTAGCGGCTTCCACAACTTTATACGCATGTGGCAAAGCAACAATGAGATCCTTGAGTAGCATTATGATGACGCAATTCTAGTGGTGGAGATAAAAGGTGAGAATGGAAATCAAGAAGAAGGGGTACAAGACAATGATAGGGTTAATGATAACCCTTTGATTCAAAATAGGGTTGACAATTGCAACATAAATGCACATAGAGATGCGATAGTGATGGAAATGTGGGAAGCTTATGCCCAACACTATTGATACACTTCTAGGCATTAGTATTTCTGTAGACCTCTTGGTTGGTTTGCTTATAACCACATTCATTCAAAATAATTGAATTGTTAGAACATTGCTGTGTTATTTTTTTTCCACAGTACCTTGCCTTTGCAATTTTGCTACCATAAAGAGTTGCTTCCAAACAAAATAAAAAAAGCACATTTTTTTAAAAACAAAATGAGGATTTTTATTAATACTTCTAAAGGGCAGTTTAACAAAAAAGTAAACTAGTATTTTTCTACTATATTTTTTATATTTTAAAAAATGAGGACAAAAATCTGAATCCAAATTTGTGATGTACCAAACACAAATTCATAACTCAAATCAAGATTTCAAACACTTACCAAACACATGTTTTGGTTTTGTTCCTAACTCAAATTTTTAACACTCTCTCAACCAAAAACTAACTCGGATTGCAATTTAAATCATATAATTCAAATTACAATACTCAAATCAAAAGCATTCAAATGAACACAATGCCAATCCACTTACCAAACGGACCATGAGTTTTTCTATATTATTTTGCAACACCAGTATATTTTAGGACATTTATTCACATAGGCAAGGCTTTCTGCATATCACCATATTTATATTACTAATACATTTACCAACCCCTCCGAAAAAAATACAGGAAGATGATGAACAAAATACAACTAGGTAGCTGGTCGCAAATATAGCGGTACATATTTTGGAGGAGTTGGCATGGAGTCCCACACTGAAAATGCACTATAGCACCTCATCCATTTCCTTGTCATGTCTGGGAAGTGCCTATCGATCACATCTTTTAAAGTCTCTGTCGTGTTAACCCATTTAAGACCTTCCTCTGTATAGGTTTTTGAGTTGAAGTTGGTTGTGAAGAAGCGATCCGCTTCTAGCCTCCTAAAACATGAATATACCAAAATTACAGTCAGAATAGTTGAGCACCATTAATTAAAGGAAATCAACATTGTAAATTATAATTGTCCTCTACAATAGAAGTGGTAGGACAGATATGAAGTCGCGAGTTTAAATTCTTATTGTTACGTGTGGCCATGACTTTTCAATATGTATTGGTTATAAATTAAAAAGGGACTTTCTTCCTAAATATATATATATATTTACATATATATATATATTTATATATATATATATTAAGAGTAGTACAAAGTAAAGACGCAACATAAATCTATGATGAATTCGTTTTGTTGAGTGTAAGGTATGATTGTATGAACATACCTCGATGCAACAAGTAGAAAGATAAAGAAAGCAGTCTCACTAATGGCAAACCCCTTTATCTTCTTTTCTGCATGTAGACCCACAAGCAAGTCAAGTTTCTCAACATCATCTCCACAAACCTCACCAAGTGCTTCAACAACTTCCTTGTCATCTGTCAAATCTTCCCACTTGGTAATGAGAACCAATAATGAGTTCCTTCTGAACTCGTTGTACCGAGCAACTCCTCTCTCTCTATCTCTATAAACTATAAATAACAACAATAAGAATTCTAATTAGCAGAGCTAAATAAAAAAAGAGAAGAGAATATGCTAGAATTAGCAATCATATTGCCATATCACTACGTAAGTAGCCATTAATGGAGCAGGAATAATTTGTCAGTAGGCTACTATGAAAAAAGAGAGAGATAAGCTTTTATTAGATAGAGGCATACTTTTAAATTTCAATATTGTCTGGGTACAAATAACATATTTTTTATATTACATATGAGGCACAACTGAAAGTAAAACAATTTAGGAGTAAAATTTAAGAGTTAAATTTATCAAAGGTCCTTAAACTTTTTTCTCTTTGCAAAATTAGTCTCTGTATTCAGAAGTGTTTTAACTTAACCTTTGAACTTTTTCTTTGTCTCAAATTTAGTCAATTGGTTATATTCTATTAAGTTTTGGATATAAAAAATTAGAATTATTTTTGTAAATCCCCCTGACGTATGAACCTTATTTCACTTTGCCTCCTAATTTTTTAAAATCAACTAAAACACCCCCCAATTATAAAAAAAAGTCACTTTGCCCCATCTATCCAATGCCGTCTACATCGGTAATGGAATTGATGATGTGCCATGTAATTAAAATATTAAAAATTATATTTAAATTATGCTTAAATATATTAAAATAATTATTTTATTTTAATTGTAATTATATTTTTTTCCTATTTTCCCCCTCCCTCTTCCCTGACGATCTCTTTCCTTATTCTCTTGCATCTTCTTTTTCTATTACTTTTCTCTCTCTCCAAATCTAGTGGGCAAAAGAGTGGTGTAGAGCGACCGTGTGGGCTAGGGGAAGCGACAAGAATAGGGCCTCTGTAGTGGGCTGTTGGGGGGGTGAACGGGGGTGGGTGATGAAGGGTGGGTTGGTGGCAGTATAGAGGGAGTGATAAGTTGCTAGTAGGCACACGGGGGTTTCAATTTTTTTATTTGAGTTCTGTTCTGCTTTGTTAATTAATCATAGAAATGGTTTTCATTTGGTGCGAATTTGTGCTTTTAGTTTTTGGTTTGAGTTATTTGTGATTCTTATTGTCTATAAGTTGTTGGCCAAAAAGCCCAGTTACTAAGCTTCTTAAATTCTTCCATCTTGAAGTTAAATGACATTGATATTTTGATTTAAAGATGGGCTTGCGACTATTGTTAGAAAAGTCTATTAAGTGACTTCAATATTTTAGTGAAGAACATGAAATGTGTATACTATAAAGAGAGAATTTTAGACAATTTTAAAAAATCGGGGAACAAAGTGAAATAGGATATATAGGTTAGGGGGATTTATGCAAATAGTCCTAACTTTTCCATCCAAAATTTAATTGAGGGACTAAATTTAGGATAAGAAAAAAGTTCAAGGATTAAGTTAAAATATTTTTGAGTACAAAGACTAATTTTAGAAAGAAAAGAAAGTTCAAAGACTTTTGATAAATTTAACTCACAATTTAATGTTATGTTTGGCTTTTAGGTTCGAATTGGAAAAGTTTAGATTGACGCTGTAACATGTGAAAGCTTCACACTGTAGCAACTAATAGTTCATGTTGAAACTAAGAATACCAAACACCCTATATATGATTGTAATTCGGTCCTAATTGTTGTTTCCAAACATAACATAAAAATTTTGTAAATCGATCGTAGGCACATGCGGCCTCGGAGTTGAGTGGCTTTGGCGTTGTCACCAAAATATTGCAATTGAGTGCCACACTATTACTATTACATGGAATTGCTAGTAGTCATGTGAAGCTTGACACAATACAGTGTGACAACATGTGTAAAATCACGCGAGACACACTCATGTTATATGAAAACATTGGCATTACTATTTTAAGTGTGGTAATCTCATTACTCAGTTATGAAAAGTTATTTCAGGATTCATGATCTTACTTTCTAAAGCAGCCATATCAACAGGGTCTGGTCTATCTTCTCCATTGACGTCATGGGCCACAAGATTCCTCATCCATGATGGGTAGTTCCACAACGTAACTGCTCCACAAGATTGATGACCCATTGATACCAACATTTGCTCCATTCCGATTTTTGACAGTCTTTTCTCTCCTTCTTTGCCCACCATTTCCTCCATTGGAATCCTGTAATCATCTTGTTAATTTGCAGCTGTGATGAATGATGAGTTATTTCCACAAATTGTGCAACATTATGCAATGTGTGTGACAACTTTTTTCCTGTAATCTTTGCTTTGAAGAAAAAGTTCAGTCTCATTTATATTTATTCAATCATGATTTTTGGAGGTAAAAAAAGTTGAGTGCAAAAAGCGTAGATCTTTTTTTGGGAGGGAAAAAAGCAATTTTTTGGTCCCCTTATTCCTAAAAACAACATCACCAAGCAACAAGACGTAATATTAAAAATCAAGCCAAAAAGAAAACGAATTTTAGTTTAGTAATACCAAAAGTAAAGATGACTAATTAACGACACATAAAAAGAGTAAAAATAGGGGTGAACAAATCATACTCTTCTAGAATATTAGGGGATTTATCTTCTGGAGCAGTAGATTTGAGATCCCTAAGGATAAATTTATCGGGTAGAAGTGTATGCATTCTGTATACACTCACAAACTCCTCAGTTAGTGAATATGGAATTCCATGATCTCTGGGCTTCTTCAGACCAACCAATCCAGTAAGTATTGGTCCACAAATATTTCCAAACATATCTTTAAATCTTTTCCCCAGTAAGCCATACCTGCCCACCACAATGACAAAGTAGTTTACACAATTACAAGCAAGGGTATTCTTAATTAAGTAGTGCACTTAGCATCAAGCATTGAAGTAGGCTTGTTTTGGTTATAAATATACTTTAATTGTCGAAAGATTGCCAAGTGAACGATAAATCGGGTTCTATAATAACACCTCTTAGTTTTAATTATTTTTAATTTGTTTTTTTTTTGTTTTTAAAAGCTACAAAGATATCATTTGAATTTAAAAAAATTATTCATTTTCATAATTATAAATTAGGTCAATTACATAATCATACTTTTGTTATAGTGTATATTCTGTTGTCAATATTTTATCTCTGTCCCATACTTTTTACCCCGGTTATTACAAGAAAAAGCAACTTTTGATACTTACTTGTCTTCTTCAACTGTGACTAAGATATCTTTAAATGCAATTTTTTAAACCCTCTTGATTACCAGTTGATCCTCATCCCTGCCAGAAGAGTATCGGTCTTTAGGAGTTCAACAGTCCAATCTATTGTGTGAACTTTAGCAATGACAGCTGAAGTCACCAATCTTGCATGCCTGTAGAGCTTCTCATCATCAAAATCTGGGTGATGTGCCTTAAAAAGGGGAAAAAATGCCACAATGACTCTATTAGTTAAGCAAAAACATTATTTTCTTTTACATAGAATTAATAATATTGTATATTGATCAAAATGCTGCATTACATCAGAAAATTTTCTAGTAGATGATCAAAGAATAATAAATAACAAAAACATAAGCAATTAACTATATATATACTTTCATTAACTGGGGTTTAAAATAAGAGATGTTAATTTGAAAATTTAAAAGCCATGGGAAAGAAATGGAAAAAAAAACATACTATTAGCACGTCACAAAAAGCATTGTGTTCTTTGACAAACAAGGCTTGTAGGAGGGAGAAACCAGCCCAGCAATTTCGAACATCGCCGGAGATAGGAATGCCTTTCTCACCATGCTCAAGAAGCATGCCGGCTGAGATCTTTAGCTTCCCATCTTTGAATGTCCTTACCCTTCTCATGCCAGCGTTGTCATTCTGTAACGTCCCGAAATTTATTTAATATTAATGTAATGTAAATGATGAATTAGTGTGCCATAATTAAAGTTTTAACTTTAATTAGATTATTTGGTTGGATTTTTAGTTTTTGCTTGTTTTGTTAAATTGATGTGTTCAAAAGATTTCTTATTGATTTAAAATGATGTTTTGAGTTTTAAAACACAACAATTTGTAAAATGTTAAAAATACTCTGTTTTACAAAACCGTGGGCGGCACATGGTTTTCGCACAGTAAAACCGCCCACCGATTTTCTCTATTTATTTCTCTCTTCTCTCTCTCTCTCCTCACTCTCACGTTCAACTCTCTCTCTCTTCTCTCTCTCGGCAGCTCCCTCTCTCTCTCAATCTCTTTCAAAAAATTTTGATTTCCATTCGAATCCAAGCTTCGAAACAGCAAGGAGGAAGCTCGGGGATGTGATTCGGCGACCGAGAACGCGGATTGAAGCTTCGATTCGAGGTTAGATTCGAAATTTCTAAACTTTTTACAAAATTTTCGATTTTGTGTGTTTTTGAAATCTAAGTTTGTTTTAGCTTAGAAAACCGTGGATTTGTGTTAAATGAGCTTAGAACAACTAGAATCTAAGCCTAGATTGAAGAAAAACGGATTGGATTCAAGATTTTCATTTTTCTCCTCTTTTTCTCATTTTTGGATTTTTGAGGATTTCGAGTTCAAATGTTGTTTAAATGATCCCAAACATGTTCTAGAATGTTTTTCTATCAATTATAGTTGTTTTTCATGCCTGGGATTTGAGAAAAACAGGTTAGAAACAAGATTTGGATTTTGGGGATCGAGAAACCCGTGGCTGGGATTTCTGGATCTTCCCAGTTCGGCAGGCCGGAGTGATGATCGGCAGGCCGGTGTTCTTCCGACCGGCAGGCCGAATCTGGGGAAATGTTCGGCAGGCCGAACCTTGTTTTTGGCAGGCCGAACTGTACAGTTCGGCAGGCCGAAGCAGGGCGTCCGGCAGGCCGACCGAGGCATGGAAAATTTTGTGATTTTACCCGATTTCATTGTTTTGAACCCTGATTTAAATCCCAACCTTATAGGATGATTTTAATGATACAAATGGCACACTAGGACATCATGAAATGATTTGGTAACATAGAATGTCTCGAACTAGATATTGATCGACTTAGTTTGTATCTAGGATTGTTCGTGGTTCCGTGGAGCTAACGTATAGCGGATCGGGATTACGGTGTGGGGTACCGGCACGAGTACTGAGATAGGACTTCTATCCTATTTCTTTGGTAGCCTGGTTTTGAAATGATTTGGCTTTGAAAAGGATTTCTATCAAAATGTTTTCAACGGTTGTTTGAAAATGGTTTTATCGGTTATATTTTTATATACCGTGACATGAAATGAATTTCATAATGAATGTAATTGACAACACTCGGTAATTGGGTTTTGAATGATAATGATAATAAACACATGGGCATGATGCCATATCAGAGATCGGGTCGTGATCGACCTTGGGGGCAGGTCCCGAAACCCAGCTGGGCCACTACGGTGGTGATATCATGGTTTGCCTAGGTAAAAGTAAACTGGTGTTTTGATTTGACGAGTAGACTGTTCTGTGTCAGAACGGTTCTACTCAATTTATTTATTTATTTATTCAAGTTCCCTTTTTGTATAACTCCTGATAATGTTATGTTTCTTTGCATTAAATTATTTTATAAAACTTAGTCCTACTGAGCCTTTCGCTCACGTTTTATCTGTTTTTAAATTCCCCCCCTTCTAGGTGGTTTCCCATTTAGGTTTGGAGAAGATTCTTCAGACCGAACTCAGGAGCAATAGGAGAATTTGTTTACATTCTGTATTTATTAAACAAGGCATGTAAGACTTTAACTTCAATTATACTTGGACTGTAATTGTATTTGTGATATTGTCAGATCCATGTGTGTGCACAAGTTGTGGGTTGTGGAACCCATATTCGCGGTTTTTATTTAATTATTATTATTTGCTTAATATTTATAAATTCGTTTATCAAATGTGGTGGAAAATCTTCTTAATTTTTATTTAATTTGATTCTCAAACTCTCGGTTTTCAATTAAATTCTCCTTTAACTAATCTAAATATTCCGCCACGTCACCTCCCGTACTCCGGGGCGTGACAGAATGGTATCAGAGCTCAAGGTTATGAACCTTGGGAATTGTGCACACATAGGTTTGACAATGAAATACCTCTGACAGTCCAAATTTTGTTTTCAGAAGTGAGAGAATGGCACCTAGACGTCGTTCGACAGCTGACGCCGAGTTTGGAAATGATGAGGGCCTGATGAGGTCTATGATTGCGGCTTTCCCGCAGATGGCAGCCAGGACTAGACCGGAAGACTCCAGTGTTGGTAGTCGGCATGCTTTCTTTAAGGAATTTCGGCGGGCGTCTATTCCGACTTTTGATGGCAATGGGGATCCGCAGTTAGCAGAGTATTGGTTGGATTCGATCTTGAAGCATCTGGATACTCTTGGTGTGCCTGAGGAGTATCGTGTGGAGTTTGCGGCATATAAGCTCGAGGGTGGCGCTAACACCTGGTGGAAACAAACTAAGCGTCTGGAGCGCGATGGCGATATCGGTTGGGACAAGTTCGAGGATCTGTTCTATGATCGGTATTTTCCGCAGGGATATAGAGATCAGAAGGCAGCTGAGTTTTATAGATTGCAGCAGGGTGATATGTCAGTTCGGGAGTATGAGGCAAAGTTTAGCGAGTTGGCTAGGTTTGCTCCATCAGCTGTGGCATCGGAGCGCGAGAAATGCATCAAGTTTCAGGAAGGACTCAAGGCTCCTATTCGGCGGCAGTTGGTTGCTCTACGGCTTAGGGGTTTCGGAGAGCTTGTGTCGTCGGTGATCTCCGTGGAGAATGATTACGTGCAGTATTGTGAGGACCGAGCCAAGGCTTCAGGAGGACCGCAGAGGAGTGGCAGGAAGAGCACCAGTAGTCGTCCAGCTCCGGGGAAAGGCAAGCAAGGCGGTGCGACCAGTGGCAGTAGCAGTTCGTCTGGCAGCGGGCGCAGCAACCCCTACAGCTTTCATTGTCATTTCTGTCAGCAGCCCGGACACATCAAGAGGAATTGCCTAATCAGGAGTGCTCGTCTTGGATCGCAGACCGGGGAGGATGCCAGTCGTTTGTCTCAGCCTCAGCCTCAGACCCTACCTCCGCCTCCGCAGTACCCGCAGTTGCAGTATCCGCAGTTCTCTCCTCAGCAATTCTCATATCCGGCACGGGGACAGCAGCCGCAGTATTTTCAGCGCAGTGTTCCTCAGTATAGAGCTCCGAGTATAGGTAGTGTGCAGTCATCTCCATCTCAGCAGTATCGGCCGAGTAATGCAGGACCCAGCAATGTCGGTAGAGGAAAAGGGAAGGCGCCATTGCAGGTTCATGCAATGGCATCTGGAGGGTCAGATTCTCAGATTGGTAACGCGGTTGTCGATGGTATGGTTTTGGTTTCTAGATCTCTAGCTCGCGTTTTATTTGATACCGGTGCCTCTCATTCTCTCATTTCGAGTTCCTTTGTACATGCCTTGGGATTAGAAGTAGAAGAGTTTAATGAACCCCTAGTTATAACTTCTCCCTTGGGGCGGGTGTGTGTAAATTGTATGTGTAAATCTTGTAAAATAAAGATTGGGGATGAGATTTTGAAAAGTGATTTGATTGTACTCCCCATGAGTTCCTATGATGTGATCTTAGGGATGGACTGGTTGTCCAGGTATAGTGTAGTTGTGGACTGCCAACTTAGAAAAGTGACCCTAGTGTCTGAATGTGGGACGGTAATCACTTACCAGGGTGGTGGTGATTGGCTAATGAGTGAGCGTCTCATGAAGTCATGTCTAGGAGGGCGAAGGAATCTAGATTGTTTTGCTTTTCTTGCCAATCTAGATTGCGAGCCCTATGTTTCGAGTAGTAGTGTAGTGATTCCGGTGGTTGATGAGTTCGAGGATGTTTTCCCCGACGAGTTATCAGGGTTACCACCGCATCGGGAGATTGAGTTTGGTATCGAGTTGTTTCCAGGGACATCACCGATTTCTATGGCACCTTATCGGATGGCGCCGGCAGAAATGAAGGAATTGAGGAAGCAACTTCAGGAGCTTGCTGATAAAGGATATATTCGGAATAGCACATCTCCGTGGGGAGCACCAGTTTTGTTCGCTAAGAAGCACGATGGGACTCTCAGGTTATGTGTGGATTATCGGCAGCTGAATCGTGTTACGGTGAAGAACAAGTATCCCTTGCCTAGGATTGATGAGCTATTTGATCAGTTGGGAGGTTCGCGATACTTCTCGAAGATTGATTTGCGGTCAGGTTATCATCAGCTCAGAATCAAGGAAGAGGACATTCCCAAGACAGCTTTTAGGACTCGGTATGGGCACTTCGAGTTTCTGGTTATGTCTTTTGGGTTGACGAATGCTCCAGCAGCTTTTATGGATTTGATGAATAGGATATTTAGGGCGTATCTGGATCAGTTTGTGATCGTGTTCATCAATGATATTCTTGTGTATTCTAAGACATGGGAGGAGCACGAGCAGCATCTTCGGATCGTGCTTCAGACTCTGCGGGAGCACCAGTTGTATGCTAAGAAGGAAAAGTGTGAGTTCTGGTTGACTGAGGTCAAATTTCTGGGTCATGTCATTTCGGAGCATGGTATTTCAGTGGATCCGTCCAAGATTGAAGCTATATTGGAGTGGGAACGACCAAGGAATGTAGCGAAGATTCGCAGCTTCTTAGGTCTTTATTGGATATTACAGGAAATTTGTAAAGGACTTTTCGAAGATTGCAGCTCCGTTGACGAGGTTGATCAGGAAAAACGTCAGGTTTGAGTGGGATGAAGACTGTGAGTCTGCTTTTCAGGAATTGAAGAACCGGTTGACTTCAGCTCCAGTATTAGTTATTCCTAGTAGTGACAAGCCGTATGAGGTTTATGCGGATGCTTCAGGGCGCGGACTTGGATGCGTGTTGATGCAGCATGGACGTGTGGTTGCGTACGGATCGAGACAGCTACGACCTCACGAGCGGAATTATCCTACTCACGATTTAGAGCTTGCAGCGGTGATCTACGCGCTGAAGATTTGGAGATGTTACTTGTATGGAGCATCGTTTCAGGTCTTCTCCGATCACAAGAGTTTGAGGCATTTGTTCACTCAGAGGGATCTCAACTTGAGGCAGCGCAGATGGGTGGAGTACATGGAGGATTATGATTTCGCGTTGCAGTATCATCCCGGAAAAGCTAATGTGGTAGCGGACGAGCTTAGCAAAAAGTCTTCAAGGATTCTCGCTTGTTTGATTTTTGAGGACTGGAGCAGGGATACGACAGTGAGTGAGTATCGGCTACAGTATCATGACGGCGGTGATCGAGTTTTGTTGTATCACGTGGAAGCGACTCCAGCTCTTGTTCGGATGGTGAAGCAAGGTCAGTGGCAGGATCGACATTTGTAGGGGATTTGGTCGCGGATTCAGAACGGGGAGCAGTTCGAGGAATGGAGCGTGCATGCAGATGGATCGTTGTACTTTCGGGAGCGTCTTGCAGTTCCAGTTATCACTGAGGTCACGAAAGCCGTTCTAGATGAAGCTCATAGGTCTCAATTTGCTATTCATCCGGGGAGTACCAAGATGTATCGTGATTTAAAGAGGCACTATTGGTGGAGAGGTATGAAGAAAGATGTTCGCGAGTACGTGGCCAAGTGTTCGACTTGTCTTCAGGTGAAAGCTGAGCACCAGAAGCCTGCAGGTCAGCTTCAGCCGCTTCCTATTCCAGGGTGGAAATGGGAGCATGTGACGATGGATTTCCTCACAGGTTTGCCGAGGACGGAGCAGCGGCATGATGCAGTTTGGGTTGTGGTCGACAGGTTGACGAAATCGGCGCATTTCATTCCGTTTAGGTCGACGTGTTCCAGGAAGATTCTCGGGGAGCTGTATATGCAGAACATTGTGAGGTTGCATGGAGTTCCTTTGTCCATCACCTCTGATCGAGACACCATGTTTAATGCTAAGTACTGGAGGAGTTTTCAGGAAGCTTTGGGTACGGATTTGAACTTCAGTACGGCGTTTCATCCTCAGACTGATGGGCAGTCTGAGCGGGTTATTCAGGTTCTCGAGGATATGTTGCGTGCTTGTGCATTGGACTTCGGCGGGAATTGGAAGCAATATTTGCATTTGGCGGAGTTCGCGTACAACAACAGTTATCAGGCGAGTATCGGTATGGCACCATTTGAGGCGTTGTATGGGCGACCATGTCGGTCACCTGTGTGTTGGGCCGAGCCGAAAGATAGAGTTATTCTTGGGCCGGATGAGATTCGTGACAGCAACGAGAAAGTCGCGGTGATTCGGGATCGGTTGAGAGCAACTCAGAGTCGGTAGAAGATCTACGCGGATAGGAGACGTAGACCTTTAGAGTTCGCGGTTGGAGATTTTGTTCTCTTGAGGGTGTCACCTCGTAAGGGAACTATGCGGTTCGGAGTGAGTGGGAAGCTCGCGCCGAGGTATATTGGGCCGTTCGAGATCACTCAGCGTGTTGGTGTGGTCGCTTATCTGCTTGATCTTCCGCCCGAACTTTCTCATGTGCATGATGTGTTTCATGTGTCTATGCTTAGGAAGTGTCCACTTGGGCAGGATAAGATAGTATCGTTTCGCGATGTGCAGGTTCAGGAGGATACGACGTACGAAGAAGTGCCGATTCAGATCATCGACCGGAAAGTGATTAGCTTGCGTTGTCGTAAGATACCGTTGGTAAAGGTCGTGTGGCAGCATCACGGGGTTGATGAAGCCACTTGGGAATTAGAGTCGGGTATGCGGGAATTGTATCCGCATTTGTTTTGTTTTTGAGATAAGTTGTAAATTTCGAGGACGAAATTTCTTTTAGGGGTGGAGAGTTGTAACGTCCCGAAATTTATTTAATATTAATGTAATGTAAATGATGAATTAGTGTGCCATAATTAAAGTTTTAACTTTAATTAGATTATTTGGTTGGATTTTTAGTTTTTGCTTGTTTTGTTAAATTGATGTGTTCAAAAGATTTCTTATTGATTTAAAATGATGTTTTGAGTTTTAAAACATAACAATTTGTAAAATGTTAAAAATACTCTGTTTTACAAAACCGTGGGCGGCACATGGTTTTCGCACAGTAAAACCGCCCACCGATTTTCTCTATTTATTTCTCTCTTCTCTTTCTCTCTCCTCACTCTCACGTTCAACTCTCTCTCTCTTCTCTCTCTCGGCAGCTCCCTCTCTCTCTCAATCTCTTTCAAAAATTTTTGATTTCCATTCGAATCCAAGCTTCGGAATAGCAAGGAGGAAGCTCGGGGACGTGATTCGGCGACCGAGAACGCAGATTGAAGCTTCGATTCGAGGTTAGATTCGAAATTTCTAAACTTTTTACAAAATTTTCGATTTTGTGTGTTTTTTAAATCTAAGTTTGTTTTAGCTTAGAAAACCGTGGATTTGTGTTAAATGAGCTTAGAACAACTAGAATCTAAGCCTAGATTGAAGAAAAACGGATTGGATTCAAGATTTTCATTTTTCTCCTCTTTTTCTCATTTTCGGATTTTTGAGGATTTCGAGTTCAAATGTTGTTTAAATGATCCCAAACATGTTCTAGAATGTTTTTCTATCAATTATAGTTGTTTTTCATGCCTGGGATTTGAGAAAAACAGGTTAGAAACAATATTTGGATTTTGGGGATCGAGAAACCCGTGGCTGGGATTTCTGGATCTTCCCAGTTCGGCAGGCCGGAGTGATGATCGGCAGGCCGGTGTTCTTCCGACCGGCAGGCCGAATCTGGGGAAATGTTCGGCAGGCCGAACCTTGTTTTCGGCAGGCCGAACTGTACAGTTCGGCAGGCCGAAGCAGGGCGTCCGGCAGGCCGACCGAGGCATGGAAAATTTTGTGATTTTACCCGATTTCATTGTTTTGAACCCTGATTTAAATCCCAACCTTATAGGATGATTTTAATGATACAAATGGCACACTAGGACATCATGAAATGATTTGGTAACATAGAATGTCTCGAACTAGATATTGATCGACTTAGTTTGTATCTAGGATTGTTCGTGGTTCCGTGGAGCTAACGTATAGCAGATCGGGATTACGGTGTGGGGTACCGGCACGAGTACTGAGGTAGGACTTCTATCCTATTTCTTTGGTAGCCTGGTTTTGAAATGATTTGGCTTTGAAAAGGATTTCTATCAAAATGTTTTCAACGGTTGTTTGAAAATGGTTTTATCGGTTATATTTTTATATACCGTGACATGAAATGAATTTCATAATGAATGTAATTGACAACACTCGGTAATTGGGTTTTGAATGATAATGATAATAAACACATGGGCATGATGCCATATCAGAGATCGGGTCGTGATCGACCTTGGGGGCAGGTCCCGAAACCCAGCTGGGCCACTACGGTGGTGATATCATGGTTTGCCTAGGTAAAACTAAACTGGTGTTTTGATTTGACGAGTAGACTGTTCTGTGTCAGAACGGTTCTACTCAATTTATTTATTTATTTATTCAAGTTCCCTTTTTGTATAACTCCTGATAATGTTATGTTTCTTTGCATTAAATTATTTTATAAAACTTAGTCCTACTGAGCCTTTCGCTCACGTTTTATCTGTTTTTAAATTCCCCCCCTTCTAGGTGGTTTCCCATTTAGGTTTGGAGAAGATTCTTCGGACCGAACTCAGGAGCAATAGGAGAATTTGTTTACATTCTGTATTTATTAAACAAGGCATGTAAGACTTTAACTTCAGTTATACTTGGACTGTAATTGTATTTGTGATATTGTCAGATCCATGTGTGTGCACAAGTTGTGGGTTGTGGAACCCATATTCGTGGTTTTTATTTCATTATTATTATTTGCTTAATATTTATAAATTCGTTTATCAAATGTGGTGGAAAATCTTCTTAATTTTTATTTAATTTGATTCTCAAACTCTCGGTTTTCAATTAAATTCTCCTTTAAACAAATCTAAATATTCCGCCACGTCACCTCCCGTACTCCGGGGCGTGACACATTCCCATAGAGTACACTTCCATCCCTGCTCAAGTACACACATTCGGAGCAAAAACAAAAGGTGTGCTATTACTTGCAACTAAACTCTGTTTAAAATACTCTTTTCTTTAAGCAATACGCAATCTTTTGAATGGAATCTAACTAAAAGAAACTAAAGATATCCTCAAATGACTAGTGAGCAAATTTTAATTAGAATCTACTTCATAAGACAAGACATATCTGTCATATATTATTCCTCAATTTTTCACTTCCATTTTATTGTCTTATATCCATATACCTTGATACTTGGTTAAGTTTTATAATTTTTTTTAGACTTATTCTGCAAAGACCTCATAAAGATTAAAAAATTACTAGGAAAAATTCTTGAAAATTTTCATGCTTCACAACTTTTAGGTCGCGTTTTCTTTGAATTACGACCACAAGCATGTCTTATTCTAAAAACGGGTAATTTTTATTTTAGGATTTAGTAAATGAAATTCATGCATAGTTCCCTACATTGATACCAATATATGAAAGTACGTGGTTAATTAAAAAAGCAGCTTGTTCCCATATAAGCTATTGATCAACAAGCTGAATTCTTAGCTAATAAAAAAATGTTAAATATATTCACAGAAGGCAGGAAAAATAGATTTGAGCATGATTACCACCAAGGAGTTCTTGTGTTCAAATATCCAGTGTTTATGTGAGGTAAGCTTGTGGAAACTTTCTTAGTCTTAAAGAACTTGAATGACTTCAGTGGACACCCGCTAGCAATTTCTTCAGAAGCTGTAATCTCCACCTGTTTCATGGTAATGCGTGCAATATTAACATCAATGATTAATTGGATAAATTTTATTTTTCCCCTAGAACTTTAGCTACTCTTTCACTTTACCCTTGACCCTTTAAAACTGACCTTGACAACCCCCAACTTTAAAATGTTAGCAAGTTTGAAAATCTTAACCTTTTAGGTTTATCCAGTGCTCTCATTTTAATGTAAAATAGTTTAGAAGTACATGCTTTACAGCAGTTTAAGATTTGTTTAGACTTGTGGTTCAAAGTAAAAGTTTAAATTAAAAACACTATAATGACAAATTTTATGGAAGAAAATATAAAGCAAAAATAGTTTGAATACAAACTTTTGATTGAAACTGGTGTTTTCAAATATACTATTAATTTTTTTAATTGATTGATTATTTGTTATTTGAGAGAAAGTCATTTCACATGAGCTATTAGGTAGATTAAAAGAATTTATGAAAATCATATTTGATATATAAAGAAAATATTTTAGAGAATTGTGAACAAAAATTTAAGCAGGGACAAATTTGAGGCTAATGATTCTAATAGAGATAAATTAAATTAAAAAGGCACCTGTAGACGGTGAATCTACAATTAAATATTATAATTTTGAATTTGATTGTTCAAGAACTTAGGCCTTCAAGTCACCATTGAATGGAGTTGAAATGTAAGATTAGAGTAAACTAGACAAAATAAAGCTGTAACAAGAATGACACACGGGATTATAGTAGTTTACTCTGTTAATAAAGAGCTACGTCTACTGTAATTTACTATGGTGTTTTGAGTACAGATTATAAGAGAATAAAGAAATGAGAAAACAAATTGGTAGGGTTTTAGTATTTTTTTTTCTGTGTCCTGTATAACAAAGCAACCTTCCCCTTATATAGAAGATGAGGAAAAATCGTGGCTCCCAACTGTCTGGCAGAGTGGGATAGTGCACTAAAAGTAACTGCAATAGTAGGGCACGTGTCGATTGATGATACGTTGTAAGAATCACGCCACCCCCACGTTTTGGTCCATGACTAGACATGCTATAACTGTTTGTTCATGCTAATAACTGTCAGCTTGAGATAATCGATCCAGTCAAAAAAAGACAAGAAACGAGCGTGAGTTATCTTGAGCAAGAAGCCTCAAAACAACCAAGAGATCGAATTAAGCAAACAATACGAACCATCACTTTCAATTGGGCTCCAGTCAGTAGATTTTACTCGATCCGTTTGACTAGTATCAATATTGGACCGCATGGGCCCATCGGCAATTTGGTGTTAAACATGTATGCCCTAAGGAGTAAAAATATAATATGTTTTTGGAGACATCTTTATCAATAAAGAATTTATTTATTATTAATATACCAAATCTTGTCCTCTTTACATTCATATTTGTTGAATGTATGTTAAGCAAACAATAGTCTAAGACTGTCGGTCTAAACCTTAAGAATTGGGCATATGATGGACAGATTATGCGAAAGACACGACTCTTAAGGTGATGGTCTAAATCATACGATCCGCAATCGAGGGAATAAAGTTGGGCGCTTTATTCAAGCAAAGATTGTTATGTTATCTATATCCGTTTTGGGAGATGGTTTGTCTTGACCATCGGAGGTGGACTCCATGAATGGAAACATTAGCACGTTGTCATAGGTGATGATGTGTTGGATTGGGACATAAAGTGAATTGATTTGGATTAATAATGATGTGTCCCATATCGGTTAGCAAGTGAGGTCTTGGGTGTCATATATATGGGTTCACAATCCTCCCTTCACGAGCTAGCTTTTGGGGTGGAGTTAGGTGGGTTCATATCATATGGTATCAGAGCCTACTCTTGACTGGTCAGTGGGCGCATATACAAAGGTTCTCTACACGAGGACGTGCAGTCTAAAGGGGTCGGGAATGATGTGTCCCACATCGGTTAGCAAGAGAGGTCTTGGGTGTTATATATATGGGTTCACAATCCTCCCCTCACGAGCTAGCTTTTGGGGTAGAGTTAGGTGGGTTCATATCAAATAATTCTGTCTCGGCAAATCGATTCACTTTAGACAATCATTTGTGTTGTATCTTAATCCTGAGATGAATAGTGGGCACGTTGTCTGGACTTGTATCTTTTGATGTACCAAAGGGTGACACCCACATCTTAATAGTGGTATGCATGCCGGTACGTTGGAGGCATGACTCTTGATGGCGTAGACTTATTATTCATAGATATGGAATCCATAGCTCCTCTTTAGGAGTAATGGTATCCTCTTATATGCGTTATCCTGTAATTAAAAAACTGGAGCACTCAACCATTTAGATACATAGGTGTAACCGAATGGTATACTATCTTTGGATGGTAGGTTTTCTGATGGTGAGATAATAGAACGTAAGATAAAAATAATCAAGAAGGTAAGATAGAACTTGTCCTTAAGCCGATTATGGGCTATCATATGGGGATATGATACACTATGATATGTCATGGAGACTTAGCTATATGAGCTTCGTAATTCTATGTACTTTGAGAGTGCAACTCCAAGCTTTTAGTGGAGTAACGTTGGAGTTGATAATTATGAAATGTATATCTAGGATATTGGGTTTCGTAATTATCAGGAGCTTGAACTATGTAGATCCATTTGGTCCCCTTTGCTAGCTCACAACATCCTGTAACGACACGGCGTGTTTTTTCAATAATTGGTGACTTATGTCAGATTTATCAGATTGGTTAAAATTGGAAAGAATTAAATAATTCATGTCTGTTTATCGGTTGAATTAATTTTTTAATAAAATTAATTCAAGATAAACTTGTTGAATTATTAGGATCGGATAATTCTTCTTTTGTTTATCGGTTGATTTAATTTTAGATAAATTAGATTAGGATAAACTTGTAGAATTATTGGGAATTGATTTATTTTCTTAGAGATTATCTAGATAAAGTTGTTTTGATCAGATAACTTCTCTATTGGGTTATTTGAATTAAAACTGAGACTTTATCCTATAAAATCTCGTGTGAAAAATAAAATATTCGTGAAATTTTTATTCAGCAGTTCGGCCTACCGATGGACGTGTTCGACCTACCGATGGGACTTGTTCGGCCTGCCGATCAAGTGGTTCGGCCTACAGATCAACGAAGTATAAGATCACGCGTTTCCACGCGGATCTTATCAGATATTGATCCGAATTTGATTCTGATCTAAGTTTTGAGACTTAATCTGATAAGGACTGACCCTAGGACCGACCTCTATAAATAGGGAGTGATTCTCACAAGTTACTTAGATCAATTGAGAGATTAAGAGTGATACTCTGCTAAGTGAGAATCTAAAAAACTCCCTGAGAGCTTTTGTTCACAAATCACGAACACTTGCTTTGGGTTCTCTCGATTAGTCAGAAGGAGAGTCACCGGTGAAAGAGCTATACGTATGAGCCCACACTCACTCCGATTGTGGATAGAGAATAGCAAAGAAGACCAGTTGGTTGAGGCTCTTCTGGAACATTATTTCTCTTCATAGATTGCGGAGGTTTTTCGACACACAAAGGTTAGTAAGATCTGGTTAATTTATACATATAGTATGTTAAACTTGTGTTTTAGAAATTACTCTGATATAAAATTTTTAAAATTCCACTACGCACTATTTTTCAAACATTTGGGTCTGACTAAATTACACCCCAACCGTACCACAACGACATACTTTTGAAATATAAAATTTTTAAGAGAAAATCTAATAAAATGATAAAATAAAATAGGTAAAACATTTAGGGGGAAAATGGTTTAGAAGTAAAAAAAAAAACAAAACAAAAAAATGAAAAAAAAAACAAGCATTTCAACTAAATCGCTCATTTTGGTTGAAGGTGACCGATGTCATTTTTGACTCTTTATTATATAGTTAGGTGAATTAATGGGGTTTGTTAGTTTTCCGTATTTTATTATTATTATTATTATTATTAGAAAATTTGGTAAATGGTCAATTTTGACTACTTATTAAATAACCGAACTTTTTTATTTCTTCTAGGAAAATGGCCAAACTTTTTACAAATCTGGAAAATGATCTTTTTTTACAGCAGTTTATATCGCTAATTAACTATAATTTATTATTGATAATACAATTTATCATTATTTGTTAATGATATATTAGTAACAAACCAAAAATTATTGAGTGAAATTGGTTAATCACTAATTAATATTAGTTAATTATTGATAAAATTTCAAGTTTATAAATGATAAACGGCAAATCAATGCATCATCAATTAATAATTAAAAAATACAGTTCTGTACCCCCAAATTCCCTCTCTTTTTTTTTTTGTTATCAAGTTGGTGACATGGTTAAAGTTTGCATCAAGCTTTTTTTTTTTTTTGGAATGTTTTTAGCTGTGGGATTTCACAGCCGGTCTATGTAATTTTGATCTTTTTTAGGACTTGGGTAAATCTTGTTTAGTTGTAATGGTAACTAGAGATTTCTGGTCAAGTTAGTTTCGTCCATGTTTCCGGTGAGGATTTTGCATTTGATAAGTTTCAATAATGAAATTCTGAAGCTAATTTCCATAATGTAACTTGTAGTTGTAATTTTTTTTTATACGAACTTTTTCCAAAATGGCTCGCACAAATAAGTAATATTTGAAAAATTTTGACCTCCATTTTGTTTTGAGTAGAGTGTAAACTCTAATTAACTAACCTTAGATATGATTACGTTCTTCTTCCTTAATCGTATTGATATTACGGCCACGTCAACATGAATCTAAAGTAATTGGATGGATCATGGAAGGACTAATCTTGATAAAGGATTTAAAATTTAAGAGGAGTGTATACGAGTTTTTTAAGTTTGGGAGGTCAAATATACATATTAAAGTTTAGGGGTAATTTATCTCAATTATTTACCTTCTCTAGCTTTTCTTTCTTGTTAAAATAATTTATGGCAGAATAAACCAGAATTCTTTCACCATCTAAATTTTCAAGTGATTTTTTTCGCATTTTTCAACGTAAAGTTTTTCATCAAATATAGGTGAATTAGAGCAAAATAACACCAATATTTTCTACAATATATATATATATATATATATATATATATATATGTGTGTGTGTGTGTACCTGTTCAGTGTCCTCCAAATGGTCAACCCAGTCATGCATCATGAGTTGTATCCATGAGCAGGCTATCATGTTGAATTGCTTTCCATTATCTATAAACTGCTTTCTTGCCAAAAGCTTTGAGGCCACAAACATAGGGTGAGGCTTCAGCATCTGTAGGAAGAGAACATAATTAACTAGACCTTTTTTTCCAAAATAATAATAATAATAATAATATACTAAAAGTAATAGGCATAAAATTGATTTCCTTAAGTGCCAAAGAAGCGTATTCGTTTATTAACAAATTTCATTATAAGGCAGAAAATAAAAATGTAGTACTTAATTAAATAACATATGCAAAATCCAATCAAGACTATCTATTAGTTCCTAAATTTACACGGAAGTCGTTCCCAAAACAATGGCAAAAGCAAATTTTTTTTATACTTTTTGACGACATATTTCTAATAATTCAATATTAAAATTAACAAAGTTAATTACTTTCCATTATTAGTTTGCGAGTGAAACAACTAAATCAATCTTGAAAGAATTTTAATTTATTAATCTCATTATTGTAACGACTCTCCAGGGTTTCTATAAGAGACTGGTAACTCACAAAATTTGTAAGAATTTTCTTTCTTTCTTCTTTATTTTCGTTGTGTGTCATTCTAGTAAGGAATTGTCTTTTGATTATGGAGGAGATTGTTGACCGGCGAAATTCTCTTTCGATATCGGTCAAAGAAAAAGAGGTGGTTGGGGCGTCTGATGAGTTGGTGGCTCTGGGTAAGGAGGAGATTAAATTTAGTCTCCTGGGGAGTTTGTTAACGGACAAACCCTATAATAAGAGGGTTTTTCGTTCGCTGATTATGGAAGCTTGGAAGCTTGAGCGTATAGTTGATGTCAGCAAGTGTCTAGGAACGTTTTTCTGTTTTCCTTTAATGATGCGAGGGATCGAGATAAAGTGCTTGATTCAGAACCATGGTGTTTTGATTGTTCTTTGTGACATGGAAAATCTATGAGGAGGGGGAACCGATGGACTATGCAGATTTCTCTTATGCGTGTATGTGGGTCCAAGTTCATAACCTTCCTCTAGAAGGTATGACCCCGGGCATGGGAGAATTGATTGGTAACATTATTAGAACTTGTGTTTCGGTTTTTGGAGAGGGCAAAGGGAGATGTATTTGAAAATTTCTTCACATACGGGTTACGATTGATTTTTCCAAGCCTCTTCGACGGGTTGTTCGAGTCCAGATGGGTAGGGGTGGTCCATTGCTTTAGGCTGATCTTCGGTATGAGAAACCACTGGACTTTTGCTACGGCTGCGGTAAACTCAGGCATGTTCTTAAGGGATACGGTGTAGAAGCTAATAGAATCTGTCTGAGGATGAGTACTCATACTATGGAGCTTGGCTGCGGGCTTCATCGTTTAATCGTCCTTTAGGAACCAGAATAAGTGCAGTAATTAGAGTTTGATGGATAGAAATTTGAGAAGGAATAGTTGATACTCGGAGGCCTCGAGGCATGGTCGAGGAGGAGGAACTAATCCGGCTAACGCGATAATGATGGTGCGTGGGATGAATTTTTTGGTGGTCGGAGGAAAAATTCCAGTGGAAGGTGGGGGTTTTTCTGGTGAGTGATGAGAAGAGCATTGATGGGAGAAAACTTCCAACCCCATTATTGTGGAGCGTTACTTCTCCAAAAATCTCGGGTGATACAGAGGAAATTTCAAATTTGAATTCAATTAATCCCTAGCTAATGGAATCTGGGGGAGTGGAGTTTTCAGATCAGTCAATGGGGATCTAGCTGTCATCATAGGGGGAGGATAATGTGCTAGTTCCTATCGGGTCCCAGCTGGCACCTCAAAAGGGGGAACTTTGACGACATCAGGTGAGGCTTTAAATGAAACACGTGACAATATGGACCCAGTACGTACGCAAGGCATCTCCCATGCATGCAACTTGGGTATGAAGCTTTTTTATTTGAGTCTTCTTCGGGGCAATTGGATTTAACTACTAACATAGGTGAAGGTTTTCGGTTTATGGCTGGCACTTCTGATAAGCAGAAGATGGAAGGGGGAAGAAAGAAACGGAAGTGGAAGCAGGCTGCTCGAGCGGGTAAGAAAACTGAGACACAAGGGGTTAACGAAGAATCTCATGAAGGTGATGCTCGAATTGGGAAGAGGAAAACTACAATGTCTAACCTACTTGGACTTGTTTCGTCTAACAAGCGATCGGTTCTTGGGGATCAGACCAATGAATCTGTATCGGCGGAGGTTGCGGAGCAACCCCGCCAGGCATTATGAGTATCTTGGTTCGGCATGCACGTGGGCTTGGGGATCCACGTGCCTTAGATAAGTTACAGAGGCTCTTCTGTAGTACTTCCCCAAATACGGTCTTTCTAATGGAGACAAAGTTAGCGGGTTTGTCGACAAGCACGGTTCAAGAGCGACTGGGTTGCTTTCGTGGATTGTCAGTTGATAGCATTGGTCGAAGTGGGGGTCTTATTTTGTTATGGAAGGACTCCTGGGCAGTAGAAATTAAGAGTTACTCTCTGTTCCATATCGATTCGCGGTGGCATTGGAAAATGGACTTGATGGCGGTTTATGGGTTTCTACGGAATCCTGTTCGTTCACAACGCCTTCATTCATAGACTATTCTCCAGAGACTTAAGGGTAGGCTCACTTTTCCATGGGTTGTTGATGGTGATTTTAATGAGATCTTTTATTTTTTGGAGAAGTCGGGGGGTAGTGACAAGACATACTCTTGCATGGGAGACTTTCGGGATGATGTGGAAGAGGTGGCTTTGATTTAGGTTTTTAAGGTGATACTTTTACTTGGGACAATCGTCATGATGGCATGAACAATGTTAACGAGCGATTAGATCGCTTCCTAGGTTTTGATGATTGGAGACATCATTTTAATAATTACAAAGTTTTTTGTCTGATCATAGAGTTCTAAGAGAATCTTGATGTAGGGAGTGGTAGAGGGGGTCGAGGGCCTAAAAAGAGAGGAAGATTTATTTTTGAGCCGTTGTGGTTGACCAAGGAAGAATGTCGGGATATTGTTGGCAGCTCATGAGCGTCATTTATTGTTAGTGGAGATGGTCGGGCTTTTATGTCGTCTTTAAGAAGATGTGGAGTTGTGTTGTAGGGCTAGAGTGGCATGGATTTTGGAAATATTCCTCGGAACGTAGCGGAGCTTCAGTCTAAACTTGAAGAAATGAATAATAGGGTTGACAGTGCCTACATTCTACCTGTGATCCGTCAAAAGAAGCGTGAGTAGGTGTAACGTCCCGAAATTTATTTAACATTAATATAATGTAAATGATGAATTAGTGTGCCATAATTAAAGTTTTAACTTTAATTAGATTATTTGGTTGGATTTTTAGTTTTTGGTTGTTTTGTTAAATTGATACATTTAAATGACTTCTTATGGATTTAAAATGATGTTTTGAGTTTTAAAACACAACAATTTGTAAAATGTTAAAAATACTCTGTTTTACAAAACCGTGGGCGGCACATGATTTTCGTACAGTAAAACCGCCCACCGATTTTCTCTATTTATTTCTCTCTTCTCTCTCTCTCTCCTCACTCTCACGTTCAACTCTCTCTCTCTTCTCTCTCTCTCGGCAGCTCCCTCTCTCTCTCAATCTCTTTCAAAAATTTTTGAAACCACATTCGAATCCAAGCTTCGAAACAGCAAGGAGGAAGCTCGGGGACGTGATTCGGCAACCGAGAACGCGGATTGAAGCTTCGATTCGAGGTTAGATTCGAAATTTCTAAACTTTTTACAAAATTTTCGATTTTGTGTGTTTTTGAAATCTAAGTTTGTTTTAGCTTAGAAAACCATGGATTTGTGTTAAATGAACTTAGAACAACTAGAATCTAAGCCTAGATTGAAGAAAAACGGATTGGATTCAAGATTTTCATTTTTCTCCTTTTTTTCTCATTTTCAGATTTTTGAGGATTTCGAGTTTAAATGTTGTTTAAATGATCCCAAACAGGTTCTAGAATGTTTTTCTATCAATTATAGTTGTTTTTCATGCCTGGGATTTGAGAAAAACATGTTAGAAACAAGATTTGGATTTTGGGGATCGAGAAACCCGTGGCTGGGATTTCTGGATCATCCCAGTTCGGCAGGCCGAAGTTCATGTTCGGCAGGCCGGAGTGATGATCGGCAGGCCGGTGTTCTTCCGACCGGCAGGCCGAATCTGGGGAAATGTTCGGCAGGCCGAACTTTGCTTCCGGCAGGCCGAACTGTGCAGTTCGGCAGGCCGAAGCAGGGCGTCCGGCAGGCCGACCGAGGCATGGAAAATTTTGTGATTTTTACCCGATTTCACTGTTTTGAACCCTGATTTAAATCCCAACCTTATAGGATGATTTTAATGATACAAATGGCACACTAGGACATCATGAAATGATTTAGTAACATAGAATGTCTCGAACTAGATATTGATCGACTTAGTTTGTATCTAGGATTGTTCGTGGTTCCGTGGAGCTAACGTATAGCGGATCGGGATTACGGTGTGGGGTACCGGCACGAGTACTGAGGTAGGACTTCTATCCTATTTCTTTGGTAGCCTGGTTTTGAAATGATTTGGCTTTGAAAATGATTTCTATCAAAATGTTTTCAACGGTTGTTTGGAAATGGTTTTATCGGTTATATTTTAATATACCGTGACATGAAATGAATTTCATAATGAATGTAATTGACAACACTCGGTAATTGGGTTTTGAATGACAATGATAATAAACACTAAGACATGATGCCATATCAGAGATCGGGCCGTGTGGCGATCGACCTTGGGGGCAGGTCCCGAAACCCAGCTGGGCCACTACGGTGGTGATTTCATGGTTTGCCTAGGTAAAAGTAAACTGGTGTTTTGATTTGACAAGTAAACTGTTCTGTGTCAGAACGGTTCTACTCAATTTATTTATTTATTTATTCAAGTTCCCTTTCTGTATAACTCCTGATAATGTTAAGTTTCTTTGCATTAAATTACTTTATAAAACTTAGTCCTACTGAGCCTTTCACTCACGTTTTATCTGTTTTAAATTCCCCCCTTCTAGGTGGTTTCCCATTTAGGTTTGGAGAAGATTCTTCGGACCGAACTCAGGAGCAATAGGAAAATTTATTTACATTCTGTATTTATTAATCAAGGCATGTAAGACTTAACTTTATTTGTACTTGGACTGTAATTGTATTTATGATATTGTCAGAACCATGTGTGTGCACAAGTTGTGGGTTGTGGAACCCATATTCGTGGTTTTTATTTAATTGCTATTATTTGCCTAATATTTTATAAACTCGTTTATCGAATGTGGTGGAAAATCTCTTTATTTCTTGCTTAATTGGATTTTTAAACCCTTAATTTCAATTAAATTCTCTTTTAATTAATCTAAATATTCCGCCACGTCACCTCCCGTACTCCGGGGTGTGACAGAATGGTATCAGAGCTCAAGGTTATGAACCTTGGGAATTGTGCACACATAGGTTTGACAATGAAATACCTCTGACAGTCCAAATTTTGTTTTCAGAAGTGAGAGAATGGCACCTAGACGTCGTTCGACAGCTGACGCCGAGTTCGGGAATGATGAGGGCCTGATGAGGTCTATGATTGCGGCTTTCCGGCAGATGGCAGCCAGGGCTAGACCGGAAGACTCCAGTGTTGGTAGTCGGCATGCTTTCTTTAAGGAATTCCGGCGGGCGTCTATTCCGACTTTTGATGGCAATGGGGATCCGCAGTTAGCAGAGTATTAGTTGGATTCGATCTTGAAGCATCTTGATACTCTTGGTGTGCCTGAGGAGTATCGTGTGGAGTTTGCAGCGTATAAGCTCGAGGGTGGCACTAACACCTGGTGGAAACAAACTAAGCGTCTGGAGCGCGGTGGCGATATCGGTTGGAACAAGTTCGAGGATCTGTTCTATGATCGGTATTTTCCGCAGGGATATAGAGATCAGAAAGCAGCTGAGTTTTATAGATTGCAGCAGGGTGATATGTCAGTTCGGGAGTACGAGGCAAAGTTTAGCGAGTTGGCTAGGTTTGCTCCATCAGCTGTGGCATCGGAGCGCGAGAAATGTATCAAGTTCCAGGAAGGACTCAAGGCTCCTATTCGGCGGCAGTTGGTTGCTCTACGGCTTAGGGGTTTCGGAGAGCTTGTGTCGTCGACGATCTCTGTGGAGAATGATTACGTGCAGTATTGTGAGGACCGAGCCAAGGCTTCAGGAGGACCGCAGAGGAGTGGCAGGAAGAGCACCAGTAGTAGTCCAGCTCCGGGGAAAGGCAAGCAAGGTGGTGCGACCAGTGGCAGCAGCAGTTCGCCTGGCAGCGGGCGTAGCAACCCCTATAGCTTTCATTGTCATTTCTGTCAGCAGCCCGGACACATCAAGAGGAATTGCCCGATCAGGAGTGCTCGTCTTGGATCGCAGACCGGGGAGGATGCCAGTCGTCAGTCTCAACCTCAGCCTCAGACCCTACCTCCGCCTCCGCAGTACCCGCAGTTGCAGTATCCGCAGTTTTCTCCTCAGCAATTCTCATATCCGGCACGGGGACAGCAGCCGCAGTATTTTTAGCGCAGTGTTCCTCAGTATAGAGTGCCGAGTATAGGTAGTGTGCAGTCATCTCCATCTCAGCAGTATCGGCCGAGTAATGCAGGACCCAGCAATGTCGGTAGAGGAAAAGGGAAGGCGCCATTGCAGGTTCATGCAATGGCATCTGGAGGGTCAGATTCTCAGATTGGTAACGCGGTTGTCGATGGTATGGTTTTGGTTTCTAGATCTCTAGCTCGCGTTTTATTTGATACCGGTGCCTCTCATTCTCTCATTTCGAGTTCCTTTGTACATGCCTTGGGATTAGAAGTAGAAGAGTTTAATGAACCCCTAGTTATAACTTCTCCCTTGGGGCGGGTGTGTGTAAATTGTATGTGTAAATCTTGTAAAATAAAGATTGGGGATGAGATTTTGAAAAGTGATTTGATTGTACTCCCCATGAGTTCCTATGATGTGATCTTAGGGATGGACTGGTTGTCCAGGTATAGTGCAGTTGTGGACTGCCAACTTAGAAAAGTGACCCTAGTGTCTGATAGGGGGACGGTAATCACTTACCAGGGTGGTGGTGATTGGCTAATGAGTGAGCGTCTCATGAAGTCATGTCTAGGAGGGCGAAGGAATCTAGATTGTTTTGCTTTTCTTGCCAATCTAGATTGCGAGCCCTATGTTTCGAGTAGTAGTGTAGCGATTCCGGTGGTTGGTGAGTTCGAGGATGTCTTCCCCGACGAGTTATCAGGGTTACCACCGCATCGGGAGATTGAGTTTGGTATCGAGTTGTTTCCAGGGACATCATCGATTTCTATGGCACCTTATCGGATGGCGCCGGCAGAAATGAAGGAATTGAGGAAGCAACTTCAGGAGCTTGCTGATAAAGGATATATTCGGAATAGCACATCTCCGTGGGGAGCACCAGTTTTGTTCGCTAAGAAGCACGATGGGACTCTCAGGTTATGTGTGGATTATTGGCAGTTGAATCGTGTTACGGTGAAGAACAAGTATCCCTTGCCTAGGATTGATGAGCTATTTGATCAGTTGGGAGGTTCGTGATACTTCTCGAAGATTGATTTGCGGTCAGGTTATCATCAGCTCAGAATCAAGGAAGAGGACATTCCCAAGACAGCTTTTAGGACTCGGTATGGGCACTTCGAGTTTCTGGTTATGTCTTTTGGGTTGACGAATGCTCCAGCAGCTTTTATGGATTTGATGAACAGGATATTTAGGCCGTATCTGGATCAGTTTGTGATCGTGTTCATCGATGATATTCTTGTGTATTCTAAGACTTGGGAGGAGCATGAGCAGCATCTTCAGATCGTGCTTCAGACTCTGCGGGAGCACCAGTTGTATGCTAAGAGGGAAAAGTGTGAGTTCTGGTTGACTGAGGTCAAATTTCTGGGTCATGTCATCTCGGAGCATGGTATTTCAGTGGATCCGTCCAAGATTGAAGCTATATTGGAGTGGGAACGACCAAGGAATGTAGCGGAGATTCGCAGCTTCTTAGGTCTTGCTGGATATTACAGGAAATTTGTAAAGGACTTTTCGAAGATTGCAGCTCCGTTGACGAGGTTGATCAGGAAAAACGCCAGGCTTGAGTGGGATGAAGACTGTGAGTCTGCTTTTCAGGAATTGAAGAACCGGTTGACTTCAGCTCCAGTATTAGTTATTCCTAGCAGTGACGAGCCGTATGAGGTTTATGCTGATGCTTCAGGGCGCGGACTTGGATGCGTGTTGATGTAGCATGGATGTGTAGTAGCGTACGGATCGAGACAGCTACGACCTCACGAGCGGAATTATCCTACTCACGATTTAGAGCTTGCAGCGGTGATCTACGCGCTGAAGATTTGGAGATGTTACCTGTATGGAGCATCGTTTCAGGTCTTCTCCGATCATAAGAGTTTGAGGCATTTGTTCACTCAGAGGGATCTCAACTTGAGGCAGCGTATATGGGTGGAGTACATGGAGGATTATGATTTCGCGTTGCAGTATCATCCTGGGAAAGCTAATGTGGTCGCGGACGCGCTTAGCAGGAAGTCTTCAGGGATTCTCGCTTGTTTGATTTTTGAGGACTGGAGCAGGGATGCGACAGTGAGTGAGTATCGGCTACAGTATCATGAAGACGGTGATCGAGTTTTGTTGTATCATGTGGAAGCGACTCCAGCTCTTGTTCGGATGGTGAAGCAAGGTCAGTGGCAGGATCGACATTTGCAGGGGATTTGGTCGCGGATTCAGAACGGGGAGCAGTTCGAGGAATGGAGCGTGCATGCAGATGGATCGTTGTACTTCCGGGAGCGTCTTGCAGTTCCAGTTATCGCCGAGGTGACGAAAGCCGTTCTAGACGAAGCTCATAGGTCTCAGTTTGCTATTCATCCGGGGAGCGCCAAGATGTATCGTGATTTGAAGAGGCACTATTGGTGGAGAGGCATGAAGAAAGATGTTCGCGAGTACGTGGCCAAGTGTTCGACGTGTCTTCAGGTGAAAGCCGAGCATCAGAAGCCTGCAGGTCAGCTTCAGCCGCTTCCTATTCCAGGGTGGAAATGGGAGCATGTGACGATGGATTTTCTCACAGGTTTGCCGAGGATGGAGCAACGGCATGATGCAGTTTGGGTTGTAGTCGACAGGTTGACGAAATCGGCGCATTTCATTCCGTTTAGGTCGACGTGTTCCAGGAAGATTCTCAGGGAGTTGTATATGCAGAACATTGTGAGGTTGCATGGAGTTCCTTTGTCCATCACCTCTGATCGAGACACCAGGTTTAATGCTAAGTACTGGAGGAGTTTTCAGGAGGCTTTGGGTACGGATTTGAACTTCAGTACGGCGTTTCATCCTCAGACTGATGGGCAGTCTGAGCGGGTTATTCAGGTTCTCGAGGATATGTTGCGTGCTTGTGCGTTGGACTTCGGCGGAAATTGGAAGCAATGTTTGCATTTGGCGGAGTTCGCGTACAACAACAGTTATCAGGCGAGTATCGGTATGGCACCATTTGAGGCGTTGTATGGGCGACCGTGTCGGTCACCTGTGTGTTGGGCCGAGCCGGAGGATAGAGTTATTCTTGGGCCGGATGAGATTCGTGACAGCAACGAGAAAGTCGTGGTAATTCGGGATCGATTGAGAGCAGCTCAGAGTCGGCAGAAGAGCTACGCAGATAGGAGACGTAGACCCTTAGAGTTCGCGGTTGGAGATTTTGTTCTCTTGAGGGTGTCACCTCGTAAGGGAACTATGCGGTTCGGAGTGAGTGGGAAGCTCGCGCCGAGGTATATTGGGCCGTTCGAGATCACTCAGCGTGTTGGCGTGGTCGCTTATCGGCTTGATTTTCCGCCCGAGCTTTCTCATGTGCACGATGTGTTTCATGTGTCGATGCTTAGGAAGTGTCCACCTGAGCAGGGTAAGATAGTATCATTTCGCGATGTGCAGGTTCAGGAGGATACGACGTACGAAGAAGTGCCGATTCGGATCATCGACCGGAAAGTGATTAGCTTGAGTCGTCGTGAGATACCGTTGGTAAAGGTCGTGTGGCAGCATCACGGGGTTGATGAAGCCACTTGGGAACTAGAGTCGGGTATGCGGGAGTTATATCCGCATTTGTTTTGTTTTTGAGATGAGTTGTAAATTTTGAGGACGAAATTTCTTTTAGGGGTGGAGAGTTGTAACGTCTCGAAATTTATTTAACATTAATGTAATGTAAATGATGAATTAGTGTGCCATAATTAAAGTTTTAACTTTAATTAGATTATTTGGTTGGATTTTTAGTTTTTGGTTGTTTTGTTAAATTGATACATTTAAATGACTTCTTATGGATTTAAAATGATGTTTTGAGTTTTAAAACACAACAATTTGTAAAATGTTAAAAGTACTCTGTTTTACAAAACCGTGGGCGGCACATGGTTTTCGCACAGTAAAACCGCCCACCGATTTTCTCTATTTATTTCTCTCTTCTCTCTCTCTCTCCTCACTCTCACGTTCAACTCTCTCTCTCTTCTCTCTCTCTCGGCAGCTCCCTCTCTCTCTCAATCTCTTTCAAAAATTTTTGAAACCACATTCGAATCCAAGCTTCGGAATAGCAAGGAGGAAGCTCGGGGACGTGATTGGGCAACCGAGAACGCGGATTGAAGCTTCGATTCGAGGTTAGATTCGAAATTTCTAAACTTTTTACAAAATTTTCGATTTTGTGTGTTTTTGAAATCTAAGTTTGTTTTGGCTTAGAAAACCGTGGATTTGTGTTAAATGAACTTAGAACAACTAGAATCTAAGCCTAGATTGAAGAAAAACGGATTGGATTCAAGATTTTCATTTTTCTCCTTTTTTTCTCATTTTCGGATTTTTGAGGATTTCGAGTTTAAATGTTGTTTAAATGATCCCAAACATGTTCTAGAATGTTTTTCTATCAATTATAGTTGTTTTTTATGCCTGAGATTTGAGAAAAACAGGTTAGAAACAAGATTTGGATTTTGGGGATCGAGAAACCCGTGGCTGGGATTTCTGGATCTTCCCAGTTCGGCAGGCCGGAGTGATGATCGGCAGGCCGGTGTTCTTCCGACCGGCAGGCCGAATCTGGGGAAATGTTCGGCAGGCCGAACTTTGCTTCCGGCAGGCCGAACTGTGCAGTTCGGCAGGCCGAAGCAGGGCGTCCGGCAGGCCGACCGAGGCATGGAAAATTTTGTGATTTTTACCTGATTTCACTGTTTTGAACCCTGATTTAAATCCCAACCTTATAGGATGATTTTAATGATACAAATGGCAAACTAGGACATCATGAAATGATTTAGTAACATAGAATGTCTCGAACTAGATATTGATCGACTTAGTTTGTATCTAGGATTGTTCGTGGTTCCGTGGAGCTAACGTATAGCGGATCGGGATTACGGTGTGGGGTACCGGCACGAGTACTGAGGTAGGACTTCTATCCTATTTCTTTGGTAGCCTGGTTTTGAAATGATTTGGCTTTGAAAATGATTTCTATCAAAATGTTTTCAACGGTTGTTTGGAAATGGTTTTATCGGTTATATTTTAATATACCATGACATGAAATGAATTTCATAATGAATGTAATTGACAACACTCGGTAATTGGGTTTTGAATGACAATGATAATAAACACTAAGGCATGATGCCATATCAGAGATCGGGTCGTGTGGCGATCGACCTTGGGGGCAGGTCCCGAAACCCAGCTGGGCCACTACGGTGGTGATTTCATGGTTTGCCTAGGTAAAAGTAAACTGGTGTTTTGATTTGACGAGTAAACTGTTCTGTGTCAGAACGATTCTACTCAATTTATTTATTTATTTATTCAAGTTCCCTTTCTGTATAACTCCTGATAATGTTATGTTTCTTTGCATTAAATTACTTTATAAAACTTAGTCCTACTGAGCCTTTCACTCACGTTTTATCTGTTTTAAATTCCCCCCTTCTAGGTGGTTTCCTATTTAGGTTTGGAGAAGATTCTTCGGACCGAACTCAGGAGCAATAAGAGAATTTATTTACATTCTGTATTTATTAATCAAGGCATGTAAGACTTAACTTTATTTGTACTTGGACTGTAATTGTATTTATGATATTGTCAGAACCATGTGTGTGCACAAGTTGTGGGTTGTGGAACCCATATTCGCGGTTTTTATTTAATTGCTATTATTTGCCTAATATTTTATAAACTCGTTTATCGAATGTGGTGGAAAATCTCTTTATTTCTTGCTTAATTGGATTTTTAAACCCTTAATTTCAATTAAATTCTCTTTTAATTAATCTAAATATTCTGCCACGTCACCTCCCGTACTCCGGGGCGTGACAGTAGGATAGATTGTTGGCGTTGGAGGAGTATTATTGGTGTCGAAGGTCTCGGGTAAAATAGGTGTAAGGTGGAGATAAAAATTCAAGTTTTTTCATTCGAAAGCTTCCCAACGGCAGGATAGAAACGAGATCAAAGGAATCGAGAATTATGACGGGAGCTGGTGTACGAAGGATGATGAAGTCATTGCCGAGATTAAACGGTATTTTTCTGGAATTTTTGCTAGTATTAGTTGTTAGAATTATGGCTTACATGATTAATTAAAAGCCTATTAATTTTTTTTTCAAAACCGTCATGATAAAAGAAAAAAAAGTGGGGAGTTATGCTTGAGAAGACGAAAACCATCGTCGTAGGATAAGTGTCTACCATCACAGTTTTCTCCAAAAACCGTCGTGGTATGCCAGATATACCACGACGGTTTTTTAAAAAGCCATGGTGGTAATAAAGAGCATACCACAACAGTTTTTGAAAAAAAACCATTGTGGTAGATGACTTATTAGCCCTTTCCCCACCTCAACAATTAGATACGAATCACAAACTCAGCTCCCAAATAAAAACCGTCGTGGTGGACAACTCAAAAGCCCTTTCCTTACCTCAACAATCAAATACGAATCACAAACTTAGCTATCAAATACAAATACAGACTCCTCTGAAACTGTTGCTGCCGTCCCTCTCCGCCTCCATCCTTCTTAATCTCCTTCCTAATTGTAAGTTTTTGTTAGAAATTGATAAATTAGTGTTGATTTTGTTTTTAATTTGTTTTTATTGCATTGTGGATGGGTATGATTAATTTGTTTTATGATGGGCATGTGTAATATGTTTTATCATGAGTGAATGTTTTTGTTTGATAATTAGAATATGATGGGTGTGCGTAATTTATGAAATTATTTTTAGTTGAATTGCAATTTATTATTAATTGATAAATTAGAGTTGATTTTGTTGTTTAATTCGTGTTTATTGTATTGTGGATGGGTATAATTAATTTATTTTATGATGGATATGTGTAATTTGTTTTATGATGGGTGAATGTTTTTGTTTTATGATTAGAATATGATGGGTATATGTAATTTGTGAAATTATTTTTAATTGAATTGCTATTTATTATTTCGATTTAGGACTTGCGAAATGGATTGGAAATGGATGTGGGATATTCATTTGTCTAGAGAATATGTGAATGGTGTAGAAAAGTTCTTGGATTTTGTCAAAACTCGTGCCAATGGCGATAAAATTCGGTGTCCTTGTGCTCAATGTGGAAACCATAGATTGCATCCAATTGCAATTGTTGGAGGACATTTATTTCAAAATATAATTATAAGTAGTTGTCAAACATGACATTTTCATGGCAAGTCTAAGTTCAATCCAACTTTAGTAAGTAAAGAAAAGGAAGCTATTGTGGAGGATAATATGGATGATCACGAAAATATGGTTGACATGGTCAATGATTTGAAGAAACACTTCTTACACCGTCCAGATTTATTTAAGACAATGATGAATAATGTCGAGACACCCATGTATGAGGGGTGTACCAATTTCACCAAATTGTCTACTTTAGTTAGATTATGGAGTTTGAAAGCGTCAAGTAGGTGGTCAAATTCTAGTTTCACAAAGCTTTTGGAATTTCTAGGAAGGCTTTTACCAGAGGGCAATAAATTACCTACTAAGAAGACTTTGAGTACTTTGGGAATGGAGTATAAGAAAATTCATGCCTGTAAAAATAATTGTGTTCTTTATAGGAATAAGTAGAAGGACGAGAATTATTGTCCAGTTTGTCAACGATCAAGGTGGAAGAAAGGAAAAGAGCCAAAATATAGTAATAATGGAGTGCCAAAGAAAGTGTTATGAAACATTCCAGCGGTACCATGTTTGAGGCATTTATTTGAAAACCCAGATCATGCCAAGAATTTGACATGGCATCATGACAAACAGATCAAAGATGGCATGCTTAGACATCCAACAGATTCACCACAATGGAAGACTTTTGAAGCCGTTCATCCCAACTTTAGTGCTGATCTAAGAAATATACATTTTTCTTTGTCAACAAATGGAATGAACCTACATGGTAACATGAGTAGTAGATATAGCAATAGGCCCGTACTACTTGTTAACTACAATCTCGCTCCAAAGATGTGCATGAAGCGAAAGTTTTTAATGTTGTCTTTTTTTATTTTGGGTCCTCGTCAACCAGGCAATGACATTGATATATACTTGAAACCGTTAATCAATGAACTAAAAAACTTGTGGGAAAATGGAATCGAAGTTAGAGACGTTTACCGAGAAAAGATGTTCATACTTCGTGCAATGTTGATATGGACAATTAATGACTTCCCCCCATATGGTAATTTATCTGGTTATTCGTTGAAGAGTTCTATTGGTTGTTCGATTTGTGTGAAGGAAACGTCTCACAAATGGTTGAAGAATGGTAAGAAAACTGTTTTGCTTTGTCATAGAAGATGGTTGCCAAGAAATCATCATTACTGTAAACAAAAGAAAGCCTTTGATAACAACAGCGAAGAAAGAGACCCTCCTCGTCCTTTGACAGGTGAACAAATATTTGAAATAGTAAAAGATGTAAAAGTGGTATTCAAGAAAAGAAAGCGAGATAAGGACAAGCCGTTGATAGATGGACCATAGAAAAAAAGATCAATCTTTTTCGATCTTCTATATTGGAAGACACTTTTTGTTCATCATTGCTTGGATGTTATGCATATTGAGAAAAACGTTTGTGAATCTATAGTCAGCACATTGTTTGACATCCCGAGCAAGACTAAGGGTCGTGAAAAGGCACTGTTGGATCTCATAGAAATGGAGATTAAGCCTAATTTGTTTCTCAAGAAAAGAGGGAACCACTCTTACTTACCTTCGACGAAGCACACATTATCAAGAGTGGAAAAGAGAAAGCTTTGTAAATGGCTTACTTTGTTGAAAGTGCTAGACAGCTATTCTTTGAACTTTAAAAAGTTGGTGTTGGTAAAGGATTTGAAACTTATTGGCATGAAAAGACACGATTGTCATGTGTTGAAGCAGCAATTACTACCACTTACTTTGCATGGAATTCTAACAAGAGATATGAGATTTGTAATTACTTAGTTGTGCTCATTCTTTAATTCAATGTGCTCCAAGGTAATTGATCCACTTATGTTAGATTCACTACAATCGGAGTTGGTGTAAACCTTATACAAGCTCGAGAAGTATTTTCCACTGACATTTTTTGACATCATGATTCATCCAACGGTGCATCTCGTACATGAAGTTAAGTTTCGGGGACCGATATATTTGAGATGGATATACCTATTTGAAAGATATATGAAGGTTTTGAAGGGCTATGTGAAGAACCAAAATAGGCCGGAGGGATGTATTGTAGAAAGTTACATAGCTGAGGAAACAATTGAATTTTGCTTTAAGTACTTGTCCAATGCAGAAGCAATTAGGGTGCCAAAGGCAATAAACATTGAGGCTAGTAGACAATCTATTGGCAATCCTTCCTCAGTAAATCAAAAGTGTAGGAACAAGCTTGTTTTTATGTCTTGCACAATGCTAATGAAGCAGAGCCTTTCATTGAGGTGCACATAAATGAATTAAAAAAGGCAAACCCAAAAAGAACAAGAAATGAGAAGTGGTTGCAAGATGAATACAACTGGACCTTTTGGTTGTGGATTAGAGCACACGTCTGTGGCAAGTACTCCGCGTCATAAGATAGAGGTATGTCATAAGACTTGAAGAACCCAACTAAAGGACCGTTGTCAGTAGTTACAAGGTATACGTCATGTTTCATAAATGGTTACATTTTCTACACTCATGTAAAAGATGAGAAGCATCTTGTCCAAAATAGCAGTGTGACTTTCCGTGCCAAGGCTATGCATATTTCCTTCACCAAGGACAAGAATCCGATATATGGGACCATGAACTACTTTGGTTTCATTAAAGATATTTGGGAACTTGATTATGGGGGATTGCGTATAGCACTTTTTAAACAATAACTATATTTAGACCAATAGTGATGGCATCACAGTGCTTGACTTTAGAAGATTGGGATCCAAGAATAATCCCTTTATTATGGCATCATAAGCAATCCAAGTTTTTTATACAACGGATCTCCAAGACATGGTTGTCTCTAGTCGTTCCGATGAAGTCAAGAGTAGTTATTGACGGCGAAGAAGTTGCCAAGGATTGCATGGACATCCCTTCATTCACAAAGGGATTGCCATTGGTTGAAGAGATAGATGATTTTGAAGATGATGTTTCGCACTTGCTTCGTGAAGATGTGGAATGGATATATATTGAGGAACCATTGAAAAAAAAAAAGAGAAAAAGTGAGCATCTGTAAACAAATTTATGTTAATTTATTTAAATATATTCCTTTATTTTGTTTGTCATCTTTTCTTTTTAAAGGTAAAGGATATTTATTTATAGTTATATTTGTGATTAAAATAGCAAAAAGTAAACATTCTGGTGTTAGACATGTATGCCCTGAGTAAAAATGTAATAAGTTTTTGGAGACATTTTTATCAATAAAGAATTTATTTAATTATTTATATACCAAATTTTGTCCTTTTTGCGTTCATATTTGTTGAATGTATGTTAAGCAAACAATAGTCTGAGATTATCGGTCTAAACCTTTAAGAATTGGGCATATGATGGACAGATTATGCGGAAGACATGATTCTTAAGGTGATGGTCTAAATCATAAGATCCACAATCGGGGGAATAAAGTTGGGCACTTTATTCATGTAAAGATTGTTATCTTGTCTATATCTCTATTGGGAGATGGTTTGTCTTAACCATCGGTGGTGGACTCCATGAATAAAAACATTGGCATATTGTCATAGGTAACGATGTGTTAGATTAGGACATAAAGTGAATTGATTTGGATTAATAATTCTGTCTTGGCAATCGATTCACTTTAGACAATCATTTGTATTGTATCTTAATCTTGAGATGAATAGTAGGCCTGTTGTCTTGACTTGTGTCTTTGATATACCAAAGGGTGACACCCATATCTTAATAGTGGTATGCATGCCGGTATGTTGGAGGCATGACTCTTGATGGCGTAGACCTGTTATTCATAGAGATGGAATCCATAGCTCCTCTTTAGGAGTAGTGATATCCTCTTATATGCGTTATCCTGTAATTAGAAAACTAGAGCGCTCAACCATTTGGATACATAGGTGTAACTGAATGGTATACTGTCTTTAGATGGTAAGTTTTCCGATGGTGAGATAATGGAACGTAAGATAAAAATAATCAGGAAGGTAAGATAGAACTTGTCCTTAAGCCGGTTATAGATAATCTTATGGGGATACGACACACTATGATATGTCATGGAGACTTAGCTGTATAGGCTTCGTTTTGCTATGTAATTCGAGAGTATAGCTCCAAGCTTTTAGTAGAGTAGCATTGGAGTTGATAATTATGAAATGTATATCTAGGATATTGGGTTTCATAATTATCAGGAGCTTGAACTATATAGGTCTATTTGGTCCCCTTTGCTAGCTCACAACATCCTATAACGATACGACATGCTTTTCCAATAATTGGTGACCTGTGTTAGATTTATTAGATTGATTAAAATTCGAAAGAATCAAATAATTCATTTCTGCTTATCGGTTGAATTAATTTTGTGATAAAATTAATTTAAGATAAACATGTTGAATTATTGAGATCGGATAATTCTTGTCTGGCTATCGGTTGATTTAATTTTGAATAAATTAAATCAAGATAAACTTGTAGAATTATCAGAAATTCATTTATTTTCGTAGAGATTATCTAGATAAAGTTGTTTTAATTAGATAAATTAAAACTAAGACTTTATCCTATAGAATCTTGGGTGGAAAATAAAAGATTCGCTATATATTTTTTTTGGCAGTTCGACATGCCGATCCTCAAGTTCGGCCTGTCGATGGGCAAGTTTGGCCTACCGATCTGTGAAGGATAAGATTACGCATTTTCATACGGATTTTATCGGATATTGGTCTGAATTTGATTCTGATTCAAATTTTTGAGACCTAATATGATAAGGACTGACCCTAGACCCAACCTCTATAAATAGGGAGTAAGTCTTAAGAGTTATTTAGATCAATTGAGAGATTAAGAGTGATACTCTACTGGTGAGAAATTGGAAACTCCCTGAGAGCTCTTGTTCACAAATCACGAAGACTTGCTTTGGGTTCTCTCAATTGGTTGGAAGGAGAGTCACCTAGAGGAAGAGCTGTACGTGTGAGCCGATAGAAAATAGCAAAGAAGATGCAAAAAATAAATATTGTTACATGGTTGGCTAAGTCGAATATTGAAAGCTCGAACAATCACTGGTATGTTAATATCTTACTTGTATTACATATATCAATTATTCTATCATTAATATGTTACTAACATAGCATAATATAGTTAGCTGAGACAGGCATGCTACCAGCACATGAGGAGTTATAGGTAAAATCACGTCAAGGTCCTGATGGACAATTTAAAAATCTAATAGTAACCAAAATTGAGAACTTGATTATAAGTTTATTGAACTCAAATTATTAATTTGTAATTTAATACTTATTGAAGGATATTAAGAATAACTTGGTTTGTTGTTGTTTTACAGGATAAGTACAGGATACAACAAAGTAAAGGGACCTTTTAGTCCGTCAGTAATGATGACATATTGACAAGGGCACTAGGAAAACCGTAGCATTCAAAATGTATTCAGGGTCAATCACAGAATGTGAAGCAGTCTCAATACTTCGACCTCTAACCAGGTTCAAAATTTAATTCCCAAATGTTAAAGATGCAAGTGGATATTGTAGAACTGGAAAGTCTTACGACCGAGCTCATTTCCCAAGGACATGCCAGATCGGCGGATGATAGCATCTCACAACACAATAGCTTTAAATCCAGCTGTAGCCTTCCCAACAATATAGCAAAAGCTCCACAATCTCTAGAAGTCCAATTGTCACCTCATCGTCAAGAGCCCAAACAATATCAAGAATGTAGGTTCTTTGTTGATGATAGAATTAATGGTGGATGTGCACTTGTTGCCCTTGGGAAGGCATGAATGGAGAGTCTTCCAACTAATACAGTCCATGGAAGACCCTTAAGGGACGAAAACATGCGCCATAGCATCATTACCATTATAGTTAGTATAGTTGAATTGCCTGATCTGACATTTGAAGCAACAACTATGGGAGAAGCCGCCAGACGCGTCGTCACATGGCCAAAGAGGTTAATTGAAGTCATTGCAATGATAAAAATGATTTGAGTGCCTAGCCATGTTTCGCAAGATCCAGGGGGAAAGAAACACCCAAAAAAAATGAAAAGTTCTGCAAAAGCAAGACAATCACAACCTGTGGTAGAACAAGAACAAGAACAACCTGTTACAAATAAGCTATTGCCTACATTTAACTTCTCTTTAGAGCCTCTAGAATTTATGCAGTTGGCTTTATACACACATTCTTTCATGCACAATGGGTTGATGATTCAATGCCCAATACGGGGAAATATCACTGGCAATGAATTGCCTATCTATGTAGGATATGAAGACATTTATTACTTCATCAGCTTTGATCAAATTGAGGCAAACTGTATCATGGTATAACTCAGGGAATAACTCTATCCTTAAGTCTTAATTTTTTAAATCTAAGTAGAGTTGTAAGGTCCTTTCAAATAATTGAGTGTATTATTTTTTATTTTTTTAGCAGAATATTGTGAACTTCAAGGCAAGGTGCACAATTTCAGCTTCATATCTCTGGCAATTATTTCAAGTGCTACAAGAGACCTACAGAGTGATTGCAGAGAGCACGCCACATCACTCCTCCACCTATTAGCTTAAGCACTGAGGGAGAAATTATTCTTTGTGCCTTACAATGTTAAAGAACATTGGATGTTGGCAATTATTTCACCATGGGAGGACCAAATATATTGGTTTGATCCCCTCAGACTCCTATCGTATCACTCACAAGATTGTAAGTATTAATGTTGTCTTATAAAATTAACTGTGTTAAGTTTTACATAATTATATTGTCTTTTGATTCATTTAATCATGACACATTGTTAGGGTGCTTAACAATTAGAAGATTCAAGCGGGAAGCAGTGTAACATTCCAATCAAATAGAACGTTATATTCTAGAGGTAAGTGTCCAAGACAATAAGGAAACGTAGAATGTAGTTTTTTTATTCTACGTTTCATGCAGGATATAATTAATAACGGTGTACAAGCTCTAGCAAACAAAGAATTTTATATACATATAGATATAAATGAAGTTAGAATATGGTACAATTTGTAAATAGGTTTGTCATTTTTAGATAGAGATAGTAGATAAATGAAAGTGTAAAATGATTGTAGATACATGATTGTCAATAGTAGAGTAGTACATAGGTATGTAATTTTTAAATATAGATAGTAGATAAATAATTGTGCAAAATAGTTTAAATGTAAATGTTTATGTAAATACCTTGTAATTTCAATATACATCATTTTTTGTATGCAATCAAGGCCTTGTTGTAATAAATAACACGCAAGACTAGCCATCTCATGGGAAATCAAAAATTTTGGCAATTACCAATTTTCCATGATGGTTTTTTATGAAAAAATCATTGTGGAAATTTTGTACGTTAACCAATATTCCACGATGGTTTTTATCAAAACCATTGTGGAATGTGCAGTTTTCACGACAGTTTTTCGAAAAACCATCATGGAATATTCAATCTTTCACGATGGTTTTTTGAAAAACCATCGTGAAAGATGTCTCCTGAGACGCCTCCAATTGGCGCCTATTCTAAGGTTACATTTTTTAAACCGTCATAAAAGTTTTCCACGATGGTTTTAAACCATCATGGAATTCCCAGTCTGTAGTAGTGTTAGATTTATTTATTTAGTTTAATAATTATTTAAATGCTAAAATCCTATTAGCTATGAGGGGATATAACTCTTATTAACACATGTGTCTACATTTGAAAGCATGTGTGCTTTGATGGAAAGTAGTCTACTCCATTCTCTACCTAATTAGTTGTATTCTTGCTCTCCATTAGAAAATACTTTAAAAGAATTAATTATGGGTCTAGAGAGAGAAACTAGGTTCTTCTTCTCTGATAATTTCTGTTCTAGGGTTCTTTGCAAATTGAAGCCATGAATCAAGGTACGCTATAAATCTTTTTCTATGAAAATTATTGAGTTCTAAGAATTCTAGTGTAACACCCCCTATTTTATGTAACGGATAATGTTTTATTAGTGACGACGTTAAGCATTTTTATTTCATATTGATTTATGATATTATTGTCACTAACTACTTATTCAAAGTGTTATGACAGGTGACGATCACGTGGAATTGATGTGCTCAAGTGTTCATGTTATTTACATTATATGTTTATTTATGATTCATTAATGATTTATATGCTATAATGTATCCTTGTATGTTAGGACAGGTTGGTAGGCCAAAGCTTCAAGTTCGACAGGCTGAATTGCCCCTCAACAATCGGCAGGCCGATAGAAACCATCGGCAAGCCGGACTTCATGGAATCGACAGGCCAAAGTATGACATCGGCAGGCCAATGATAGCTGACGAGCAGTCAACCGAAGTCTCCTAAAAATGTGACGATGATCATTGGTTATGATTGGATAATGATCGCTGATTGATTGGCATATTTATGGATTAATTCCTCATTTAAGGAAATAAAATGTTTGACTTTACATTGATTGGATTTAATTGATATGGTTTCCCAAATTAAAAGGGCCAAGATATGGTAAGTGGTGCTAATTGATTTGACACTCCCTCAATCCTCTCCTTTCTCCATGACAATTAGGCAACTTTTAATTAGAAAATTTCTGATAATAATGGAATAGACAAGCCTCCTTTGTACGTTACTTCCATTTCCCTTTTCACGATAATTTTTGCTCTCTCTCTCTCTCATGATTTCTCTCTCTCACTGTCTTCCCTTCATGTTTTCTTCTTCATTTCCAATCAAATTTTTAATGCTATTATTTGTAAGAAATATTGAGTTTTCATTGGGGTTAAGTTCAAGGAGTTTGAGAAGAAATTTGTTAAGGTAAGAATTTTTTCTTTTGGTATTTCTGAAATGTATATCTCTCCTTAATCCGACTGCCATAACTTTGTCTAGGAATTTTATTTTGCTCTAAAATTTTAGTATGATGTTCATATATGTGCTATGTAGTGTTCCTCCAAGTCTCACGTTATTTTGATTTTTCTACATTAAAATATGAATTTTCTACCCTCTACCACTCGCAGTAAAAATGTTGTTGTTTTATTATGATGCTCAAATATGTGGTTTTAGTTCAAGGGGCAAATGTGCTTTAATTTTTATGAAATTTGGAAAATATGTTCATGTATATATTTGATATGGACTGGAAATTTTGGTGATGATTTGATGAGTATTTTATGTGTTATGGAATTTTCATTAAGACTAGGTTTAGAAACTACTTTGTCAGTAAATTTTTGGACTCCTTGTTTTGTGATATTTTTGTGTGACTAAATGATTTTATTTGCTGATGGGAATTTATGTGGTATTGTATCTATATGCTGTTAAGCTGTCTTTTGAATTTTAGGGTCATTATAATTTTATTTTAATTATTTGAAAATGTTTTCCATAGAATACTTACTGCCTATCAACCTGAAGTTAGTTTTACCACTAATTTTCCAATGCATGTTTTGGTTATATCTTAATTTTATTTGAAGCCCAATTTTGAATATGTTATAATTCTAGGTTTCTTTTACATGCAGGATTTTTGTGATAATATTTAAGGATGTGGGTAATTTATTTTATGAATGTAAATGTGGACTGCTCATTGTTTTGTTATAGTTGGCAGATTTTGTGTGTATAATGTATGACTTGTTTTTAGATACTAAATGGAATTTTTATGACCATAGAAAAATCATGGTAATACGTTTATGTAATAACTTTGGTTTTTGCCAAGTGTGGTATCTAAATTACATGTGAATGTTGAGTTATTAAGTTTTTAATTCTTGGAGGTCAGAAACATATTTGTGTTGATAGTTTTGATGATTATGGTTATGGATGCATGATATGAATTATATTTGCAAGAGATAAACATATGTGTGATGTTATATGAAATGGATGTTTTATTCTATGAAAATAAGTATTAATTTTTATTTTGTATCTTTAAATGAATGAATGACATGAACACACTAAGGAACGAGCACATCGAGACTGCGGCGTCATCACCGACACATTTAAGGTTAAGTAAGCTAGCTAAAAAGGTAAGTATATTCTCACCTGCGGCATGATATGTTTTCTAAGGTTTGAAATTATGTTCATGGTGATATCTATATCTATGATGATTTTATGATGATTTCTTTTAAAGGTTTCTTATGAAATATTTTTATGTTCAAATGTTATGCATGTATGATAATGACGTATTTCAAAGCATGAAAGTTTAAATATGTATATATATGTATCACCTAAATAAGTGTTGCACACCAATGTTATGATGTCATGTTTGGTTTAGGATTAGCTACCCTTCTTCTCTCATGACGGTGCACCTACAATAATGATTATGGTGTAATACTTAGGCCCTTAAGATAAAATGAAATAAGTTTTAATATGGTCAAAGTAATGAAAGATATGTTCCTATGAAAATGTGCCTAGCGCACTATTATGATGTATGATGATGATGATGTTCATAAAATGTTTTAAGTTATGAGATAATAATGTACTTACTAAGCTTTAGCTTATCCAGTTTTATATCATGTTGCAGATAAGGGTAAGAAGGTCGTGGACTAGGTGGAGGACAAGGAAAGGTGTTTGAGCTAAGGATGATGAATTGCAAACGGAAGAACGCCTAAAAGAAATTTAAAGATATGAACGATATTTTATAATTTTGATTATGTTTTATTGTTAAATTTTAAGGATTGATACTTTGTTTTATTATCTTGTCTTAATTTTTTTTAGTTTATGGTCTTTCATATTTTGAAGTATTGAACTTGTCTTTATATTAAGTTTTCTAAAAGTTTTTAACTTGGACGGCCTACCAACCATTACTGTCGGTACGTCGATGTGATGTTCGGCCTGTCGATCCTATTATTTTGGCCTGTCGAACTTAGAGAAGTTAAAAACCCTTTTTTGCAGAGCCTCGGACGGCCTACCGATGGTTGATTATCGGCCTGCCGGTCATGTTCGGCCTATCGAAGTTTCCAGTTTGGCCTGTCGAAATTTGTATGCACATTTTATTAATGTTTTAAAAAGTAAAGTAATTTCTATTTACAAGGGTTTTGGTAAACTACTTAAAGGATGATTATGAACAAGTAATTTATTATTTCAAAGATGGATTAAGATATTGAAAAAAAAAATGTATGCATGGATCCTGGGTATGTTTTTCCCAAATTATATTTTCAAACTATCTTCAAGTTATATGGTTGATCTCAAAGTAAAAGTTTAAATGAAAGTATGTAACGACGTCTGTAACGTCCGTAAGGGGGCATTACAGGCTTTGGTATCAGAGAGAATTTTCATTTACAATTTATATCGCCACACGTCAGTCCAAGTCCTCCATGTAAGTATGTTTTAAAGTTCATATTATGATGCAAGTATGATGATAAGATTGAGGTTTGATGTTTAATGATTAATGCTTTAGTAGTGAAAACCTATCTCATAAATTAGAAGATTATTTATAAGCTCCTAAATCTTTTAGGAAATTGACAATGGACGGCCACAGAAGAATGCAAACCCGTACCTAGACCAACAAAAGACTTATGACAATGATTGCAAAACTGGAAAGGCAGTTGGAGGATCAAAGGAGAGAAATTGAAGAATTAAAGGCCAACGGCTAGAACGGCAAACAACGAGGCAATGACGTGCCTCCTCCTCCTCCTTCGCAGCCACAAGTCAATAAAGTTTCAGCTCCTGCTGCTGAACCCAGAGCGGCCTATCAAGAGCCCCTCCTAGTCAGATGAAAGAGGGTTAAGCCAGCAGACTTTGAGGGTTCTAAGGATCCGTTAGTCGCTCAAGGATGGTTGATGACAATTGAGGCCACCCTAAGACTCATGGGCTTCATGGACAATGAGAAGGTCCTCTATGCATCGTATTGCCTCACCATGGAGGCCAGGATTTAGTGGGACGACATCAAACAGGGCAGGAACATTGAAGAGATGACATGGGATGACTTTGTTCAGGAGTTCAACACGAAGTTCTTCCACATGAACATTACAAGGAAGCATTTTGAGGAGTTCGAGAACCTGCGCCAGGGGGATATGTCAGTTACAGATGTGGAGATAAAGTTTGATCAATTGGCTCGCCTTTGCCCAGGGATGGTTAATGATGAAAGTGAAAGGGTCAGAAGACTGATCAAATTTCTCAGGCCTGAGATTGCTACAATAGTTGATGGGACAAGTCCACCTAGAAGTCAAGAGCAGGTTGTTATGAGGGCCCAACATGCTGAGTTTCACCTGTCTAAGCTAAGAAGGAATCAGCCTCAGTCCGGTCAGTAAGCCAGTAATGCAAACAACCAGAACCACCCTCCACACCGGAACAACAACAACAATCAGAACTGGAGGAGTAACAAGAGAAAGGACAATCCTCAAAACCAGCAAGGCCAAAGCAACAAGAGGCACAATGGTTGCCAGCCCAACAACAACAACAACAACAATAGGCAGTTTCAACCATGTGCCAAATGTGGAAAGAAACATCAAGGAGAATGCCCCTTAGGGACAAACCAATGTTTTATTTGTGGGTGAGAAGATCATTTTGTGAAGAACTGTCCCAACTTGACGAATGTTAATGCCTCTGAAAGAGCTCTTCCTCAAGCCCAACTCCATCATATGCAAGCTTCCCTTGAAGGGCCACTAATCAATCAAGGAAGACTTGAAGCCCCACCTATGAATGCCTGCATCTATGCCATGACAAAGGAACAAGTGGCTGCTGAAGCCTCTAATGTAGTCACAGGTCAGATAACAATTTTATCTATAGATGTTTTTTTCCTTTTTGATATAGGTGCCACACATTCTTTCATATCTACGTCATTTGCTAAGAAGTCAGGGGTTCGTTTAGAGCCTATGAGACAGGGATTCACTACGGCACTACCCTCCAAGGAAGTGATATGATCTACGCACTGTTTACGTACAGTACCCCTATGGATTTTTGATAGGGAACTTTTAGTCGACCTCATTATTATCGACATGTATGACTACGATATGATTCTTGGGATGGATTTTCTGAGCAAATACAATGCTTCTATCGAATGTCAAAAATGAAAGGTGATCTTCCATCCAGAAGGTGATCATAAGTTCGTGTATGTTGGCGAGTTTAGGAAGAAACCGAGTATGTTTTTTTCTACCATGCAAGCAAGAAAGTTATTAGCAAGTGGCTGCATATGCTATCTGGCCAACATAGTAGATAAAAGCCAAGAGGAAAAGATAAGGATTAAAAATGTGGCAGTGGTACGTGATTTTCCTAAGGTGTTTCCCGATGACCTGACAAGTCTAGCTCCAGATAGAGACATTGAATTCAAGATCGAGCTCGCTCTAGGCATCGATATGATTTTGAAGGTGCCATACAGAATGGCCCCGGTAGAGTTGAAGGAGCTTCACATGCAATTAAAGGAACTACTCAACAAAGGCTTCATCAGGCCGAGTCACTCACCATGGGGAGCTCCAGTTTTATTTGTTAAGAAGAAGGATGGCTCTATGAGACTCTACATCGACTATAGAGAGCTAAATAAGGTAACGATTAAGAACAAGTACTCGTTGCCTCGAATCGATGATTTGTTTGATCAAATTAAGGGTGCTTTTGTATTTTCAAAGATTGATCTGCAGTCAGGATATCACCAACTAAAGATTAAAGAAGGATATATTCCTAAGACAGCCTTCAGATCGAGGTATGGTCACTATGAATTTGTAGTTATGCCTTTCGGTCTAACGAATGCACCGGCGGCCTTCATGGACCTGATGATTGGGTATTCAAGGATTTCCTCTATAAATTTGTTGTTGTGTTTATCGATGATATTCCTGTCTATTCAAAGAGTCAAGAAGAACATATGGAGCATCTAAGAATTGTGTTGGAGACTTTAAGAAGACACCAGCTATATGCGAAATTTTCCAAGTGCGAGTTCTGGCTCGACAGAGTGTCTTTCTTGGGACATGTTATATCAAAGGAAGGGATTATGGTAGACCCTACTAAGGTAGAGGCTGTTCTCAACTGGAAACAACCAACAAATGCAAGTGAAACAAGGAGTTTCTTGAGCCTAGCTGGTTATTATCAGAGATTCGTAGAAGACTTCTCCAAAATAGCAGCTCCACTCACGAATCTAACTCGCAAGGGAAAGAAGTATGAATGGACAGATGCTTGTGAGAAGAGTTTCCAGGAACTGAAGAAGAGGGTAATGATAGCTCTAGGATTGGCTATCCCAGAAGGAAACAACGGATTTATGATTTACAGTGATGCATCTAAGATGGGCCTTGGAGCTGTTCTAATGCAGAATGATAGGGTGATTGCTTATGCGTCAAGACAATTGAAGGACTATGAAAAGAACTATCCTACTCATGACCTCGAATTAACAGCAGTCGTTTTTGCGCTAAAGATATAGAGGCACTATTTATATGGGGTCCAATGCAAGATCTTCACCTATCATCAAAGTCTGAAGTACTTCTTCACGTAGAGAGACCTGAACATGAGACAATGAAGATGGCTTGAATTTGTGAAGGATTATGATTCTGAAATCTTGTATCACCCTGGTAAGGCCAGCTGAGTGGCTAACGCTTTGAGTAGGAAGACTATGGCTACGTTGATGTCAATACAAGTGATGTCTCAACCTTTGAGAAAGGAAATTCTAGACTTCGGTTTAGAACTTTTCACAGGACAACTGTCAGCACTCACTCTTGCTCTGACGATATATGATGAAATTCGGAGAAAACAAGATAAAGATGTAAGCCTTGTAAGGATTAAGCAAAAAATGAAAGAAGGGCAATGTCAAGAGTTTTGTATTGTGGATGACGAAACTCTATATCTCAAGGATCGCTTATGTGTTCCCAATGTTGATGGCTTAAGGGAAAGGATTTTGGCAAAAATTCATGACACTCCTTACTCAATTCATCTAGGTGCAACAAAGATGTATAATGATTTAAGGGGTAACTTCTGGTGGTTTGGAATGAAACGTGATGTTGCCATCTATGTGAAGAAATGTTTGACATGCCAGCAAGTTAAAGCTGAACACCAGAGACCTGGTGGTGATTTACAGTCTATCCAGATACCGAAATGGAAATGGGAGGATATCGTAATGGATTTCATTACCGATTTGCCCAAGACTATGAATGGTTATGATGCTATCTGGGTTGTTATGGATCAACTGACGAAGACGGCACATTTCATTCCTATCAAGATCACTTACTTTATGGAATGGTTAGCAGAACTCTATGTCAAGGAGATAGTACGACTTCATGGAATTCCCAAGTCAATCATCTCAGATCGTGATGGCAGGTTCACATCCAAGTTCTAGAAAAGCATACAGACTGCTATGGGGACCAAGTTGCATTTCAGTACAGCTTTCTATCCTCAGACAAACGGACAAACAAAGAGGATGAATTTGATCTTAGAGGATATGCTTCAGGCTTGTACTCTCGACTTCAAGACCAGCTAGTGTAAAATGTTGCCATTAGCGGAGTTTGCATTTAACAACAACTACCAAGCAACAATTGGGATGGCACCTTATGAGACTTTATATGGACGAAAATGTAGGTCGCCTATATGTTGGCATGAGGCTGCTGAGAAGAAGTTGATAGAAAGCGTCGATGCTGAAAGGATCGATTTTGTTAACGAAACTTCTGAGATGATAAAGCTAATAAGAAGAAGAATAGAGACCGCTCAAAGCCATCAGAAGAGTTATGCTGACAAGAGAATAAGACCCTTAGAGTTCGTCATGGGTCAATCTGTGTTTTTTAAAGTTGCACCAATGAAAGGAGTTATAAGGTTTGGGAAGAAAGGCAAATTGAACCGGAGGTTTATCGGACCTTTTGAAATTGTGAAGCAGATTGACAAAGTAGCTTATCAGCTGAGGTTGCCTTAAGAAATGTCTGCAATGCATGATGTGTTTCATGTCTCCATGCTTAAGAAATATGTCTTGGACCCTACGCTTGTGATTGAGCCACAAGTGATCGAGATACGAGAAGACTTAAGTTATGAAGAAAAGCCAGTGGAGATACTCGATCGAAAAACCAAAACCTTAAGGAATAAGGAAATTCCATTGGTCAAGGTGCTATGAAGAAATCATCAAGTAGAAGAAGATACATGGGAACTTGAAGATGGCATGAGAACTAAGTATCCGCAATAGTTCTGAGCTTCGAGGACGAAACTCTTATAAGGTGGGGAGAATTATAACCCCCCCTATTTTATGTAACAGATAATGTTATATTAGTGACGACGTTAAGCATTTTTATTTCATATTGATTTATGATATTATTGTCACTAACTATTTATTCTAACTGTTATGACAGGTGATGATCACGTGGAACTGATGTGCTCAAGTGTTCATGTTATCTACATTATATGTTTATTTATGATTCATTAATGATTTATATGCTATGATGTATCCTTGTATGTTAGAACAGTTCGGCAGGCCAAATTGCCCCTCAACAATCGGTAGGCCGAAGTATGACATCGGTAGGCCAATGACAGTTGACGAGCAGTCAGCTGAAGGCTCCTAAAAAAGTGACGATGATGATTGGTTGTGATTGGATAATGATTGCTGATTGATTGGCATATTTATGGATTAATTCCTCATTTAAGGAAATAAAATGTTTGACTTTGCATTGATTGGATTTAATTGATATGGATTCCCAAATTAAAAGGGGCAAGATATGGTAAGTGGTGCTGATTGATTTGACTCTCCCTCAATCCTCTCCTTTCTCCACGACAATTAGCCAACTTTTAATCAGAAAATTTCTGATAATAATGGAATAGACAAGCCTCCTTTGTACGTTACTTCCATTTCCCTTTTCACGATAATTTTTGCTCTCTCTCTCTCACGATTTCTCTCTCTCACTCTCTTCCCTTCACGTTTTCTTCTTCATTTCCTCTCAAATTTTCCCTGCTATTATTTGTAAGAAATATTGAGTTTTCATTGGTGTTAAGTTCAAGGAGTTTGAGAAGAAATTTGTTAAGGTAAGAACCTTTTTTTTTGGTATTTTTGAAATGTATATCTCTCCTTAATCCGACTGCCATAACTTTGTCTAGGAATTTTATTTTGCTCTGAAATTTTAATATGATGTTACTATATGTGTTATGTAATGTTCCTGCAAGTATCATGTTATTTTGATGTTTCTACATTAAAATATGAAATTTCTATCCTCTGCCACTTGCAGTAAAAATGTTCTTGTTTTATTATGATGCTCAAATATGTGGTTTTAGTTCAAGGAGCAAATGTGCTTTGGTTTATACAAAATTTGGCAAATATGTTTATGTATATGTTATGATATGGACTCAAAATTTTGGTGTTGATTTGATGAGTATTTTATGTGTTATGGAATTTTCATTAAGACTAGGTTTAGAAACTACTTTGTCAGTAACTTTTTTGGACTCCTTGTTTTGTGATATTTTTGTGTGACTAAATGATTTTATTTGTTGATGGGAATTTATGTGGTACTGTGTCTATATGTTATAAAGCTATCTTCTAAATTTTAGGGTCATTATAATTTTATTTTAATTATTTGAAAATGTTTTCCATAGAATACTCACTGCCTATCAACCTGAAGTTAGTTTCACCACTGATTTTCCAATGCATGTTTTGGTTACATCTTAATTTTATTTGAAGCCCAATTTTGAATATGTTATAGTTCTAGGTGTCTTTTACATGCAGGATTTTTGTGGTAATATTTAAGGGTGTGGGTAATTTATTTTATGAATGTAAATATGGACTGCTCACTATTTTGTTATTATTGGCAAATTTTGTGTGTATAATGTATGACTTGATTTTAGATGCTAAATGGAATTTTTATGACCATAGAAAAATCATGGTAATATGTTTATGTAATAACTTTGGTTTTTGCCAAGTGCGGTATATAAATTACATTTGAATGTTGAGTTATTAAGTTTTAAATTCATGGAGGTCAGAAACATATTTATGTTGATAGTTTTAATGATTATGGTTATGGATGCATGATATGAATTATGTTTGCAAGAGATAAACGTATGTGTGATGTTATATGGAATGGATGTTTTATTCTATGAAAATAAGTATTAATTTTTATTTTGTATCTTTAAATGAATGAATGGCATGAGCACACTAAGGAATGAGCACATCGAGACCGCAGCGTCATCACCGACACATTTAAGGTTAAGTAAGCTAGCTAAAAAGGTAAATACATTCTCACCTGCAACATGATATGTTTTCTAAGGTTTGAAATTATGTTCATGATGATATCTATGATGATTTTATGATGATTTCATTTAAAGGTTTCTTATGAAAGATTTTTATGTTCAAATGTTATACTATGTATGATAATGACATATTTCAAAGCATGAACATTTAAATATGTATATATATGTATCACCTAAATAAGTGTTGCACACCAATGTTATGATATGTTATGATGTCATGTTTGGTTTAGGATTAGCTACCCTTCTCCTCTTATGACGACGCGCCTACAATGATGATTATGGTGCAACACTAGGACCCTTAAGCTAAAATGAAATAAGTTTTGATATGGTCAAAGTAATGAAAGATATGTTCCTATGAAAATATGCCTAGCACACTATTATGATGTATGATGATGATGATGTTCATAAAATGTTTTAAGTTGTGAGATAATAATGTACTTACTAAGCTTTAGCTTATCCAGTTTTATATCATGTTGCATATAAGGGTAAGAAGGTCATGGACTAGGTGGAGGACAAGGAAAGGTGTGTGAGCTAAGGGCGATGAATTGCAAACGGAAGAATGCCTAAAAGAAATTTAAAGATATGAACGATATTTTATAATTTTGATTATGCTTTATTGCTAAATTTTAAGGATTGATACTTTGTTTTATTATTTTGTCTTAATTTTTTTTAGTTTATGGTCTTCTGCATTTTGAAGTATTGAACTTGTCTTTATATTAAGTTTTCTTTAAGTTTTTAAAACGGACGGCCTGCCGACCATTACTGGTCGATGCGCTGATGTGATGTTCGGCCTGACGATCTCATTATTTTGGCCTGCCAAACTTAGAGAAGTTCAAAACCCTGTTTTACAAAGCCTCGGGTGGGTTGCCGATGGTTGATTATCAGCCTATCGATCGTGTTCTACCTGCCGTAGTTTCCAGTTCGACCTGTCGAAATTTGTATGCACATTTTATTAATGTTTTAAAAAGTAAAGTAATTTCTATTTACAAGGGTTTTGGTAAACTACTTAGAGGATGATTATGAACAAGTAATTTATTATTTTAAAGATGGATTAAGATATTGGAAAAAAAAATGTATGCATGGATCCTGGGTATGTTTTTCCCAAATTATGTTTTCAAACTATCTTCAAGTTATAGGGTTGATCTCAAAGTAAAAGTTTAAATGAAAGTATGTAATGACATCTGTGACGTCTGTAAGGGGGCGTTACATCTAGGAATTACAGATATTAAAGTTGTACGTGTGGTATCAAGAGCATTAAGTTTTGGAACTCATTATTTTCTTTCAATGATGGTAAAAGAAAAGGTTTTACTTTTAAAGCTGTGTATGTGTTTTTGTATATATATTAATTAAAAACCATCATGAAAGATGTCTTCCGAAATGCCTCAAATTGGTGCCCATTCTGAGGTTATGGTTTTTTAATTGTCGTAAAAGTTTTCCATGATGGTTTTAAGCCATTGTGGAATTCCCAGTCTATAATAATGTTAGATTTTTTTATTTAGTTTATTAATTATTTAAATGCTAAAATTCTATTGGCTATGAGGAGATACAACTCTTATTAATAGATGTGTCTGCATCTGAAAAGATGTGTGCTTTGATGGAAAGTACCTATTGAGGGTCTATAAATAAGAGTCTAGTCCTTTCTCTACCTAATTAATTGTATTCCTGCTCTCCATCATAAAATACTTTAAAAGAATTAACTATGGGTCTAGAGAGAGAAACTAGGTTTTTCTTCTTCGACAATTTTTGTTCAAGGGTTCTCTGCAAATTGAAGCCATAAATCAAGGTACGTTCTAAATCTTCTTCTGTGAAAATTATTGAGCTTTAAGAATTCTAGGAAATACAGATATTAAAGTTGTACGTGTGGTATCAAGAGCATTAAGTTTTGGAACTCATTATTTTCTCTCAATGATGGTAAAAGAAAAGGTTTTACTTTTAAAGTTGTGTATGTGTTTTTGTATATATGTTAAATTCGTGTGTGTGGGTGTATATGCGTTAATCACTTCGTGTGTGTATTTTGGTATATATACATTAATCGCTTTGTGTGTGTGTTGGTTATATATGTTATTTACATGTGCATACAAGGAAAGAAAATCACAAAAGCGATTTTGTAAAGAAAAAAAAGAAGAAGAAGAAGAAATCACATATATGAATAAGTATGAATTACAGAACAAATAAAAATCACAATACATATTGCTATTGAATAAGCAGTTTTTTTTCTTTGGAAGTATATAAGCTACAATTGATTACAAAAAAAAAACATGTGATTATGTATTTAAGATATATATATATATATCATCAAATTTTATTTAATTTTATGGAAAGTTTATTGTTTCCAATTTTGAAATTACATTAGTGTAGTTTGTTAGTCACCAAAGTGGCCAAACATTAAAATTAGTAATTTTTAAATTGAGAAACAAAAGTTCAATTATTCATGAATTTTGATGCTTATAATTGAGATGACATTTATAGATTATGAGTAATTGAATCTCATCTTTTATAAGAACTTAAGAATCACCCAAAGGTCGATTAGTTTTCTTTATAATTGATGAATATAATAGTTAGTAATTCATATGTCCTATTATTTTGTTTGTTTATCCAAAGATAGCAAGCATTTTTACTGGACATATTTATGATTATCAAATTAAATTTTTATTTTTAATTAGCATCATTTGTAGTTTGTATGTCTTAGTATCACCCAAAGGAGAACTAGGATATACAATTATTGTCTTAATTTGAATCTAATTATGTGATCATCTCAAAGCATTAATGTATGAATGTTTCTTGCAAATTTGCAGTATATGTTCCTGTTTCTCTACATTCGCATGCTTCATCTATTCCCTTATTTAATGGATTGAGTCTCTTTGATTGGGGCGAACAAGTCCAATTTCACTTAGGTGTCTTGGATCTTAATTTAGCACTTCAAGATAAGGAACATACTACCATTACTGATGCTAGTAGTGAGGAGGAGAAAACTTTTCATAAATTATGGGAAAGATAGAATAAATTAAGCTTAATATTTATGCGGATGACAGTAGCAAACAACATTGAAAGTACTATTCCCAAGACTAAAAGTGTTAAGGAATTTATAAAACTTATGTAAGTGCGCTCTCAAACTATTGATAAGTCTTTTGCTAGTACATTAATGGCTAAATTAACCAACATGAAGTTTGATAGTTCATGTACTATGCACAAACACGTCCTTGAAATGACAAATATAGCAGCAAAATTAAAGTCTTTGGGCATATCTATGGATGAGTTCTTTCTAGTATAATTCATTCTCAACTTGCTTCCTCCTGAATAATATGGTCCATTCTAGATGAGCTATAATACAATTAAAGATAAATGGAATATTAATGAATTGACTAGTATGCTTGTTTAAGAGGAGATGAGATTGAAGGATCATAAACCTTATTCCATTCATCTTGTAAATTAAGAGGCTGAAAAGAACACTAACAAGAAGCCTAGAAAGAATAAGAAGAAAGGGTTCAAGAAGGAGCTACATAACCTGAATAAGTCAACCTAAATCCACAAAAAGGAACACAAGATTAAGTGCTATTTTTGTAAGAAATTTGGACACTTAAAGAAAAACTGTCAGAAACGTAAGGCTTCATTTGAAAAGGAAGGTAAGCCTTGTGCTTTAGTTTGTTTTGAAGCAAATTTAGCTGAGGTTCCTTATACTACTTGGTGGATTGATTCAAGTTCAACTACTCACATTTTTAATACGATGTAGGGATTCCTTACGATCCAACCCACAAGAGCAAATGAAAGTTTTATTTACACAGGGAATCGAGATAAAGCTTTAGTGGAAGGAATTGGCACTTATCGCTTAATATTAGATACTGGACATTATCTTGATTTATACCAAACTCTTTATGTACCTACTTTTTCATGCAATTTAGTTTCTTTACCAAACCTTAATGTAGCATGATTTTATTGTAAGTTTGGATTTGGATCTTTTGGTTTATATAAAAATAATAATTTTATTGGTTCTAGAATCCTTTGTGATGGTTTGTATAAATTAAAGCTTGATAATTCTTTTACTGAAACTTTGTTAACCATGCATCGGAGTATTGGGACTAAACGGAGTTTAGTTGATGAAAGTTCTACTTACTTGTGGCATAAACGCTTGGGTCACATATCCAAGGAAAGAATAGAGAGATTAGTAAAGAATGAAATTCTTTTGAATTTAGATTTTATTGATCTTGGTGTGTGTATTGATTGCATTAAAGGAAAGCGAAGTAAACATACTAAGAAATAGGCTACAAGAAGCACACAACTTCTTGAACTCTTACATACCGACATATGTGGACCTTTCGATACTCCATCCTTTGGTGGAGAAAAGTATTTTATCACTTTTATCGATGATTTTTCATGTTATGGTCATCTTTATCTATTACATAAAAATCTCAATCTGTTGAAGCCCTTGAGATATTTATTAATGAGGTTAAGAGGCAATTAGATAAACAGGTGAAAATTGTAAGGTTAAATAGAGGTGGTTAATACTGAAAGTATGAAGAGTCAGGACAATATCTAAGTCCATTTGCTAAATTCTTAGAAATGTGAGGCATATGTGCGCAATGTACTATGCCAGGTGCACCACAACAAAATGGTGCAGCAAAAAGACGTAATCATACATGAATGGATATGGTTAGGAGTACATTAAGTTATTCATCTTTACCCTTATCTCTGTGGATGCAAATATTAAAGATTGCCATGTATATACTAAACAGGGTTCCTAGTAAGGCAGTCCCAAAAACTCCTTTTGAGATATGGATGGGAATAAGACCTAGTTTAAGCCACCTGCATGCTTGGGGTTCCCCGGTGGAAGTGAACATTTACAATCCACATGAAAAGAAATTGGATTTTAAGACGACCAATGGTTATTTCATGGGTTATTTTGAAAAATCCAAAGGGTATAAATTTTGTTGTCCTACCTATAGTAAAAGAAATGTAGATCTGGAAATACCAGGTTCATCGAGAATGGTAAAATTAGTGGGACTAGAGAACCACGTAATGTTGTCATTGAAAAAGTTAGGGTATAAGTACCTCTATCTGTAACTTCCAAGATTGTTTCTAACATTGTTGTATAGCCTAACAATGTTCAAGAATAATAAGTGAATAACCAACCACTTCATGATAAATTTGTACTCGAGGAACCTATAGTGGATAAACCACAAGAAGCAGTATTAAGAAGATCTTAAAGAGAAATGCAATTGTTGTTCCTGATGATTATGTGGTTTATTTGCAAGAGTCAGAAATTGACTTGGAAATCAATAATGATCCGATTTCAAATCCAATTTTGTTTTCACAAGCCATGGGAAGTATTGATTCTAACAAGTGGTTTAATGCTATGAAAGATGAGTTAAAATCTATGGATCAAAATCAAGTTTGGGACCTCGTTGAGTTACCTTAAGGTTGTAAGAGAGTTGGGTGTAAATGGGTCCTTAAGCCTAAGCATGACTCGAAAGGGAATGTTGAACAATACAAGGCTAAACTTGTTGCCAAAGGTTTTACTTAGAAAGAAGGCATTGACTACAAAGAGACTTTTTCACTAGTCTCTAAGAAAGATTTACTCAAAATTATTATGGCATTGGTGGCTTATTTTGATTTAAAGTTACATCAAATGGATGAGAAAACTGCCTTTCTTGATGGAAATTTAAAGGAATAAGTTTATATGAACCAACCTGAAGGCTTTTCAAGTAAAAGAAAGAAACACATGGTGTGTAAAGAAATCAATATATGAACTTAAACAACCTTCCCGACAATGGTATCTTAAGTTTAATAATATCATTACTTCATTTGGATTTAAAGAGAACATCGTTGATTGGTGTATATATATAAAGGTCAATGGGAGCAAGATAATTTTCTTAATCCTACATATTGATGATATTTTGCATGCTGTTAACAATCTTGGTTTATTACATGAAACTAAAAAATTCATCTTTAAGAACTTTGAAATGAAAAACATGGGTGAGGCAACTTATGTGATAGGAATTGAAATATTCTGTGATAGATCACAAGGATTGTTGGAGTTGTCTCAGAAAGGCTATATTAACAAAGTTTTAGAGAAATTTAAGATGGATAGATGTTCAGCATGCATAGTTCCAATTCAGAAGGGAGACAAATTTAGTCATATGCAATGTCCAAATAATGAATTGGAACGAGCGCAAAATGAAAAAATTCCTTATATATCTGTCATTGGCAACTTATTGTATGCTCAAACTTACACCAGACCCGACATTAGTTTTGCTGTTGCAATGTTGGGAAGATATCAAAGTAATCTAGGAATAGATCATTGGAAAACTGTAAAGAAGGTTCTCATTTATTTGTAAGGAACAAAGGACCATATGCTTACTTATAGAAGATGTGATCATCTTGAAGTAATCAGTTGCTCAGATTCAGACTTTGCCGAATGTGCTGACACTAGAAAATCTACATTTGGTTATACGTTCCTTTTAGCCAGAGGAGCAATTTCATGGAAAAGTGCAAAGTAGTATGTCATTGCTGCATCCACTATAAAGGCTAAGTTCATGCCATGGTTTAAGGCACAAGTAATAGTTTATGGTTATGGAATTTTATTTCAAAACTTGGAGCTGTCGACAGTATAGCCAGGCCGCTGAAGACATTAAAGTGGACTATTATTATACTTCTCAATTATGAATCATGTTGAATAGATGTCTAATGTTGTAGTACGTGGAAAGGACTACATTAAATTAGCGATGTACAACCGTCATGACTCACTTTAGATTTTCTGTTTAATTATGATGTAGAGTACTAGCCATTTTTAAGAAGATTTAGCATAATATTGTTATGCACATTATAGCTTTATTAAACTAATAAAGGAATATCATATGGGCCAAGTGATAGAATGCTAGAATTATGGCCCACATAATTAATTAAAGGCCTATTAAATTTATTAATTATTTATTTATTTATTTATTTTGTTTAATAATTATTTAAATGCTAAAATCATATTGGCTATGAGTGGATATAACTCTTATTAAAGGATGTGTCAATATCTGAAAGGATGTGTGCTTTGATGGAAGGCACCTATTGAGGGTCTAAATGTAAGAGTCTAGTCCTCTCTTTACCTAATTAATTGTATTCCTTCCCTTCATCAGAAAATATGTTAAAAGAATTAACTGTGGATCTAGAGAAAGAAACTAAGTTCTTCTTCTCTGACAATTTTTGTTCAAGGATTCTCTGCAAATTGAAGCCATAAATCAAAGTACGCTTTAAATCTTCTTCTATGAAAGTTATTGAGTTCTAAGATTTCTGAGTATTACAGATTTTAAAGTTGTACATTAGTCTAACATAGGAGGCTTTTTCCTCGATTTTGGATATGGTGGAGCCTAGTGTCACGGTTGAAATGAATAACGTTATAGATGTTCCTTTTAGTGCAGCAGAAGTGACGGTGGCTATTTTTAGTACGGGATCAACGAAATCGCTGGGTTTCATGTTTTATTTTACCAAAAACATTGGGATACTGCCAGAGGCGATGTCACAGAAGTATTTTAAAGGTGATAAATGATGGAAGACGGAACTATATAAAGCTATGTGTAAGTAATTTTGTTGATGATGGAAGATGGAACTATATAAAGCTATGTGATGTTTTTTAGAAGCTTGACAGGGAAATGATTATGCAAATTCTGCTTGGGCATGTACGATCTTGTGATAGGTCGTTGTGGCATTATGATCCAAAGGGAGAGTACACCGTTCGGTCTGGGTATAAACAAGCAATGCTTTTAAGTAATAAAGAGAGTTCTTTGAGCTGGAATATTGATTGTTCTTGGTGGACTAAGCTTTGGAGTCCAAGTGTACCAAAGTAAGATAAAGATTCTCATGTGGAGAGCCTTCCAAAAATTATTCCGACGTTTGGTAATTTACATTGAAGGGGTGTCAATTGCCTTCGTTGGTGCCCGAGTCGCAAGATAATCCATGAATCAACTTTTCATGCAGCATGGGATTGTGATTTTGCATGGTCTATTTGGGATAATAACTCTCTTTGGCATCGTTTGAAAAAACTCCAAGCTATGACTTTTGGAGATCTCTATCTGTAGGAGGGAAAGATTTGTCATAAGGAGGAACTTAGTGTGTTTAGTTTTATTGTTTGGAAGATTTGGGGTAAAAGGAATAATCTTGTGCATGGGGAATGTGTCTTACGTCCCAATGAGATCTTGGAAGGAGCAGGTTGTGCCTATGGTGAATATGTGACGTGCCAATCGATTAAGAAGCAGTCTTTTATATTGGCGTCTACGAATTAATATCATTGGTCCCCTTCTCCTTCTAATCAACTCAAATTAAATATGGATGCGACCATAAAGGATGGTGTGCCTTGGGCGAGATTAGGAGCAGTGGTACGAGATACTAAGGGTGTGGTATTTGTCTCCTTGGCGAGGAGGGTAGATGGGTGTCTTTCTCCCTACATTGCAGAGTGTTTAGCTCTACGGGAGGGCCTTGATCTCTATGCCCGACTTGGTATGAAGATTTTTGTAGTAGATACGGATGTGATTAATGTGTGTAAGGCAGTAAACTCGCTCCCTCCCTTTCTATTAATGATCATATTATTAGTGATATCAAGCGCTTGTCTGTCAGTTTAAAATAGTTTGTGTCGTTATATTTCTCGTAAAGGGAATACGGTGGCCCACACTCTAGCTAATTGTAATTTTTCTTCTTCTTTGGACTAGGATGAGGTCTTTGCATCCCCTTTCTTTGTTTCTTGTTAGGTTTTGGCTGATAAAGCCTAATAAAAGTTTCTAGTTTTACTTTTAAAAAAAATCGATCTTGAAAGAGAAATGCAACTTTCTCAATGACAATGAAGAGGAGGATGAGGAGGTAGCAACCAAAAGTTTTAGTTAGAACTGATTTTTTGTGAATCATCCATTTATTGTTTTACATAATTATTTCATGTGGTTTGATCTAGTAGTCATTGATAGAAATATGTTACATCATCAACTTAAGGTCCATGCAAGCTTTAGGCCGGGCTAACCTCCCTTTTCATTAGTTGGGTCAGCCCGACTTGATTTTTTCGTTTGGCACTTACGGGCTAGACGAGACAACTTAAATTCACACCTCTAAATATTACATGATGTTGACTACTTTAATTTAAGGGGAATTCACATAAATACTATTTTTTAGACTCAATTTTTATTTATGCTATAAAATGTCAAAAGTTCTTATGCCATAAAATAGATTAATAGTTCCACATTTCCCACTAGGATATTCAAACATGTCCCAATGGGACATTTCAAAAACCTCCCATATGTCCTGCTGGGACATTTCTATATGTTTCATATGTTCCAGCGGGACATTCCTTCCCACTTCCCACATGTCTCGCTAAAGCATGTCAACATTTCCTGGCTGAACATTTCCACAATTCTTGTTAAAACATTATTACATGTCTTGATGGGACATTCTAAAAACCTCCTATACGTCCCACTAAAACATTTCTATATGCCCCGATGGGATATTTCCACATGTCTTTCTTGGACATACATATTGATATGTCCTTCTTGAACATTTTGGGTGTCCTTCTGGGACATTTTGAAATGTCTTGCATGTTCGTCCAAGATATTTTTTAGTGTCCCAATGGGGAATTTTTTTCTATCTTGCTCTCTCGTCTCTCTCTTTCCCTTTTCATGGCCGCCGGCTCGTCTCTGGCACTGGCGTCACCGGCAGCCAAACAAAACAAAAACAATTAGAGGACTTCAATAAAAAAACCATCACAAAAAAAAAAAAAAAAACTATAACAATGAAAAGGATCCAAAACCAGAAATTCAATCCCAAAAAACCACCATGAATATTGAATATCCTCTTTCTATCGACTAATCTGATCTGCTTCGGCGATGTTGCTAGAGACGAAAAGCAGATCGGTTGTCTCCGACGATGGGTCTCTCAATCTGATCTATGGTCTTCTATACCGCTCTTCGCCGGAGATCGTGACACGATTCAAGGTCAAGCTTCGCCAGAGCTTCATCACAGATATGAACACCTTGGTCGGTGTTCGGCCATGGTGGATCTTGTGATGTATAGTGAGAGGCAAATGAAGCAGATGAAGGAGAGGGAGAAAGAGAGAGCGAGAGTGAGTGAGTAATGAGTCCGAACCAGGTCTCTTCGGTGACACTACGATAGGTGAAGAGTAGATCAGCGGAACTAATTCTCTTTGTTGCGTACATGCTACTCCAGATCAAGTCATGGAGAAAGAGATTGGCGAGGCTTAATGTCCAGCAATGGTCGTCGTTGGTCAAAGGACAGAGAGAGAGGAGAGAGACGAAGAAGAAGACGATGGAGAGAAAGAGACAGTGAGAGGAGAGAGAGAAAATATGGGGGAGAGAGAAGAGAGAGAAAGGGAGAATCAGGGAAAATAAATAAATAAATAAATGTTACTCAAATTCAAGCAAATAAATAAAATCTTATTCAAATTAAGACAATATGCGTCTCCCGTGGGCCCAATATGCAACGGCTATTATTGAATTAAAATCTCATTTTCCTACCCAACATCGTAAATGAACTTTTGAGTACTCTATTCTGTCTCCGAAGACTGTGATAGAGAATTTTTCAGTCCGTATACGTATCCATTAGAAGGCAACATGCGTGCTTCATTAATAATTCAAAAAAGAAAACAAAAGAAAAAACTTGCGGTTTTTAATTTTCGATATATGCTGAACAAGTTGACTTTGAAATCTACCCAAAGCTTATATTGATTAATCTACCGTCTCTATCGATCGTTTCCATTATGAATAGAAGCACCACGCAAGTTGCACATGTCTTCTAATTAGAAAAGTACACTGATTGATGTGTGATCGGTGGGACCATCAAAATTAAACGTCAGGCATATTGGTTACTACTTGCTACACTATTGGCCCCGCCAGCTCCATGACAGGACTCATGACCAGTGCACCATTTGTATCTGCTGTGCTAATTTATAAGGATCTAACTATAAGATATTTTCAAATACTTCGACTTTAAGGAACCAGTGCTAAGTGCTAAGTGATAAGTATTGCAAGGTTTTAATCTAATAATAAATCCTATCACACGTGTTTTGATTAATCAGAACCTTTAGATCTGCATGCCTATATTACTTTTTGAAATCCTAAATTATTAAAAGAGTGTTTGACAATGCCGTTAAGAAAATGTCGTTTCAATTACTACAGTAAAACTGTTATATGTTATAATGTAAAACAAAAATATATTACAGTGTAAAAATCGTATATTGCATAGTAAAATTATTTCAATTTTTAGTTTTAATTGCGTTGTTGAACGCACTTTAAAAAGCATAGAACTTAAAAAAAACTACAAAAAAACAAATAAAACAAAAACAAAAGAGGGCTTTTTGAAACATAGTTAGAAGTATGAATTAGAATTATAAATAAGCATGTGAAATTGTTTTATATTGTAGCAATTATAATGGTGTAAAAGCTTTTCACTGTTCACAGTTAAAATTATAAGTTTCAGCTAGATTGTCAAATACCCATAAACAAGCGACTCATAATTAGTCACTCATTATTGTGAATTTATGACTAAAATTAGTCAAAATATCATGACAAAGAATTCACAAAAAGGGTATAGCAATCAAGTCAAAAAAGAAGTGTTGTAAACGTCGTGGACGAAATAGTATTAGGAGCTAATTAAAGACACAACTTTAAGTAAAACGCTTTTAGCAACAACGAATTCTTAACATCCACCAATTTATTGCTAGTGCCCCTACCACGCATTGTTCCATGTGTTGACACTTTTTTAGTGGGGAAAAAAAAAAGTAAGATGTAGGTAACACGCTTACATACCCCATACCGTGAAGTCGACGGAGGCATGTGGCGACCAAAAAATGTTCCTTGGCTGCCAATCATATCATCGTCAGGATGATTGCATTTCCCGTCGGACGTCCGGTACCAAATTTCTTCGTTGTTGTATTCTTTTCCGGCAATTTTTCCGACTTGCACTAGATTATAACGCTGATGCAAGTGCCTCCGAATCCCCAGGTATGCTGCTCCCAATAGAACTGGTAGTCTATACCACAATTCCAACTTGTCCAAAAAGTGTACAACCTAAAAACACAACACAAATGTGTGTATATAAGTATTTACCTGCTTATGTTCTGTTACAAACATACGTGTATATTTCATACCACGTTGACCTGTATTATGCCAAGCATGTTGACAGTACAGAAAAAGGACTAAAATTAATATATTATAACGTCCAATAATGGAGAGAGACAGAGATTTAGCACTTTCATGGAACAAAAATGTGTGGAAGAGAGTCATTTTGGCAACAATAGGCTGGAGTTGAGGATGGATGAAGAACAATGAAGAAGAAAGAGAGAAGGCCATTATTAGCTTGTAGGTAAACACAAAAGACCTCTTATGCTGATTGCTGACTTTGAGCCTGTAACGTCCCGAAATTTATTTAATATTAATGTAATGTAAATGATGAATTAGTGTGCCATAATTAAAGTTTTAACTTTAATTAGATTATTTGGTTGGATTTTTAGTTTTTGGTTGTTTTGTTAAATTGATACATTTAAATGATTTCTTATGGATTTAAAATGATGTTTTGAGTTTTAAAACACAACAATTTGTAAAATGTTAAAAATACTCCGTTTTACAAAACCGTGGGCGGCACATGGTTTTCGCACAGTAAAACCGCCCACCGATTTTCTCTATTTATTTCCCTCTTCTCTCTCTCTCTCCTCACTTTCACGTTCCACTCTCTCTCTCTTCTCTCTCTCTCGGCAGCTCCCTCTCTCTCTCAATCTCTTTCAAAAATTTTTGATTTCCATTCGAATCCAAGCTTCGGAACAGCAAGGAGGAAGCTCGGGGACGTGATTCGGCAACCGAGAACGCGGATTGAAGCTTCGATTCGAGGTTAGATTCGAAATTTCTAAACTTTTTACAAAATTTTCAATTTTGTGTGTTTTTGAAATCTAAGTTTGTTTTAGCTTAGAAAACCGTGGATTTGTGTTAAATGAACTTAGAACAACTAGAATCTAAGCCTAGATTGAAGAAAAACGGATTGGATTCAAGATTTTCATTTTTCTCCTCTTTTTCTCATTTTTGGATTTTTGAGGATTTTGAGTTTAAATGTTGTTTAAATGATCCCAAACATGTTCTAGAATGTTTTTCTATCAATTATAGTTGTTTTTCATGCCTGGGATTTGAGAAAAACAGGTTAGAAACAAGATTTGGATTTTGGGGATCGAGAAACCCGTGGCTGGGATTTCTGGATCTTCCCAGTTCGGCAGGCCAAAGTTCATGTTCGGCAGGCCGGAGTGATGATCGGCAGGCCGGTGTTCTTCCGACCGGCAGGCCGAATCTGGAGAAATGTTCGGCAGGCCGAACCTTGTTTCCGGCAGGCCGAACTGTGCAGTTCGACAGGCCGAAGCAGGGCGTCCGGCAGGCCGACCGAGGCATGGAAAATTTTGTGATTTTTACCCGATTTCACTGTTTTGAACCCTGATTTAAATCCCAACCTTATAGGATGATTTTAATGATACAAATGGCACACTAGGACATCATGAAATGATTTAGTAACATAGAATGTTTCGAACTAGATATTGATCGACTTAGTTTGTATCTAGGATTGTTCGTGGTTCTGTGGAGCTAACGTATAGCGGATCGGGATTACGGTGTGGGGTACCGGCACGAGTACTGAGGTAGGACTTCTATCCTATTTCTTTGGTAGCCTGGTTTTGAAATGATTTGGCTTTGAAAATGATTTCTATCAAAATATTTTCAACGGTTGTTTGAAAATGGTTTTATCGGTTATATTTTAATATACCGTGATTAAGAAATGAATTTCATAATGAATGTAATTAACAACACTCGGTAATTGGGTTTTGAATGATAATGATAATAAACACTAAGGCATGATGCCATATCAGAGATCGGGTCGTGTGGCGATCGACCTTGGGGGCAGGTCCCGAAACCCAGCTGGGCCACTACGGTGGTGATATCATGGTTTGCCTAGGTAAAAGTAAATTGGTGTTTGATTTGACGAGTAGACTGTTCTGTGTCAGAACGGTTCTACTCAATTTATTTATTTATTTAAGTTCCCTTTCTGTATAACTCCTGATAATGTTATGTTTCTTTGCATTAAATTATTTTATAAAACTTAGTCCTACTGAGCCTTTCGCTCACGTTTTATCTGTTTTTAAATTCCCCCCTTCTAGGTGGTTTCCCATTTAGGTTTGGAGAAGATTCTTCAGACCGAACTCAGGAGCAATAGGAGAATTTATTTACATTCTGTATTATTAATCAAGGCATGTAAGAATTAACTTTATTTGTACTTGGACTGTATATGTATTTATGATATCGTCAGAACCATGTGTGTGCACAAGTTGTGGGTTGTGGAACCCATATTCGCGGTTTTTATTTAATTATTATTATTTGCTTAATATTTTATAAATTCTTTTATAAAATGTGGTGGAAAATCTTCTTAATTTTTATTTAATTTAATTCTCAAACTCTCGATTTTTAATTAAATTCTCTTTTAATTAATCTAAATATTCCGCCACGTCACCTCCCGAACTCCGGGGCGTGACAGAGCCTATCTGGCTACAAATATATATGTAACATACATATATATATATATATATATATGTATGTATAACACTAAATTCTCTAAAAAAAGAAAAGAAGGATACGGATTTTCCTTGCTTTGATGTGTAATACGAGTGCGTATTAATTGAAATGATCATGGATGAGAATAATCGCCGCGAATACGTCTAAACCTGTCCATGAGTAAGCGACATGTGCCCACCACTGACATTAAGTATACCTACCACTGCCAGTCCTCTTATTTTGGTATGCTAATTTTTTTTAATTAAATTAACACGCAACTTATATATATATTGACTTATTTAGAAGCCATATTGTCACGCCCCGGAGTACGGGAGGTAACGTTACGGAATATTTAGATTAATTAAAAGAGAATTTAATTGAAACCGATGGTTTAAGAATCAAATTAAATGAGAAATAAGAATATTTCCACCACATTTTTATAAAAGAATTTATAAATATTAAACGAGTAATAAAAATTAAATAAAAACCGCGAGTATGGGTTCCACAACCCACAACTTGTGCACACACATGGTACTGACAATATCATAAATACAATCACAGTCCAAATACAAATAAAGTTAAGTCTTACATGCCTTGATTAAATAATACAAAATATAAATCAATCCTCCTATTGCTCCTGAGTTCGGTCCGAAGAATCCTCTCCAAACCTAAATGGGAAACCACCTAGAGGGGGAAATTTAAAACAAATAAAACGTGAGCGAAAGGCTCAGTAGGACTATGTTTTATAAATAATTGAATTTAAAGAAACAGTTCATTGTTAGGAGTACTCAAAAGAAAACTTAAACAAATAAATAAATAAATAAATACAAAATTTGAGTAGAGCTGTTCTGACACAGAACAGTCTACTCGTACAATCGAAAACACCATTTTTCTTTTACCTAGGCAAACCATGATATCACCACCGTAGTGGCCCAGCTGGGTTTCGGGACCTGCCCCCAAGGTCGATCGCTACACGACCCGATCTCTGATATGGCATCATGCCTTTGTGTTTGTTATCATTATCATTCAAAACCCAATTACCGAGTGTTGTCAATTACGTTCATTATGAAGTTCATTTCATAATCACGGTATATTAAAATATAACCGATAAAACTATTTTCAAACAACCGTTGAAAACATTTTGATAGAAATCCTTTTCAAAGCCAAATCATTTCAAAACCAGGCTACCAAGGAAATAGGATAGAAGTCCTACCTCAATACTCGTGCCGGTGCCCCACACCGTAATCCCGGTCCGCTATACGTTAGCTCCACGGAACCACGAACGATCCTAGATACAAACTAAGTCGATCAATATCTAGTTCGAGACATTCTATGTTACTAAACCATTTCATGATGTCCTAGTGTGCCATTTGTATCTTTAAAATCATTCTATAAGGTTGGGATTTAAATCAGGGTTCAAAACAGTAAAAATGGGTGAAAAATCACAAAAATTTCCATGCCTCGGTCGGCCTGTCGGACTCCCTGCTTCGGCTGGCCGAACTGCACAGTTCGGCCTGCCGGAAGCAAAGTTCGGTCGGCCGAACATTTCCCCAGGTTCGGCCTGCCGGTCGGAAGAACACCGGCCTGCCGATCTGGGAAAATCCAAAAATCCCAGCCACGGGTTTCTCGATCCCCAAAATTCAAATCTTGATTCCAACCTGTTTTTCTCAAATCCCAGGCATGAAAAACAATCATAGTTGATAGAAAAACATACTAGAACATGTTTGAACTCATTTAAACAAGATTTAAACTTGAAATCCTCAAAAATCCAAAAATGAGAAAATGAGGAGAAAAATGAAAAATCTTGAATCTAATCCGTTTTTCTTCAATCTAAGCTTAGATTCAAGTTGTTCTAAGTTCATTTAACTCAAATCCATGGTTTTCTAAGCTTAAACAACCCTAGATTTCAAAAATGCACCAAATTGAAAATTTTGTAAAAAGTTTAGTAATTTCAAATCTAACCTCGAATCGAAGCTTCAATCCGCGTTCTCGGTTGCTAAATCACGTCCCCGAGCCTCCTCTTTGCTATCCCAAAGCTTGGATTCAAAATTGGGTTTAAAAATTTTTGAGAGAGAGGGAGATGGCTCACGGTGAAGGAGAGAAGAGAGAGAGAGAACCAGAGAGTGAGGAGAGAGAGAGAAGGGAAGGAAATAAATAGAGAAAATCGGTGGGCGGTTTTACTGTACGAAAACCATGTGCCGCCTACGGTTTTGCAAAACGGAGTATTTTTAACATTTTACAAATTGTTGTGTTTTAAAACTCAAAACATCATTTTAAAACAATAAGAAATCATTTGGATTCATCAAATTAACAAAACAACCAAAAATTCAAAATCCCACCAAATAATCTAATAAATGTTAAAACGTTAATTATGGCACACTAATTCATCATTTACATTACATTAACGTTAAATAAATTTCAGGGCGTTACAACTCTCCACCCCTAAAAGAAATTTCGCCCTCGAAATTTACAACTCACCTCAAAAACAAAACAAATGCGGATACAATTCCCGCATACTCGACTCTAGTTCCCAAGTGGCTTCACCAACCCCATGATGCTGCCACACGACTTTTACCAATGGTATCTCGCGACGACGCAAGCTAATAACTTTCCGGTCGATGATCTGAATCAGCACTTCCTCGTATGTCGTATCTTCCTGAACCTACACATTGCAGAATAAAACTATCTTACCCTGCTCAAGTGGACACTTCCTAAGCATCGACACATGAAACACATCGTGAACATGAGAAAGTTCGGGCGAAAGATCAAGCCGATAAGCGACCACACCAACACGCTGGTGATCTCGAACGGCCCAATATACCTCGGCGCGAGCTTCCCACTCACCCTGAACCGCATAGTCCCCTTACAAGGTGATACCCTCAAGAGAACAAAATCTCCAACCGCGAACTCTAAGGGTCTGCGTCTCCTGTCTACGTATCTCTTCTGCCGACTCTGAGCTGCTCTCAACCGATCTCGAATCACCGCGACCTTCTCGTTGCTATCACGAATCTCATCCGGCCCAAGAATAACTCTATCTTTCGACTCGGCCCAACACACAGGTGACCGACATGGTTGCCCATACAACGCCTCAAATGGTGCCATACCGATACTCGCCTGATAACTATTGTTGTACGTGAACTCCGCCAAATGCAAACATTGCTTCCAATTCCCGCCGAAGTCCAACGCACAAGCACGCAACATATCCTCGAGAACCTGAATAACCCGCTCAGACTGCCCATCAGTCTGAGGATGAAATGCCGTACTGAAGTTCAAATCCGTACCCAAAGCCTCCTGAAAACTCCTCCAGTACTTAGCATTAAACCTGGTGTCTCGATCAGAGGTGATGGACAAAGGAACTCCATGCAACCTCACAATGTTCTGCATATACAACTCCTCGAGAACCTTCCTAGAACACGTCGACCTAAACAGAATGAAATGCACCGATTTCGTCAACCTATTGACCACAACCCAAACTGCATCGTGCCGCTGCTCCGTCCTCGGCAAACCTGTGAGAAAATCCATCGTCACATGCTCCCATTTCCACCCTGGAATAGGAAGCGGCTGAAGCTGACCTGCAGGCTTCTGATGCTCGGCTTTCACCTGAAGACACGTCGAACACTTGGCCACGTACTCTCGAACATCTTTCTTCATGCCTCTCCACCAATACTGCCTCTTCAAATCACGATACATCTTGGTGCTCCCCGGATGAATAGCGAACTGAGACCTATGGGCTTCGTCTAGAACGACTTTCGTCACTTCGGCGATAGCTGGAACTGCAAGACGCTCCCAAAAGTACAATGATCCATCTGCATGCACGCTCCATTCCTCGAACTGCTCCCCGTTCTGAATCTGCGACCAAATCCCCTGCAAATGCCGATCCTGCCACTGATTTTGCTTCACCATCCGGACAAGAGCTGGAGTCGCTTCCACGTGATATAACGAAACTCGATCACAGTCTTCATGATACAGTAGCCGATACTCACTCACTATCGCATCCCTGCTCCAGTCCTCAAAAATCAAACAAGCGAGAATCCCTGAAGACTTCCTGCTAAGCGCGTCCGCGACCACGTTAGCTTTCCCGGGATGATACTGCAATGCAAAATCATAATCCTCCATATACTCGACCCACCTACGCTGCCTCAAATTGAGATCCCTTTGAGTGAACAGATACCTCAAACTCTTGTGATCGGAGAAGACCTGAAACGACGCTCCATACAGATAACACCTCCAAATCTTCAGCGCGTAAATCACCACCGCGAGCTCTAAATCATGAGTAGGATAATTCCGCTCGTGAGGTCGTAGCTGTCTCGATCCGTACACAACCACACGCCCATGCTGCATCAACACGCATCCAAGTCCGCGCCCTGAAGCATCCGCATAAACCTCATATGGCTCGTCACTGCTAGGAATAACCAACACTAGAGCTGAAGTCAACCGGTTCTTCAATTCCTAAAAAGCAAGCTCACAATCTTCATTCCACTCAAACCTGACATTTTTCTTGATCAATCTCGTCAACGGAGCTGCAATCTTCAAAAAATCCTTTACAAATTTCCTGTAATATCCAGCAAGACCTAAGAAGCTGCGAATCTCCGCTACATTCCTTGGTCGTTCCTATTCCAATATAGCCTCAATCTTGGACGGATCCACTGAAATACCATGCTCCTTGATAACATGACCCAGAAACTTGACCTCAGTCAACCAGAACTCACATTTTTCCCTCTTAGCATACAATTGGTGCTCCCGCAGAGTCTGAAGCACGATCCGAAGATGCTGCTCATGCTCCTCCCAAGTCTTAGAATACACAAGAATATCATCGATGAACACGATCACAAACTGATCCAGATACGACCTAAATATCCTGTTCATCAAATCCATAAAAGCTGCCGAAGCATTCATCAACCCAAAAGACATGACCAGAAACTCAAAGTGCCCATACCGAGTCCTAAAAGCTGTCTTGGGAATATCCTCTTCCTTGATCCTGAGCTGATGATAACCTGAACGCAAATCAATCTTCGAGAAGTACCGCGAACCTCCCAACTGATCAAATAGCTCATCAATCCTAGGCAAGGGATACTTGTTCTTCACCGTAACACGATTCAGCTGCCGATAATCCACACATAACCTGAGAGTCCCATCGTGCTTCTTAGCGACCAAAACTGGTGCTCCCCACGGAGATGTGCTGTTCCGAATATATCCTTTATCAGCAAGCTCCTGAAGTTGCTTCCTCAATTCCTTCATTTCTGCCGGTGCCATCCGATAAGGTGCCATAGAAATCGGTGATGTCCTTGGAAACAACTCGATACCAAACTCAATCTCCCGATGCGGTGGTAATCCTGGCAACTCATCGGGAAAAACATCCTCGAACTCATCAACCACCAGAATCGCTAAACTGTCACTCGAAACATAGGGCTCGCAATCTAGATTGGCAAGAAAAGCACAACAACCTAGATTCCTTCGCCCTCCTAGACACGACTTCATGAGACGCTCACTCATTAAACAATCACCATCACCCTGGTAAGTGATCATCGTCCCTCTATCAGACACTAGGGTCACTTTTCTAAGCTGGCAGTCCACGACTGCACTATACCTGGACTACCAGTCCATCCCTAGAATTACATCATAGGAGCTCATGGGGAGTACAATCAAATCACTTTTCAAAATCTCATCCCCAATCATTATTTTACAAGATTTACACATACAATTTACAAACACCCGCCCCAAGGGAGAAGTTATAACTAGGGGTTCATTAAACTCTTCTATCTCTAATCCCAAGGCATGTACAAAGGAACTCGAAATGAGAGAATGAGAGGCACCGGTATCAAATAAAACGCGAGCTAAAGATCTGGAAACCAAAATCATACCATCGACAACCGCGTTACCAGTCTGAGAATCTGACCCTCCAGATGCCATTGCATGAACCTGCACTGGCGCCTTCCCTTTTCCTCTACCGACATTGCTGGGTCCTGGATTACTCGGTCGATGCTGCTGAGATGGAGACGACTGCACACTGCCTGTACTCGGCGCTCGATACTGAGGAACACTGCGCTGAAAATACTACGGCTGCTGCCCCCGTACCGGATATGAGAATTGCTGAGGAGAGAACTGCGGATACTGCAACTGCGGGTACTATGGAGGCGAAGGTAGAGTCTGAGCTGAGGCTGAGACGAACGACTGGCATCCTCCCCGGTCTGCGATCCAAGATGAGCACTCCTGATCGGGTAATTCCTTTTGATGTGTCCGGGCTACTGACAGAAATGACAATGAAAGCTGTAGGGATTGCTGCGCCCGTTGCCAGACGAACTGCTGCTACCACTGGTCGCACCGCCTTGCTTGCCTTTCCCCAGAGCTGGACGACTACTGGTGCTCTTCCTGCCACTCCTCTGCGGTCCTCCTGAAGCCTTGGCTCGGTCCTCACAATACTGCACATAATCATTCTCCACGGAGATCGCCGACGACACAAGCTCTCCGAAACTCCTAAGCCGTAGAGCAACCAACTGCCGCCGAATAGGAGCCTTGAGCCCTTCCTGAAACTTAATACACTTTTCACGCTCTGATGCCACCGCTGATGGAGCAAACCTAGCCAACTCATTAAACTTTGCCTCATATTCCTGAACTGACAGATCACCCTACTGCAATCTATAAAACTCAGCTGCCTTCTGATCTCTATACCCCTGCGAAAAATACCGATCATAGAACAGCTCCTCGAACCTGTCCCAACTGATATCACCACCGCGCTCCAGACGCTTAGTCTGCTTCCACCAAGTGTTAGCGCCACCCTCGAGCTTATACGCCGTGAACTCCACACGATACTCCTCAGGCACACCAAGGGTATCTAAATGCTTCAAGATTGAATCCAACCAGTACTCTGCTAACTGCGGATCCCCATTGCCATCAAAAGTCAGAATAGACGCCCGTCGGAATTCCTTAAAATATGCATGCCGACTACCAATATCAGAATCCCCCGGTCTAGCCCTGGCTGCCATCTGCCGGAAAGCCGCAAACATAGACCTCATGATGCTCTCATCATTTCTAAACTCGGCGTCAACAGTCGAACGACATCTAGGTGCCATTCTCTCACTTCTGAAAACAAAATTTGGACTGTCAGAGGTATTTCATTGTCAAACCTATATGTGCACAATTCCCAAGGTTCATAACCTTGGGCTCTGATACCATTCTGTCACGCCCCGGAGTACGGGAGGTGATGTGGCAGAATATTTAGATTAATTAAAAGAGAATTTAATTGAAACCGATGGTTTAAGAATCAAATTAAATGAGAAATAAGAATATTTCCACCACATTTTTATAAAAGAATTTATAAATATTAAACGAGTAATAAAAATTAAATAAAAACCGTGAGTATGTGTTCCGCAACCCACAACTTGTGCACACACATGGTACTGACAATATCATAAATACAATCACAGTCCAAATACAAATAAAGTTAAGTCTTACATGCCTTGATTAAATAATACAAAATATAAATCAATCCTCCTATTGCTCCTGAGTTCGGTCCGAAGAATCCTCTCCAAACCTAAATGGGAAACCACCTAGAGGGGGAAATTTAAAACAAATAAAACGTGAGCGAAAGGCTCAGTAGGACTATGTTTTATAAATAATTGAATTTAAAGAAACAGTTCATTGTTAGGAGTACTCAAAAGAAAACATAAACAAATAAATAAATAAATACAAAATTTGAGTAGAGCTGTTCTGACACAGAACAGTCTACTCATACAATCGAAAACACCATTTTTCTTTTACCTAGGCAAACCATGATATCACCACCGTAGTGGCCCAGCTGGGTTTCGGGACCTGCCCCCAAGGTCGATCGCTACACGACCCGATCTCTGATATGGCATCATGCCTTTGTGTTTGTTATCATTATCATTCAAAACCCAATTACCGAGTGTTGTCAATTACGTTCATTATGAAGTTCATTTCATAATCACGGTATATTAAAATATAACCGATAAAACTATTTTCAAACAACCGTTGAAAACATTTTGATAGAAATCCTTTTCAAAGCCAAATCATTTCAAAACCAGGCTACCAAGGAAATAGGATAGAAGTCCTACCTCAATACTCGTGTCGGTGCCCCATACCGTAATCCCGGTCCGCTACACGTTAGCTTCACGGAACCACGAACGATCCTAGATACAAACTAAGTCGATCAATATCTAGTTCGAGACATTCTATGTTACTAAATCATTTCATGATGTCCTAGTGTGCCATTTGTACCTTTAAAATCATTCTCTAAGGTTGGGATTTAAATCAGGGTTCAAAACAATGAAAACGGATGAAAAATCACAAAATTTTCCATGCCTCGGTCGGCCTGCCGGATGCCCTGCTTCGGCCAGCCGAACTGCACAGTTCGGCCTGTCGGAGGCAAAGTTCGGTAGGCCGAACACTTCCCCATGTTCGGCCTGCCGGTCGGAAGAACACCGGCCTGCCGATCATCACTCTAGCCTACCGAACACACAGTTCGGCCTGCCGAACTGGGAAAATCCAAAAATCCCAGTCACAAGTTTCTCGATCCCCAAAATTCAAATCTTGATTCTAACATGTTTTTCGGAAATCCCAGGCATGAAAAACAATCATAGTTGATAGAAAAACATACTAGAACATGTTTGAACTCATTTAAACAAGATTTAAACTCGAAATCCTCAAAAATCCGAAAATGAGAAAATGAGGAGAAAAATGAAAAATCTTGAATCTAATCCTTTTTTCTTCAATCTAAGCTTAAATTCAAGTTGTTCTAAGTTCATTTAACTCAAATCCACGGTTTTCTAAGCTTAAACAACCCTAGATTTCAAAAATGCACCAAATTGAAAATTTTGTAAAAAGTTTAGAAATTTCAAATCTAACCTCGAATCGAAGCTTCAATCCGTGTTCTCGGTTGCTAAATCACGTCCCCGAGCCTCCTCCTTGCTATCCTGAAGCTTGGATTCGAAATTGGGTTTAAAAATTTTTGAGAGAGAATTTGAGAGAGAGGGAGATGGCTCACGGTGAAGGAGAGAAGAGAGAGAGTGCAACGCCCCTTAAATCAGACGTCACAGATGTTGTTACATACATACATTTGAACAAGCATAAACTATATACTATTAAATAATATCAAGCTTAATCATTACAATTGACTTTACAAGTATTTAAAACTTACATTACCAGGATCCATTCATACGTTTTTTTTTTTTTTTAAGAAAAACTTATCGTTGTTTCGAGAATAATCATTTAATTTATTTCATAACATATTTTATTCAATTATACTTAATTTATCATAAACTTATAGGTTTGTCAAGTTGTATAAATCAAAACTTATTCCATAAAAACTCTTGATCAACACATCATTTGAAATTCATTTGTTCCCATAGTTTGGCAGGCCGAACTTAGGACTTCGGTAGGCCGTTCAATCATCGGTAGGCCGGTGTTTTCTCTGCCGGCAAGCGGGCAGAGGCTTTGCAAAACGGATTGAAAATTTATCCATGTTCGGCAGACGGAAAAATCCAGTCGGCCGGCCGAACTTTGGGACTTCGATAGGCCGGCCACAGAGTTCGGCAGGCCGTCCGAGACCCCATTTCCTTGAAAGAAACTAACTTAAAACGTTCCAACTTTTCGTAAAATATAGCGGAAGTTCATAATTCATCAAAAATGATAAAACAACTTATAAAAAACATAATATAAGTATTCTTAAAAACCTTAACATATAATATGTTCAAAATATATAATTGATTAAATCATAAAATCTTAAAAATCATTTCTTCTTGGCATGCTTCCGGTTACAATTCATCGTTCATGTTGCTCACACGCCGTCCCATGTCCTCCACCTATTCCATGACTCTCTTACCCTTATCTGCAACATGACATATAAAACATGATTAAGCTAACGCTTAGTAAGTACATATAATTCTCACAATTTATAAAGCATTTCATAAACATCGTCATCTTCATGATCATCATATCATAAAGTGCCTTAAGCACAATTTCATAGAACATATCTTTCATAACGTTAACCACGTTAAAACTTAATCCATTTTATCTTAAGGGCCCAAGTGTTGCACCATAAACATCATCATAGGCACGCCGTCATGAGAGGAGAAGGGTAGCTAATCCCAAACCAAACATGACATCATATCATAACATTGGATGTGCAACACTTATTAGGTGATATATATATACATACTTTTCATACTTTAAAACATGCCATAAACATCATGCATAGCTTGAAATCATGAAAATCTTTAATAAGAAATCTTTTAAGAAAAATCATCATAAAGTCATCATGAATATCCTTGTAAACATATCATCAAACCTTGAAAAGTGTCATGTTGTAGGTGAGAATGTACTTACCTTATCGTTAGCTTACTTAACCTTGAAATTGCACTTGGTGACGACGCCGCGGTCTCGTTGTGCTCGCTTCCTTGAGTGTCCATGCCATTTATCCATTTAAAGATGCAATAAAATCAATACTTATCATAAAATATCCATGCATCTAAACATAATTATCTTTTAAATAAAACATTTCATACAATTAATATATATATATATATATATCAATTTAAAACCTCATACAATCATCATATCATCATGCATAAAATCATTTTATTATCATAGAATCATGTAAATACATTAAAACGTTTAATAAAACAAAATCCCAAAAACAACATTATCAAAACAGATTTTTCTTATAATAATTTTATAAAAATTTCATAATCATGGAAATAAAATACATTCGTCATTCATATACATATTCTTAACAACTTTTCATAAAAACATCATATTTACCCCTTGACTGAACATTACGTTTTTCATACTTAAAAATTAAACAGTAACATTACTGTGAATGGTAGAAGACAGAAATATTCATTTTTCATTAAAAACATTTATATGACATAAAACGTGAAGAAACATCACACATAATACCCATGAGCATCATAATAAAAACACAAAACAAAACACAATACCTAGAGAGGATATTGTAGGCGAAGTGAGGAGAAGAATTTCTTTTCAAAAATACCAGAAAAGCCGAATTCTTACCTTGGAGTTTCTTCTCAAAATTCTTGAATTCACCAACGAAACAAAACTTTTTCGCAAAAATTTTCACAGGAGAGAAAAGAAATTTCATGAAGAAGAAAAGAAGAGGAAGATTAGAAAGTCAAAAAATGTCTCAGACTTTTTAGAGAGAGAGAAAAAATAATAAAAAGAAGAAACGTTAATTAATTTTCTTTTAACGTAATAAACATAATGAGCATTCATGGCCATCATTAAGTCAGAAAATTCTGACTATTGAAAGCGTGACATGAGGCATGGGAAGAGGAAGAGAAAATAATGAGAGAACGTCTCAGAACCGAGAGAAATTATCTGAGGGAAGAGCGTTAAAATTTTCTAATGTAATATGTATAATAAAGAATCATTACTCTTCATTAAGTCAGAAATTTCTGACTGTTAAGAGAGTGATTGGCGTGGGAAAGGAGGAAAAAGAAAAGGAAGGTCAAACATTATAAATCTTACCTTAAATTTACCTTCTAAAAATAGGAAACCTCTTTAAATAATACAAATCAAATCCTTTAATTTTCCTTAACTGATAAAAACATTCCATTATTATGCCAATTAATCACATTAATTCACCCAATTAATGTAATTAACTCAGCCATAATTTTGGAGGAATTTTCTGCTGACTGCTTGTCAGCCATGTTCGGCCTGCCGGTTTTCCCTTTCGGCCTGCCGATTCCAGCAAGTTCGGCCTGCCGGTGGGGGTTCTTCGGCCTGCCGTTCTCGGGCAAGACGTTCGGCCTGCCGAGCTTAAAAGTTTGGCCTGCTGATCTGTCATTAAATGTCATAACATAAAACATTCATACATCATTGCATCATAAATAATCATATATTGTATCATAAATTAATATATGCTTAGAATTTCACATGAACACTAGAGCACAACGATCCCATGCGGTCGTCACCTGTCACAAAACTTGACATAAAAAGTTAGTAACATGCACATCACATATCATATCATATAACGTTATTTATTAATAACATTTCTCAATAACGTTACTAACTTAACGTGGTCCGTTACATAAAATAGGCGGGTGTTACAGAGAGAGAACCGGAGAGTGAGGAGAGAGAGAGAAGGGAAGGAAATAAATAGAGAAAATCGGTGGGCGATTTTACTGTGCGAAAACCATGTGCCGCCTACGGTTTTGCAAAACGGAGTATTTTTAACATTTTACAAATTGTTGTGCTTTAAAACTCAAAACATCATTTTAAAACAATAAGAAATCATTTGGATGCATCAATTTAACAAAACAACCAAAAATTCAAAATCCCACCGAATAATCTAATTAATGTTAAAACATTAATTATGGCACACTAATTCATCATTTACATTACATTAACGTTAAATAAATTTCGGGGCGTTACACATATATATGTATATCTATAATCGTCTTTAATTCGGCATTCAGACGAGCCAAACACTTAATAACATTTTTCATTTGCCAATATACCATCATTCATACGCTTATATAACACCCAATTTTACTTAACAGTCATTTAAGCCCTCAAGTTTTGTCTTTTAATATATATATATATATATATATATATATATAGATATATAGTTCTTCAATTTTTATTTTTTTTTTATGTATGCCCCCCCTTAGTTAACAAACTAAATTTCCAATATATCTCTAATAGACTAATTTCATGTATTCTTGATTTATCAAATTAGGTGATGCCCAAATATTCTTTTTTCAATGTACCATTAAAATAATTGTTCTCAAATCCCAATTTAAGTATTATGTTTTTTCTTTCTCAATAGTTATCTCATGTTTTTCTCTATTTTGTCCTTGTTGAATTAATATTTATTTTTAAATGTGTCTTTGCTAATTTTAATTTTTTCAACTTTCTAAATTATTTTCTATCTAATTTAACCACTAAAATCTTTATTCTCAAATGCGTTCTACTTGTCTATTCATATATAATATTCGACCAAAACACATTTTTGATTGAAACATGTATTTCCATTATTCTTTTTTTTTGGTACTATACTAAACACTCGAGAGGATGAGAAACTAAAAAAGAAAAAAAGAAACTTAACTCTTTAGAAAAATTTTATATAACACATGCTTTTAGGAATTATTAGGAAGTAATACTCTGAAGGTATTTTACATTTTTCACGCTCTTAGTTTATGTCCCAAATAAATCTTGACTTCACCACTAATACCATTCAAACACTTAGTAATATTTTTTGTTCACCAATATAATATCATTTGTATGTTTTTGTAATTAACACGCGGCTTGTTTAACAGGCCAATGCTAATTTCATTTAACACGCAAGTATCTCGATTTATTTAAAAGTCAATAATCGACAATTCGAAATTGTCGTATATTCGTCACACTTCGTTAATATATACATATATTACTATACAATATTTAATTTATAGATATATATTTTATTCAAAAAGTAATTAATTTCATAGGTACACGAATTAAGAGGTACCATGTAGTTAACAATCTTGAGATTTCCATTGCATTGATAGGCATTTTCGTCGTTTGTCGTTATTCTTGCAATTTCTGTTTTCTTTTTCGTTTCGTGTTGCATACGCAAATTGGACATAATACTAACTACTCTCTATCCATCTACTTTCCATTTTTCCGGAGATGTATGGCGGGGTGCTTTGATGCAGTTCAGAAGAAATCGTCATAACTTGGAATTATCTAAATACAAGACATTACATATCATATTATATGTATATTTATAGTTCTCTAGGTAAAAATATTTAATGCGGACTTTTGTCATTTGTGGCAAATAGATAAACGATAGTTGTAACAAAACACAAGTTGAAAGAAGATCAAGTGATCAAGTAGTTGTTGGTCGTTACAACAAATGCTAAGCAATAAGCAATTAGGCTGAGGAGGTGTTTGATGTACACCTTCGATAGAAATATGCATGATATTTTGTACTCTTTCCTTTTACTCGTTATCGTCCCCAGTCAATTTGAAGAAAGAGATAAAAATCAGATCATATATTAAAATTCAAAATATTTTCTGTATTGTAAATACAAGAGATACGTGATAGACAACATATAAAGAATTAATGGTGACAATTGCATTAATGCATGTTGTTGATGGTGGTTGGTCAACAGCAAGTAAATCCACCAGGTTAGGATTATTACCCAATGAAGCGAATCTCGTTGTACGGAACACATTCCTCAAATCTCTCCCACAAAGCTAGTCCCTGAGATCTCTACTATTTTGAGCGAAACCTGCATCCTGTCTATCATCCTACCTTGGTGGTATTGGTGGGAGGACTACATCTTGCCTTTGTTGGTTTGCTCCCTAGTTTTGTGCTTAGGTTACTCGATGCCTTCTCTCATGGCTACCCATTGAGTTCACCCATCTATTTTGGCCACCTACGGTCTCTCCGGTTCCCTCAAGAACCTCCTGCTTGCCACCTACCTGGTTACGAGGGTTATCCCTTACGTCCACTAGGTTTGCACCTGTAGCATTACCATTCCTGCCTTGAAGTTGACCTAGGGCCGCCGTGATCCTTTCATGCAGTCTGCTCATCCGTTTGACCTTCTGCTTCCAAACAGCAGTTCTTGAGGGTTGCCTCCCTCGCCTTAATCCTCCAACCTCTCCAGCAACAGAGGGGTTATTAGAGTTATCTCCTATCTGATTGGTTCTCGTAGTCACCATGATGATCGTGGAAATTTTTTGGTCCAAATCTGATAAATCTGGCCCTTCTTCCAGCACAATTGTTGATGTTGGTTGGTTGACAGCAGGTCAATCCACCAGGTTAGAATTATTACCCAATGAAGCAGCTCTTCTTGCATGCAACACACTCCTCCAATCTCCCAAGTTGATCCTTGAGATCCCTACCACATAAGACTTTTCACTTATACGATGATAAATGTCATAAATAGGGGTAGTGAGTTCATGGTAGTTGTCATATCTCTACTACGGTTAAGGCCTACCATCCTCTTGCTTCTACCATTTGGCATTTTGTGATAATAACCCCGCCTAGCTACGATGGCGGCGTATCATATACCTATGGCTTCAAACCGCTCTGCCCTTGAAGATTTCCTCTTTTCTTTATGCCATTGTTTGTTCCATGACCGTTGCCACCACTGTCACCTCCTATGGTTCACCTAAAAGCTAGGCTTTTTATTTCTTCCTGGTTGAAGAATCCTCTGGCTTTCCCCAAGGACTCTTTATACGACTTTGGTCGAGATCATCCCTAAAAGAAATATTTGGACGCATGCTACTCAAAGCTTCCATAAGGGTGATGTCGTCTAAAACGCCTCCCATTGCTACCACTTCCTTGGTATACCTAGCTAGCCAATCCTTCAAGGATTCATTTGGCCCTTGGGTTAGGAAGTTGAGCTTTTCTTTAGATGGGGGTAGAGCCTTGACACCCACAACTTGATTTAAAAAGGTGACCTTTAAGTCTTGGAAGCAGGTTATGCTCCTAGCCTTAAGTTTCTAGAACTATTGCCTGGCTAAACCTACCGAAGTTTGGCTAAACGCATGATACATAATTTCTTATGAAACTCTATAAAGCTCCATGTAGGACTCGTATATTTGGATGTGGTCATTTGGATCCATCAATCCTTCTCTTCGCTATGATGAATGTCAAGCTTTTCTTCTAGTTCCCTCGCTCTTCCCACTAGGCGTCCAACCTCACCGGCAAGAAGTGCTAATGTAGCTTGTATCTATTGGTTCACCTACTGGGTTATCAATTGAGGGTCGACTTGTGGTTTCACAGAGACATGAGACATTACACAAGTGAATGCATAAACCTTAAGGATGAGATAGAAGGTCAGCTTTAAAAGTACAAAGCCAACAAAAGTAAGCAAAGTGACAAAAGGAATGATCATTTCAATGATTAAGGAAATGATGAAAGACTATGTAATGATGACCACCGAGATAATAGTACTACTGCACCCACTGGGGTGATTCATACAATTTTTGGTGGACCATATCCTGAGGTTGACTCCAGAAGGTCCTAGAAGAACTATGCTTGAGAGGCAAGAGAAAACACGAAGCAAAGATGCATGAATGTCTCAACAAGTAGGCCTGCTAAGGCATAAAGGTATGAGGGAACAGAGATAACTTTCTTCGAAGAAGATGTGCATGGGTTCCTTTCCCTAGAACGATGCTTTAGTGGTTGAAGAGATGATTGGGAGCTATACCATGTGCCAAATTTTGGTTGAAAATGGAAGTTTTGTCAACATCATATATATAGATTGTCTTAAAATTATGGGGATCTCATTGGACCAAACAACACCGAACAAAAGACCATTGTATGGATTTACAAGGGATAGCATAATTATTAAAGGAACTATCAAGTTGTCAGTGATAGTAGGACAAAAACCAAAAACGACGACCATATTGTCCAATTTTCTGGTGGTCAAAGGAGGATACCAATATAATGTGGTGATTGGTAGGCCCACTCTAAGGGCACTTAAAGCGATTACCTCCATATACATCAGAAACTGAAGTTTCTTATGCTAGAGGAGTGGGCAAGATGAGAGGAAACTAGTATGAATCAGGATTGACTTATTCCAACGTGGTGCATATGTATGCAAACCTGTAGAAGATGAAGATGAGAATGGTGCGTCAAGGGCCCATGGAAGAAGACATAGATCCCCGTCTAAAAGAAGAGATCAACAAAAAAAAACCAATTGAAGAACTTGTAGAGATAAAAGTGGATGCAAATGATCCATCAAGGGTGTTAAAATTAGGGTCGGGGTTGAGCAACAAACAGGCAGAGGAATTCAAAGAATTTTTAGGCAAAAAGGTTAATGCCTTTGCTTGGACTCACGAGGATATGGTAGGAATTGATCCGGATGACACCTGCCATCGCCTGAACATCGACCCAAACTTTCCCCCGTAGAGGCAAAAGAGACAACCAATGAATCTGGAAAGGTATGAAACACACCGTGAAGAGGTCTATAAATTGGAAAAAATGGTTTTATTAGAGGGTCACTCTATCCCGATTGGATCTCAAACCTAGTGCTCATTCGTAAGCCAAATGGGAAGTGGAAGAACATGTATTGACTTTAGTGACTTAAACAAGGCTTATCCAAAGTACAGCTTTCCCCTCTTTCAGATTTATCGGCTGGTAGACGCTATTGCAAGGCACAAGCTATTGAGTTTTATGGACACTTACTTAGGTTATAATCAGATCCCAATGTATCCTCGAGGTCAAGAACCTACCTCTTTCATCACAAACAAAAGTTTCTACTATTATCTTATCATGCCTTTTGGACTAATGCAAGAGCTACATAAATAGCACTTGGTGAAAAAAATGTTTGCCAGACATATCAGAAAGACCATAGAAATATATGTTGACGATATGCTAGTAAAGTTGATAAAAGCGAGCTTACACGTTGCACATCTTGGAAAGATGTTCCAGACTTTGAGAGAGTGAAAGATGAAACTCAACCCTCTAAGTGTACGTTCGGGGCAGTGTTGGGAAAATTCTTAGGGTTTATGGTCAGCTGGCGAGGCATCAAGGCAAATCTACTGAAAATCCAAGCATTGTTGGATATAGAGGCACTATGGAAGCCCAAAGAAGTATAGAAGCTGATGAGTTGTGTAGCAGCCCTTAACTGCTTTATCTCTAAGGCAACTGATAAATGCATGCCATTTTTTGATATCTTGAAAGGAAGGAAGTTGTTCGAGTGGATGGATGAAGGTGACAAGGCATTCAAATGCCTAAAGGAATATCTTGGGAAACCCTTGTGCTTTCAAAAGCTCTATCAGGGGAAACCCTATAAATTTAAATAGTTGTTTCACTTCATGCTCTAAGATCCGTCTTGATTAGAAAGGATAGGAAACCCTAATTTCAAATCTACTATGCGAGCAAGCATCTACTCGATGTAGAAATGTGATATTTAGAAATTGAAAGGCTCAACTTGTCCCTGGTTATGTCTTCAAGGAAATTAAAGGGGTATTTTTTGAAGCACAAAATTTTAGTCTTGATGAGTTACCCCCTAAGATAGGCCTTACAAAAACTAGAGACTTTAGGTTGGCTGTTGAAATGGTCGTTCGAGCTAAGCCAGTACAACCTCGGGTATAATCCTCGAACAGCAATTAAAGAGCAGGCTTTGGCCGACCTTGTCGTTGAGTTTATATCTCAAATAGGGGGCAATGGTGTCGACGTTGAAATGGAACAATCAAAATGGAAACTCTACGTCAATGGCTCATCAAATGAAAATAGAGTAGGAGCAAGTGTTACGCTTTCAAGCCCAAGAGGCTAGAAAATTATGGCTGTAGTAAGATTCAAGTTCAAGGCGTTTAATAATGAATCTGAATATGAGATATCGCTGGTAGGTTTAAGACTTGCATACCATCTACATGTTGACTTGTTGGAGATCTATAGCGACTTCCAGCTTGTTGTAAATTAAATATTGGATGAGTATAAGGCCAAAAATTAGATAATGCTTAGGTATTTGGAAAAGGTAGAAGAAGAGCTTTCCAAGTTCAAGTCATACAAAGTGAAGTAGATACCTCATATGGAGAATAACAACAAAGATGCCTTAACTCACCTTGCCGCATCAAAAGATTTAGACTTATGGAAAGTAATCCTTCTCGAGATATTGGAAGTCCTGACCATTAAACTAGAAGAGATTGAAGAAAAAGTGCCCGTAGACAAGCAGGATAATTGGATGACTCCAATTATAAGATACCTATTCAATAGAGAGTTACCTACTAATCTGTTAGAGGTAAGGAAAACTCGTTATTGGTCGGTGAGATATCTATTGCATGACGATATGATTTACCGTCGAGGTCATTTAGCTCCTCTTCTCCTTTGTCTCAACAGAGATGAGGGCCTAAAAGTGTTCAAGGAAATTCATGAAGGCATGTGTGGAAACTATTCTGGTGGGTAGTCCTTAGCCCATAAAACGCTGAGATAGGGATACTATTGGCCAACCTTGAAAAAGTAAGCTACCAAACATGCACGAAAATGTGACAATTTTCAATGTCATGCCATGGTGTTGAGATCTCATCTAGAGAGCTTAACATCGACTTTAAGCCCGTGGCCCTTTGCAAAATAGGGAATGGATATAATTGGTTCCCTTGTGACGACACCAAAAGGCTTTAAGTTCGCCATAATAGTAGTTGATTATTGCATGAAGTGGGCTAAAAAAAGGCTTTTACTACCATTATAGAAGCAAACTACACGAGTTTTATCTAGTCTCACATTGTCTATCACTTTGGTGTACCACAATTGTTCGTCTTTGATAATAGAAAATAGTTTGATAATGCTAAGGCTAGAAAGTTTTGTGATGATCTTGGCATCCATTAGAATTTTGCCATAATATACCCGCAGTTGAATGGTCAAGTGGAAGTAGTCAATAAGATTATTAAGAACACATTGAAGAAGCGCCTGGAGGACCTAAAGGGTAGGTGAGTGGAAGAGCTTCCTCAAGTTTTATGGGCATACAGAACAACAAGCAGAATGACCATAGGGGAGACACTTTTTTTCTCTGACTGATAGGGTTGAGGCATTTATTAGTCGAGATTACCACACCCACCAGTCCAGTTGTCGATTTAGTGAGGCAACAGATGCATGCTTGATGAATGCACAACTTGACCTGCTTGAAGACCAAAGAATTGATTCACAAATATGCCTTGCTGCTTATCAACAAAGAACGCCAAGATATTACAATAAGAAAGTTAGAGAAAAAGATTCGTCGATAGGGACTTGGTCCTAAGAAGAGTTACTCCTAACGCAAAGCCAAGGAATATAGGTCCTCTTGGTCCAAATTAAGAGGGTACCTCTATAATCTCTAAGATGTTATTAGGTCTGACACTTATATACTCGAGTCAATGGTAGGTCGACATATTAAGCATCCTTGGAACAAAGAGCATTTATGTCCCTATTATCGATTATTATAATACCTGTCTTGGTTATGTCTCCCTTTACGGTGATTGATTACAAGATGTTTAATAAAATTCCAAAGGAGTTATTTATTCCCAATTTTTGACTTTTCATACTGTTTTCTACTTTCGTTATGTCTATTGTTAAGTCTACTATACTAAACATATCAAAGAATTGAATCAAAGATTCAATGTTTTGATATGAGGGGCATGAGATAGGTGAGGTTAAAAACCCATCTAAACTTGATATCCCTTATATGATCATAGACTTTAAAGAAGTCTACCTAATCGATCATTTGTGATCATAGACTTTAAGAAAGTCTACCTAATGTTGAAGGTTGTGTTGATATAAAAACTTAAAACCTACTGTGTAAAGTCTACATACAATAAAAAGAAAAGCACAAAATCTACTATGATTTCAACAAAAGAAAATACTTATAAAAAGTGAATATTATATTTCATCTAAACTTTAAAAAGGACAAAGGCACTACAATCGTTATAAAAATGGCCAAAAGGTCTAAAAGAACAACTAGTTTTTTCTCACAGCCTCTTCTCCTCCAACCTCTTTCTCCGCTGCAGTTGACTTATCAACTAGAGTTGAAGCATTCGAAGAATATAAGCAAGTCAGGTTAATTTAAGGTGAACCGTGCAAATCTACTCTACAATATGCTCATCTACCGACAATAGGATTGCTTTTGAATCTAAGCAAACACTTCAAAGGCCTAGAAATTCTCGACTGCTGCTTTTACTATAGTAGACACGGCCTCGGTAATGTCTTCTTCTTTCTTCTTCTTGGCGTCAAAAGAGGCAACCCTAAGACTCTCCTCAACCTTGACTAGTTTTTCCTTCTCCTTTTCAACTTCAGCTCTTAGGTCATCAATTTGCTTGGAAAGCTTTGGGATGTTATCCTGCTTAATGCAAACGAGAGCCAGGACTTTTGGTTCCTTGTCCTTTGCCTCCTCGACTGCCATCTTTTCATCCTTAAGAAGAGCTCTCAAGGACTCAATCTCTTGGTGAGGTCCCTCAGCATTGTTCACCAGTTGTGCAATCTTGCCATATGAGATTAAAGCCATCATGAGAGCCCAAATGGAAAAAGAGATGCCTAAAAAAGGGAGACAACAGAAAAGGGGAACAAGATAAGTAAAATTTCATAAAGTATTCTTACCCTAACTTGGCTGCGGATCAACTATCTATGGTACAAAAGAAGAGGAGACTTTTTAGTGGTCGACCAGCCCTTGTCAAAGAAGAACTCACATATCGCCTAAAAGGCATGTCAAAACTGGGGAGAGGTCAAGCATATTTCCAACTTGGGCATCAGATACATCGCCAGTGATAAAATTGGTGGGTCACTGACTGGACCCCCAAGGGGGAGGCGTAGAGGTTTCTCTTGTGGAGGGATAGGCAAATCTGTGACCTCAATCATCGATGTCTTCTAAGTTCAGTTTAGAACCTGACGTGGTCTCGCCAGTCCTTTGCTTTTTGGACTAGCAGCTCTCCTTAAGATGTCAACTCTTGTCCTTTTTTGAGTCGACCTACTTGGGTATGCACCCACCCCAAGATAAGGTTCCCATAGTGGGGGCCTTACCTTTGTTGCTAAAGTTTGGAAGTTTCAGGTTCAGCATATCTACAAAGAGAACAGAGTTAATCTTGTAAAATGAGAATAAACAAAATATTTATTAATATGCAAATATTATATGACAGCTCAACGTTACAATCTTTACCCTCTACATTCGCCCCTTGTAGAGGTTGTACTGAGATTACCCAAGAAGGCTCAAGGAGCTCAACGATAAGACTTGATAACCTTTTATTCTTTGTTGTAAGGAGATTCTCGATCCTTCTCTCCTTTTCCAAAAGCTCAGATATTTGCCTAAACCTAACTTGTCTTAATGCCAAGAGTATAGGACATTCAACAAGTTCTACAAGAAAGAAAAAAATGGTAAGTAAAAAAAAAAAAAAAGAGAAGAGAAAGGAAGGGATAAAAAGTGAAAGGACAGGTCAACGGTCTAGTGAGGGAAGCTTACAGGCAATCCTCTAAGTAGTTCCGACTTCGTGCTTCTTAGGACCATTCCTTGGTTGCCCGTCTAGGGGATGTGTGTTGAAGTCCCTCTTCAATATAACATCTTCTTCCAATTGAGGCTAGAAGTGGGAAGGTCGAGGATTATAGGGGGACTTTATCTTTAGCTTGGATGTAGGCCCCAGCATAATAAAAGCCCTTGGATAGAGACTAACTGACACAATAGCAGTATGTGATCTTATCCAGTTGAAGTGGAAGTGAAGCCACCATAGAATCCACATCCTCGAAAAGATGAACCAAAAGTTAGGGGAAAGTTATGTAGGTGACATCTCTAGCATGTAGTAGAGACTTTTCATGAATGGTTGAAGGGGAAAGGTTTGCCCCATCGTCAAACATCAATTATGAATAACAAATTTTCTTGGTGGTGCAACATCAGCGCACTAATATTCGTTTGGGACAACAAACTCAAAATATCGCCTGTTGATGTAACCTTTGGTGAAGACCCTATGAATGTCATGAGGATGACAATGTGATTTGATCATCCTAGATGTTTCTGAAAAAGTCTCGATCCTAATCACAGTCAAAAGTTCTTCCCTATTGGTGGCTGAACCAGAAGATCTTCCCTTTTGAAAATCTGAGGATATTTGAACTAGTCGAGGATATCGATGATTTGGAATCACCGAGGCAATAGAAATTGGCACACTGTTCACTATTTCATCGATATTGTCTATTGAGGGAACCATGCCAAAGTTGTATATAACCTTGAAGATTTAATCATCCTCAAGGATGAGATCGTCGCTATGCTGCAAAGCCTCGGTGGCCTCTATAGACTCTAGGCGGACATAAGACGACGACTTAACCTCTTAAAGGTTTTTAGAAGAAGACTTGACCTGATATAAAAAAGGAGGTGCTAAAGACAACCTATTTAGAGAGGTTGATTAAAGAAGAAACTGTTAGACATGTATGCCATAAAGAGTAAAAATATAATATGTTTTTGGAGATATTTTTATTAATAAAGAATTTATTTATTATTCATATATCAAATTGTTGTCTTATTTACGTTCATATTTGTTGGATATATAATAAGCAAACAAGAGTATAGAACTGTTGGTCTAAGCCTTTAGAATTAGGCATATGATGGACAGATTATGCGAAAGACATAATTCTAAAGGTGACGGTCTAAATTATAAGATCTATAATCAAGGGAATAAAGTTGGGCGCTTTATTCATGCAAAGATTGTTATGTTGTCTATATCCCTAATGGGAGATGGTTTGTCTTGACCATTGGAGGTGGACTCCGCGAATAGAAATATTGGTACATTGTCATAGGTGATGATGTATTAGATCGGGACATAAAGTGAAATTGATTTGGATTAATAATTCTATCTTAGCAAATCAATTCACTTTAGACAATCAAAGGTGTTGCATCCTAATCATTAGATGAATAGTGAGCCCGTTATCTTGACTTATGTCTTTTAATGTACCAAAGGGTGACGCCACAATTTATGTTGGTACGCATGCCGGTACATTGAAAACATGACTCTTGATAGCATAGACTTGTTATTCATAGATATGGAATCCAAAGCTCCTTTTTAGGAGTCGATAGTATCCTCTTATATGCATTATCCTGTAATTGGAAAACTAGAGCACTTAACCATTTGGATACATAGGTGTAACCGAATGGTATACTTTCTTTGGATGGTAAGTTTTTTGATGGTGAGATAATGGAACATAAGAGAAAAATAATCGGAAAGTAAGATAGAATTTATCCTTAATCCGATTATGGATATCCTATGGGAATACAATGCATTATGATATATCATGGAGACTTAGCTATTCGGGCTTTGTAATTCTATATAGTTTGAGAGTGCAACTCTAAGATTTTAGTGGAGTAGCGTTAGAGTTGATAATTATGAAATGTATATCTAGGATATTAGGTTTCATAATTATCGAGAGCTTGAACTATATAGGTCTATCAGGTCCCCTTTGCTAGCTCATAATAAATCCTGTAACGATACGGCATGCTTTTCTAATAAATTGGTGACTTATGCTAAATTATCAAATTGGCTAAAATTTGATAGGATCAGATAATTCATGTTTGTTTATCGGTTGAATTAATTTTGTGTAAATTAATTCAAGATAAACTTGTTGAATTATCAAGAATATTTATTTTCCTAGAGATTATCTAGATATGGTTGTTTTAATCAGATAACTTCTCTATTGGGTTATTTGAATTAAAACTGAGGCTTTATCGAAAGAATCTCGGGCGGGAAATAAAAGATTTATAGAGTTCATTTATCATAAATTCGACAGGCTGATCTTTACGTTCAGCCCGGCGATGGAGTAAGTTCAGATATTGATCATGGGCTTTTATCCAATTTTATCATATATTGATCTAGATTTGAATTTTTGAGGCCTTATCTGATGAGGGCTAACCCCTGGGTCCAACCTCTATAAATAAGGAATGAGACTTCATAATTATGTAGATCAGTTGAGAGATCAAGAGTGAGCACTCTATTCTATGAGTCTTTGAAATGCCCTTGAAGAGCTATTGTTCACAAATCACAAACCTTAGTTCTGGGTATTTCTCAATTGCTTAGAAGGAAAGTCACCAGGGAAGAGCTGTACGATGTGTGCCCACACGCACTCCAATTGTAGATAGAGAATAGCAAAGAAAACTAGTTGGTTGAGGCTCTTTTGGAATGCCCTTCTCTTCATAGATTATGGGAGCTCTTTAGCAAATAAGGTTAGTAAGATCTGGTTAATTTATGCATATAGTGTGTCAAACTTATGTTTTGGAAAATACCCTGGTATAAAAATTTTTTAATTTCTATTGCGTACTATTTTTCCAACAATTGGTATCAGAGCCTTAGTTTTTACATAAATTTACAAGTTTGTGATCATGTTATATGTATAAATTATGTGATCTTGATCTCTTCTATGCTTGAATTTAAATTTTAGAGAGTTAGCACTCTAGGGTTTATATATATATATATATATTGTCATGGATTATATGGTGAATGTTTAGTAATTAATTATGATTGATTAAAATATTATTTAATTATTAGTTAATTAATTAATTTGCATTGGTTATGGTTCCTTAGAGATTAGAATGTGTATCTAGATTTTTCATGTAATTAGATGGCAGTTTATCATCACTGTCTAGGAATTATTATTTAATTTTGTAATTAAATAATCATTCAGAAAAGACAGATCTAGAAGATGGATCTAGAAGATAGAAGATAGCATTCTATAGGTATTTTATAGCATTTTATAGGTATTTTTTAAGTCTCTAATTTTATGTTTTTGAATTATTGAAAATAAAATTGAAAAACTGCATAAAAACTTTATTTTATAGAATTTGTGATTTCTACTTGGTCAGCAGGCCAAACCCTTAGGTTTTGTAGGCCAATGGTCACATACCGATAGGCCAAACCCTTGGGATCCGCAGGCCGTTCTTGGGGCAGAATTCTAATGGCTCTGGTGGCAAGCCGAACTTTCAAGTTCGACAGGCCGATCTGTCATGTTCGGCAGGCCGAGCAATGATTTTTGGCAGGTCGAAGGGTCATGACCGGTAGGCCGATTACACATTTTGGCAAGCCAACAGAAAGCTATGGTTTTTTAGAAAAAAGGTGTGTTTTTCAGTGCAATTTTGATTTTATGTTTAGGGCAATTTTGAGAAACATTAAATTTAGATATGACTGAAAATATGGGGTATTCGATCTATGCTAGATTAAAGACTTAAAGTTGGATAATACATAACAAAGGATACAATTTGAAGATTTTAGGATGAAGAATAGATAATATGTTTCGATTTATCTCTTGTAATCTTTGATTTCTTTTCTCTAGGGTGGGAGCATAATTTTATGGCAATTTATTATTATTGTGCTTGTAGCTTTGCTTGTTTGCATTATAATCTGATTTGCCATGTATGTTGATAACATGTCATATAGAATATGGAGTGCTACTCATTAAAAATTGTTTATGTATGTCTTTTCAAATAAAACCTTGATTTCAAAAGATTGAGTGGGACAAGGATTTCAAAGAAAGGACCTACTGCCTCCATCGTTGGTCCATAGGTAGCACATCGTAGTTTCGACCCCTAGAAAGAGACTTCTTTATGTACCGGCTTGCATCTCCGAGAGGATAAGGTATTTTAGCATGATTTTTCGTTGCACACCCTTAGGTGGTGATTATAAATCATGGATAAAATATTGAAACAATAGTTATACACTCAAGTTGATTTTATTATTAACCTCTCTTAGGAGCTCTATAAATAAAATTGATGGTCAAAGAAATGATCATTAATATATGTTGGATCATACCGATCCTGGATGACATATATTAATCAAGACAAGATCTGCATTCCTAATTGAATTTGATAAGTCTCCCCTAGGCAGCTTGTTGAATTCTGAGTTAGGAATTATCATCGTAAGGTTATGATATTTTCAAGGTTTTAAAACATAAACACATTATATGATTGTTATCTTACTAAATTATTATGGTATGTATGCTTATGTTTGGTATATGATTCTTTATTGTTGATTAAAAATGTCTAAAAATCCTCTATCATTGACACTTGATAAAAACCAATTAACCGGTGAGAATTTTAATGATTGGAAATGAAACCCAATATTATCCTATCATTTGAGAAACTAAAATTTATACTGACAACACCTTGTCCTCCCAAGCCTACGGGAGATTCCAATAATGAGTCAATCCAAGCGTATAATCGCTGGAATGATACTAATGATCAAGCCCACTATTATGTTATGGCCAGCATGAATAACGTGCTGTAGGCTCAACATGAAGATTATGAGACTGCAAACTAGATCTTGGATAATCTTAAAGACATGTTTGGAGGCCAGGCCCTACAAAACAAAAAGAGGTACTTCAGAAACTTCAAACAAAGGCCGGGGATATCTGTGAAGGAGCATATGATGTTGGTCATGGGTTACCTCGCTAAGGCTCAAACCAATGGAGTTGACATTGATGCTGGAACACAGATGACTATAGTCTTTGAGACTTTATCCAAGGAGTTTATCCCTTTTAAAGCTTCATTTAATTAAGCAATAAAAAGGATATATATGACCTTGACTGAGTTGATGAAGCAATTACAAGATTTTAAAAATCTGATCAGGGAAACTCTTGCAGGTGGCAAGGTCAACTTGGAGGCACATCTGGTTTCGATCCTAACCCAAGGAATGGAAGGTGGCAAAGGGCTAAGAATGGGAGGTTGGGCATATAAAGAAGAATCGTAAGGACTTCTTTTCCCAATGAGGTAGGTATGATCTTTTGGTTGTAGAGACTTGTTTGGTCAAAGAATCAAGTGACACTTGGGTCATAAATTCTGGTGCGACTAATCATGTCTGTGTTTCTGTAAAGAGGTTCAAAGAAACGAGAAGTCTGTTACATGAGGACTTCATGCTTCGAATGGACGATGGATCTTTGGTGTTGGTTGAAGCAATGGGAGATGTCCATCTTTATTTTGATAATTATAGGAGTGTAATTTTGCAAGATTGTTCATATGTTCCTAAACTTACAAGGAATTTAATATATATAGCTTGTTTATTTAAAGATTCCTACTTGGTTTCTTTTAATAATAAAGTAGTGATTCATAAAAATAAATCTTATTTGTAATGGATGGATGCAAAATAATTTATATGTTATCAAACCTAAGATGGACTTACTGCTTAACATTGAGATTAATGATAATAACTCTAAAAGACTTAAAACTTCTCACTCTAATAGAACTTATCTTTGGCATTTGTGACTAGGTTATATTAACCTAAATAGGATTCAAAGGTTGGTAAGGGATGGGCATTTAAGTCACTTAAAGGTGGTATTTATACTACAATATGAATCTTGTTTGGAGGGTAAAATGACCAAAAGGCTATTTGGGTCTAAGGGCAAAAAGGCCGAAAGGGTTCTAGAACTTATGCATAGCGATGTCTACGGACCAATGAACATCCAGGCATAAGAAGGGTATAAGTATTTCGTCACTTTTATACCACAAAAGCACAACTTATGACAATTTCAGGGGAGTTTTAGGCTAAAGTGGAAAAGCAATTACGTAGACCCATAAAGGCACTTCAATCCGATCGAGGTAGTGAATACCATTCTGATGAGTTCTTGGAACAATTATCAGAGAATGGGATTTTATCCTATTTGACTGTACCGAGGACTCCACAATAGAATGGTCTAGCTGAGAGAAGGAATAGGACTTTGTTGGACATCATTAAGTCCATGATGAGTTATTCACCATTGCCTTTATCCTTTTGGGGATATGCACTACAAACTACATGTTATCTTTTGAAAAATGTGCCTTCAAAATTGGTCCCTAAAGCTCCTCACGACTTGTGGATAGCGAAAAGAATATCCTTAAACTATATTTGCATATGGGGATGTCCAACTCATGTCCTGTTTAAAGAAGCGAACAAGTTGGAAGTATGTTCGAAAGTTTGTGTGTTTGTAGGATATCCAAAAGGGACAAAAGGGGGTTATTTCTATAACCCAAAGGAAAATAAAGTCGTGGTTTCAACAAATGCAACTTTCCTTGAGGAAAGTTACATATATGACTTTAAGCCTTGGAGCGAAGTGGTGCTTGAGGTGTTGGTAAGTGAATCAGTCACTCTAGGGCTTCTGAATGAAACTGTTCCAATCAGTGTAGAAAGACCAACCAAACCCGAGCAACAACCTAAGGGGCTTCAACATAGTGGGAGGATCGGGCGTTAACTTGAGAGGTATATGTTCAATGGTGAGGCCTTCTTGGCTGAACTAGTTGAACATGACAGGGATCCTTACACTTATGAAGAGGCTATGGAGGATGTTGATTTGAAACTCTAGACAAAGGCCATGAACACAGAGATGAAGTCTATGGAGACTAATCGGGTCTAGGAATTTGTGGATCTTCCCAAAGGGGTAAAACCCATTGGGTGTAAGTGGATCTATAAGAGAAAGAGAGGAATAAATGGAAAATTCTAAACCTATAAGGCTAGACTTATAGCTAAGGGATACATGCAAAAGGAAGGAATCAATTACGAGGAAACCTTTTCGCCTATAGCCATGCTTAAGTCCATCCGCATTCTCTTGTCCATAGCTGCTGCGTTCGACTATGAGATTTGACAGATGGATGTCAAGATGACTTTTCTAATGGCCATCTTGATGAATCCATATAAATGAAACAGCCAGATGGGTTCAAGGCTAAGTGTCAAGAGGGTAAGGTTTGTAAGCTGCTAAAGTCAATTTATGGACTTAAGCTAGCTTCCAATTCTTGGAACATAAGATTTGATCAAGTGATCAAGACTTATGGGTTTGCACAATTGTGGATGAAAAATGTGTTTACAAACACATTAAGGATATGAAGGTGGTTTTTCTACTACCCTATATAAATGACATTCTGTTAAATCGCAATGACATTAGGGCGTTGTCATCGGTCAAATTATGGTTGACCAAGCAGTTTGACATGAAAGACTAAGGTAAAGCTAATTTTGTTCTCCCCATCCAGATCTTTTGGGATAGGAAGAACAAAATGATAGCTTTGTCCTAAGCAGACTACATAGATAAAATTCTCAAAAGGTATGCAATGCAGCATTCCAATAAAAGTGGGCAACCATCTAGGCCTAGAATTACTCTTTTTAAGAAAGACTCACCAAAGTCTGATGAAGAAATAGAATATATGAAGAAGGTGCCTTATGCTTTGGCAGTGGGCAGTCTCATGTATGCCATGCTTTGCATGCGACCGAATATTAGTTATACGATTGGGACAGTAAGTCGATTTCAGTCGAATCTAGGACCAAACCATTGGGTTACGGTCAAGCATATTTTTAAGTACCTAAGAAGGACTCAAGGGTATATGCTTGCATATGTAGGTGAGGATTTAACACTTCTAAGATATACTGACTCAGATTTTCAATCCTGTTAGGATTTGAGAAGGTCGACTATTAGTTACTCTAAGCGGCGATGCCATCGTTTGGAGAAGTGTCAAGGAAGATTACAATTCGGATTCAATGATGGAGGCCGAGTATTTGGTAGCTAGTGATGCTTCGAAAGAAGCAGTATGACTCTGCAAGTTCCTTGGGAATGTTGAGGTCGTTCTGGGTATGAATAAGGCGGTATCGTTATATTCTGATAACACTGTAGGAATAGCTAAAGCTAAGGAACTAAGATTTCACAAGAAGAGTAAGCATATTGATCAGAAGTATCATGTGATAAAGGACTTTGTAGAGGGCGGGCATATTGCTATATGTAAAATCGCATCTGAGGACAATTTAGTTAATCAATTCATGAAAACCTTAACTGTAAGAGTTTTCAAGAGGCATGTGGAAGCTATGGGGATGCGGGATTTGTCATATATTACTTACTTAGTGCAAATGGGAGATTGTTAGAAATGCATGCCCTAATGAGTAAAAATGTAATATGTTTTTGGAGACATTTTTATCAATAAAGAATTTATTTATTATTCATATACCAAAATGTTGTCGTCTTTACGTTCATATTTGTTGGATGTATAAAAAGCAAACAAAAGTCTAAGACTATCGGTCTAAGCCTTTAGAATTAGGCATATGATGGATAGATTATGCGAATGACATGATTCTAAAAGTGACAGTCTAAATCATAAGATCGACAATTGAGGGAATAAAGTTGGGTGCTTTATTCATGTAAAGATTGTTATGTTGTTTATATCCCTAATAAAAGATTGCTTGTCTTGGCCATCAAAGAAGGACTCCACGAATAGAAACATTGGTACATTGTCATAGGTGACAATGTATTGGTTCAGGACATAAAATGCAATTGATTTGGATTAACAATTCTATCTCAGCAAATCAATTCACTTTAGATAATCATATATGTTATATCTTAATCCTGAGATGAATAGTGGCATGTTGTCCTAACTTTTGTCTTTTAATGTACCAAAGAGTGACATCCACAATTTAGGTTGGTACGTATGCTAGTATGTTGGAGACATAACTCTTGACAGTGTAAACTTGTTATTCATAGATATGGAATCCAAAGCCCCTTTTTAGAAGTCGATGGTATCCTCTTATATACGATATCCTATAATTAGAAAACTAGAGCACTCAACCATTTGGATACAGAGGTGTAACCGAATGGTATACTATCTTTGGATGGTAAGTTTTTCAATGATGAGATAATGGAACGTAAGAGAAAAATAATCGGGAAGTAAGATAGAATTTATCCTTAAGCCGATCATGGATATCCTATAGGAATACAATACATTATGATATGTCATAGAGACTTAGCTATTTGGGCTTCATAATTCTATATAGTTTGAGAGTACAACTCTAAGATTTTAGTGGAGTAGCGTTAAAGTTAATAATTATGAAATTTAGATCTAGGATATTAGGTTTCATAATTATCGAGAGCTTAAACTGTATAGGTCCATCAGGTCCCCTTTGTTAGCTCATAATAAATCTTGCAACGATATGGCATGCTTTTTCAATAAATTGGTGACTTATGTTAAATTATCAGATTGGCTAAAATTCGATAGGATTAGATAATTCATGTCTGTTTATCAGTTCAATTAATTCTATGTAAATTAATTGAAGATAAACCTTTTAGATTATCTGGAATATTTATTTTCTTAGAGATTATTTAGATATGGTTGTTTTAATCATATAACTTCTCTATTGGGTTATTTGAATTAAAACTAAGGCTTTATCCAAAGAATCTTGGTGGGAAATAAAATATTCGTAGGGATCATTTATTGTATTTCGGCAGGCCAGTTTTCAGGTTCAGCCTACCGATGGAGTAAGTTTGGCAAGCTGATCTGCCAATTCGGCTTGCCGACTAAACGATAATCTGATCACGTGTTTTTACACAATTTTATTAAATGTTGATCCATATTTAAATTTTTTAGGCCTTATCTGATAAGGACTAACCCCTGGATCCAACCTCTATAAATTGGGAGTGAGACATCATAATTATGTAGATTAATTGAGATATCAAGAGTGAGCACTCTATTCTATAAGTCTTTGAAACTCCTCTAAAGAGCTGTTGTGCACAAATCACAAACCTTAGTTCTATGTATTTCTCAATTGGTTCGAAGGAGAGTCACCGGGGAAGAGCTGTTCGACATGTGCCTATACGCACTTCGATCATGGATAGAGAATAGCAAAGAAGACAAGTTCTAGAACGCCCTTCTCTTTATAGATTATGGGAGCTCTTTAGCAAATAAAGTTAGTAATATCTAGTTAATTTATACATATAGCGAGTCAAACTTATGTTTTGAAAAATACTCTGATATAAAAAATTTTTATTTTCCACTGTGTACTATTTTTCCAACCGAAACTTCTAAAGTTTCAAATAAGCCTAATAGTTGACCTAAATATCTATGCATGCGGGGGTTGACTAAAGTAAAAACTCCAGAAAGAATGATATCGCTCTTTCCATCATTCTTTCCAATCCTATAGAATTGGAAATATTACTAAAATTGCCTAATAGGACTTTTCCAACTATTCTCAATGCTAAATGTGCAAAAAAAAAAAAAGAAAAACTTATTTTCACATTAAGTAGGCATAAGAATGAGACTTTTGTGTAATTAATTTAAATTTTAATTGTATTTAAATTTGGATAATAATTCATAGTTAGTTAAATTAAACAATTATCAAGAATAATTGAATTCTAATTTAAATATAATTATTTGAATGGGAATTATCATAGATGATATAGATAATCATAGAATCATACATTGTGATTGGTTGTATTTCGAATTTCTTTGCTTGTGATGTTGGCCTACATAGTGATAGGGATATAATAGGGTGGTGTGTGAGTCTAGTAGGAGGAGAGAGAAAAATCTTCTCCTAATCTTGATAGACTTCTACCTCCTCTAATAGACTCTATAAATAGAGAGTCTACATCTTAGTTAATTCATTCAGAAAGAGGAGTGTTGTTATGCTTCTTCTAGAGTGAAAAAATTATAGGAGAGTCTATGATGAGTTTTCTATTGTGTTATGCCCACACACACAATAGCCGAAGGAAGAGTCATAGCATTGAAGATTTGAAGGTAGAGATTTTCCTTTGATCAGTCAAACATGTTGCTTCTAGTTCATCAACAGGTGCATTTTTAATTAGAATTCTATTTATTATTTATAGCAATATGAGTATGATTCTGGGTGATTAATAAAATTATAAAATCTATTGTCTTTGAATTAATATTCCCAACACAAAATTCATATCTTTTACATAATATGTCCATCATATGAACGATCTTAAAGACTCGATTGATAATCTTAGACTTTTATTTGCTTATCACATATTCAACAAAAATAATATAAAGAGGACATAACTTGATGTATAAAATACATATTAAACTCTTTATTGATCAAATATCTTAGAAAAGAATTACATCATTTATTTTTTAGGGCACCAAGTCTAATAGGTAGGTATCACAAGGTCGAAGTTTTACTTTAATTTTTTGCCCTGTGATGGTACTGAGTTGTGTTGGTTTCTAAACGTACGTAAGTACATGTGGTCACAGACAAGTAATACAGTGATGAATAAAGTTCTGTTCCTATACAGATTGTGTTTAATCTTAGTTAATTATTGAAATTATATTAACTCTTAAATTATTTAAATAATAAAATAAAATAAAAGAGCTAATTAAATGAAATTGAAATAAACTAAACTAATAAATAAAAACAAAGCTTAACGGATCAAATTTCACTTAATTTACTTCATTTAAATTAAATTACCCTTTAAGTGATTTGTTTTAATAAATGAAATTGTTAATAGAATATGTGAAATTATCCACTCACCTCTTTTGATATATTAGAATGAATATTTATATTAATTAAAACTATATATTCCAATGAGAAACTAATCAATAGCAATGCATTAAGAACAAGCATTTAAAAATGGCTACACATACATAAGTGTTGGAAACATAGTACGCAGTGGAAATTAAAAAAATTTATATCAGAGTATTTTTCAAAATACAAGTTTGACATGCTATATGTATAAATTAACTAAATCTTACTAACCTTATTTGCTGAAGAGCACCTGCAATCTATGAAGAGAAGGGCATTCCAAAAGAACCTCAACTAACTGGTCTTCTTTGCTATTCTCTATCTACGATCGAAGTGCGTGTGAGTGCATAGCGTACAGCTCTTCCCTGGTGACTTTCCTTCCAACCAATTGAGAAATACCTAGAACTAAGGTTCATGATTTGTGAACAATAGCTCTTTAGGAGAGTTTCAAAGACTCATAGAATAGAGTGCTCACTCTTGATCTCTCAACTAATCTTCATAATTATGAAGTTTCACCCCTTATTTATCGAGGTTAGACCCAGGGGTTAGTCTATATCAAATAAGGCCTCAAAAATTTGAAATCTAGATCAATATCGGATAAAATCACATAAAAACACGTGATCAGATTATCGTTACTCCATTGGCAGATCGAACCTAAAGACTGGCCTGCCAAACTTACAATAAATGATCCCTGTAAATCTTTTATTTCCCACCCGAGATTCTTTGGATAAAGCATTAGTTTTATCCTCTAATTAAAACAACCATATCTAGATAATCTATAGGAAAATAAATATTCCAGATAATCCAACATGTTTATCTTGAATTAATTTACACAAAATTAATTCAACTGATAAACCAACATGAATTTTTCGATCCTATCGAAATTCAGCCAATTTGATAATTTAAGATAAGTTACCAATTTATTGGAAAAACACGCCGTATTGTTATAGGATTTATTATGAGTTAGCAAATGGGACCTGATGGACCTATATAGTTCAAGCTCCCAATAATTATGAAACCTAATATCCTAGATATACATTTCATAATTATCAACTCTAATGCTACTCCACTAAAAGCTTAGAGCTACACTCTCAAACTATATAGAATTACGAAGCCTAAATAGCTAAGTCTCTATGACATATCATAATGTATCATATCCCCATAGGATATCCATAATCAGCTTAAGGATAAATTCTGCGTTACCTTTTCGATTATTTTTCTCTTACGTTCCATCATCTCACCATCAAAAAACTTACTATCCAAAGACAATATACTATTTGGTTACACCTATGTATCCAAATGGTTGAGCGCTCCAGTTTTTCAATTACAGGATAACGCATATAAGAAGATATCATCGACTCCTAAAGAGAAGCCATGGATTCCATATCTATGAATAACAAGTCTACACTATCAAGAGTCATGTCTCTAACGTACCAGTATGCGTACTAACATAAATTGTGGATGTCACCCTTCGGTACATCAAAAGACAGAAGTCAAGATAACTGGCCCACTATTTATCTTAGGATTAAGATACAACACATATGATTATCTAAAGTGAATTCATTTGTTGAGACAGAATTATTAATCTAAATCAATTACACTTTATGTCCCAATCTAATACATCGTCACCTATGATCATGTACTAATGTTTCTATTCACAGAGGCCACCTCCGATGGCCAAGACAAACCATCTCATGTTAGGGATATGGGCAACATAACAATCTTTGCATGAATAAAGCACCCAATTTTAATCCTTTGATTATAGATCTTATGATTTAGACTGTCACCTTTAGAATCATATGTTCCGCATAATCTGTCCATTATATGCCTAATTCTAAAGGCTTAGACCGATAGTCTCAAACTTTTGTTTGCTTATCATACATGCAACAAATATGAACGTAAAGAGGACAACAATTTGGCAAAAAAGTAATAAATAAATTCTTGATTGATAAAAATGTTTCCAAGAACATATTACATTTTCACTCCTTAAAGCATACATGTCTAACATTAAGTACCCCATTATTGATCAAACCTAAATTTCATCTTCCCATTTCATTCAAGTTTAACGAAATCTTCTACTGAATGGCTAAATCACTAGGAGGATTAGGCACGTAATAAAATAGACCACTTTCAGCAATCAATTACCAATCCAAGAGAGCAAAAATAAATTAAAATTCATAAACAAGATCTATAAGAACCATTAAATACAAAATTAATTCATAACTAAAAACAAAATTAAAAATAAAAAATGACACCAACATTCTAGCATTTTTAGAATATATAAAAATAAGAAAAAATAAAAATGAGAAAGTATTCATAAAAACGAGTTGCAAACTTAAATTAGATTCTTCTCCAATCTTCTTCTTCCTCTTTTTTGTTGCTTTAAGGATGCCCTATATTCGTATCTAAAGGAAATCTTAATCCTCGAACTAAAACTAAATCTTAAAAGATAATATACTAATTTATAATTTTATTTTCTCTCTTTTTTTTCCTTTTTCCTCATTTTTCTTCTTTTGCCTTCAACTAGTTTAAACCCAAAAAATGGGCATCGCATTCTACAATGGCCTCCAGTGGGGGGTCTCATCAATTAAAAGATGGCTCCAGTACTTTATTCAACACGCTAATAAGGAAGACAACCCAAGTTTGATGTATAACTGAACACATCACGAAATACCAATAGGTGAGGGCTCAAGTTACTAGCTGTTGGGATTGGTGCTTTTATAAAATACTATAAATTCCATTTAAACATTTTTAAAGTATTACATAATTGATAAAATAAATTCCATTTATTCTCCTAAATTTATATTTTAGTATATATTTATGTGTGCAAATATCATAAAGATTTAAATAATTATAAAAGGCTATAATCATATATATGAAATGTCCATAATACAGAGGATATAATTATGTACACTTAGTATAAATTTTGATTTATAATCAGTAGATAAGGCTGGACACTTTATCTTGCTTAATATTGTAATGTCTATTTCCAATTTTGGTGGAATAATCTTAGTTAGATTATAGTAAAGTTATGATTATTGAATAAAGACATCGGTATGTTTAAATAATGACTTTTATTAGAAAGTTTCATATTTGTAATTATGAAACTTCGAGATAATGAAGCAATAAAATTCCAAGTGCGTTTCATGTACAAAGTTTGTGAGCCAAATGTTATGCTCAAAAAATTTGTTAAGTGCTTTGGAAGCAATATAAGTATCACAAGAATTATTATTAAAATCCAAATTTTTGTGATATATACTAAAATGCTAAAGTCCATACATTTAACTGGTTCAACTTTGAGTGTATACAATTTGAAACATACTGAGACACTTGGAAAAGTAAGCTAGTAAGCTTAACTTTTGTTGGAGATGTTGTAATGAATTTTGAACAGTGCAAGCAAAATGAGAATTAATACAGTATAAGATTAAGTAGTATAGAAATTATATTCTATGAAAAATTTGGATAATTATTGAATGCGATGGAAGGTTGTGGAGAATATAGGAAAGTTTACTGGCAACATAGGAAAAATACCACACGGTGTAGAATTGGACAGCTAAAAGCCAAACTTAGGTCAACATTTTGCTTCATCAAAGTAGTAGAATTCTCTACATAATTTCAAAAGAAAATCCGACTTCTCCTAGGGCATATTAGCAAATATTTTATTTGCAACTTAGTCCCTATCTTGGTCTATAAATGCCCAGAGGTCAAATTGGAATAAAATAATCTCTTTTCTCCATCATTTCTACCATGAAATCCACCCTCCTTTAGCCATTTCTTTTTCAAAGTTTTTGATGGTTCAGGCCTCCAAATCATTCTTTGAAAAAAAATCAAGTATTTTGGAAAAAGTTTATGAAGGTTTTAAGGTAAAACCTAAACATTCTTTGAAACAAAATAAAGTATTTTGGAGAAAGTTTATGGAGGCTTTAAGGTGAAACCTAAATTTTTTCTTGTGAATTCAAAGTTTGTTTTAAAGTTTTGAATTGATTTTATAGTTATGTTTTGATATTGTTATCAAGGACATTTAATAAGATTTCAAGTTCTAAGAGAAGTGATTTATACTTTGAAATCCTCTAGATAAACCCTAGCACTTAACTTGAGATAGTTTATGATTTTATGTGGTTATGTACAGAAATGTTGTGCATTATGGCATGTAAAGGAAATTTCATGGCATAATTGGTTTATGTGTTATATGCTCAATAAATATGCGTAAAAAGCTAAAATTGGATTTTTGGACAAAAAGAACAAATTTGTTGTAGTTTTTGTTGCAACAAAAACTAGAACAATTTTTAAGTATTGGTTGTAGACTATTTCATATAAAGGATATTATATAACATAATAGCTTTATGGGTTAAGTGTTTGATGATATGCTTAAGCAACCAATGTTAGATCATAAACAAGAAAAAGTAAGCTTAGTAAGAGTAAATTTTGCAAAAAGTGTTGCAACATAATATTAGAACAAGTATGTTGCACGATCTATTGCAACATAACTTGGAACAATTTTCAAATATTTGAGCTTTTGAGGTTCTTAAATCAGTTTTCAGACTTCACATAAGATCTATCAGAAACGTTGAGGTAAACAATTTTTGTGAAGAGATCTCCTCTAAATTCCAATCGAATTAGGCCAAAAAGCATGGTTTATAAATCTATCGTTTTCAAAAGTGGTCAAAAGTCCTTCAAGATGTTTAATTTTGAAAAAAGTTAAAACATGAAAGTTGTAGATCTTGTTGAAACTATTGACTTTTTGTGGAATGAGATTTTAGTCAATTCTACATGGATTGGAGTTATAAATTTTACAAGATTTAATCACGAAGTTTTAGAATGGTTTAAATGGACCACGAGTTATTTGGTTTAGCTCTAAGTCCTTAAACTAGAAATGATGTGTTATTTAATTTCAAAGTCATGTAACGTAATGCAAAATTTGACTCTAGTGTATCTAAGTCAAGCAGTGTAGAAATAGACCGATAATATAAACTTGAGCTAATAGTTGGGTGTCATTTTAACAAGACACAATGCTGACTATTAGAATAAAAGGATTAAGTTAAAAAGCACTAGAGTTGTATCTAAATAAGTTCCAAACCTCACCTATGGCATCTGGAAATGATTTTCGCATGCTTGATACTTGTTTGGGAAAATACTTGCATTTAATATGCTTGCCAAATTATGTTCATGATTGGTTATGTTAAATAGTTAAATGTCAAGGCATGACATATGACATGTTAACTAAGGTTATTAACCTATGAGAAAAAATAAAAGAAGTGTTGTACCAACCTTTTAACCTAATAGGAGGATTTATGTTAAGACCTAAGGGAAGGATCAAAAAACTCCTTAATTAAGGGGAGTATCTCAAAGTCTCCTGACTACGATGAAAAACCTACTTGAATAAAGGACAGAATTAAGACAAATACAGATCAAACAAATGTATTAAGTAATGCAATTTAGGAGGGTTTAATCTTAATGAAAGGACATCAATTCAAATCCTAAATTTTTGAATTGAAAGAGATATTGAGAGAGATCAAGAATTCTCACTAAGCATTTAAGTTAAGTTACAATCTCAGTGTTCGATGATCTTGGTACATACACTCGAGCCCACAGTTCAAGATTAGATTAGAATTTTGATAAGATATTTATAATCGAGCCTAAATGGAATTATATATTGTGTTACTGCTTGTATTCCTTTATGAGAAAGACTATGAAAATGTTTTATGACAAACTATTATGAAGAATATTTTATCAGAAATGTTTTTGAGAAAAATTTATGAGAAAAGTTTTGAGAGAAATGTTTTACAAGAAAGGTTTATGAGAAATATTTTACGAGAAATGTTTTATGAGATATATTTAGGTTTGCTAAACAAAAGCTCATTAAATACCTTTATACTATTCAAAATCCCACCAAAACGTAGGAGTAAGCAATGATGAGCTGGGCATAGCACACGGACAGATACAAAAGTCGGGCAATACATACCACTATAGTTGTTTTCTGCTATATTGAAGGACTATAATTATTAAAGTATGAGATGGACTAGTAGTATACTAGTATCATTTTAAATGGATGGCTTCAGTATATATTTAAGTACATTTTTTTAAAAAATTATTCTACAATTTCCTTTTGCTAGTAAGTAAGATTAAGATTGCGAAATCAAGTTCAAGCAAGCAAAGTAGTAGTTGGGGATGCCAGGTTGCCATAGGTGATAATAGAGTAGGTATCCGCCGTCATATTTTGCATGTAGTATGTCCACTTTGCTATAGCTTTAGTAAGTTAATTTTTTTAAAAGATAAGGCTAGTTTTTCATGGTTTGGCATTGTCTTGTAAGTTTTGATGTTCTCAATGGCTACACCCTAGATAAGCGACGAGTTGACGCAAACTAGAGAATGAGTGTTGTCTTTTAGAATACGGTACTACCATGATTAACAGTCGTCTTCAGCCATTTATAGTGATAGAATAGATTCATGCTATGTAAGTGAACTCTAAATCCATAGATAGGAAAGTCCCCACTCAATTTCTCGCTACAGCCACGGAATGGTGGAGATTTGCCTAGCCTGCTATGCGCCATCGCTAGGTACATGGACCCTTTATTCTACATGATGTTAAAATGCACCACCATAGGGAAAATGCTCAAAAGGCTCAAAAATGGTAAGAGCTGAACTCACAGCACTAGCTAATGACTAGATTGCCACACGAGTTGTTACATGCTATCATAGTTGGCCAGAATTTGGCAAGTCTTGATTCTTATGACTAGATGTTTGATTGGCGATCTGAGACTAGATCCTAACTTCTTTCGATATTTTGAGTGTAAGAATGACCTCTATTTAAGTCAACTCTATAGTTAGAAATGATCTTGTACCAACTACATGTAAATCAAGATAAACTAGAGGAACGGAGTCCAGAATGAGTTTTCTAGTGTTTGGTAATTCCCTAGTGATTCTAATAATGAGAAGGAGGAACCTATAGAGAAGCTTTTAAAGAGTGATAGATTAGATATGAATTTGGAGTAATAGTAAAGTGACTACTCAATACCTTCCCTTACAAATATATGAATAGCTAGAAATAGGTATATGTATATCCCTATTTTGTCTCGTGTCAGTAAATGACTTGAACACTCAGCAATGCAAAACCACTCTAACTACGTACTTGTTGTCCCTCTTCCAAGCGGTGCCACTCTAGATAGTGGTTATTATGTATGTTAAACATTGACAATCGCCATCAATAGACATGGCCATGTACTTTTGTTGACAATATAGGTATATTATGCTAGTCACACCTGACATATGGATCGTCATTTGACAATGATGTACCCAACACAATTTATGAAATGACATGATGTTTTATAATTATGATATCATGTTTATGCCAGAAGGTACTAGCTTTACATTAAGAATGTTATTACTCTTCACAAGATTGTAGATTTATCACCTGGCAGCAGAATTTAGTTCCAACTATGGTTTAACTAAGAATATAAGCAAATAGATTTCTACCAGATTTCAAAATTATGAATCTTATCATTAACTTACAAGAAAAGCACCAAGCATGGGAGCAGAAAATTTAAGGGCTTCATGAGTAGCTAGTTCACCAGAATCAGACACTGGTCGCAATAACGAAGCAAAATGATGTGGCAAAATTTGCCAATAAAAGCCTTACATGTTGGAGGGTGAGAGCTCAACACCAACTTGCTACAAGAGAATGCAGAAAATTGCAATTTCAAAGTAGAAATATGACCTGTTAACTAGGGATTTCATGGCTAAATGGCTTAAAATCTCTAGTAATCATGATGCAATATGGATACTTATGGATCGACTGGCCAAATTGACCCACTTTTTGCCTAATAAGCTTAATAAATTTATTCAATAGAACGATTAGCCAAGCTGTGTGCCACTTAGATAGTCATGTACAATAGGATTCCAATGACTATCATCTCTAGCCACACAAGTCATTTCATGTCCAATATTAGGAAAATGTGTATGAAGCAATGAGTATGAAGCTTATATTTAAATATAACATTTGACCCTTAAATAGGTGGACTCACAACAACAGCTATCAAACCTTAATTGGTATGGCACCATATGAAGTTCATTATACAAAAGGTATAGATTTATGGTTCATTGATATAGAACTAAGAAAAAGAAGTCGTCTTCTACATGTTTCTTTTGGATGATCACTGATGACATGAAACTAATTGATCAAAGGATGGAAACTACGTTTGAATGCTAGAAGAGATAAGCCAATAAAACGACGTAGATCTTTGGAATTCCAAGTTAGGGACTTAGTTTTCCTTAAGATAGTACCGATGAATGGAATAGCAAGATTTGAAAGGCAAAAAGAGGTAAAGCTCAAGATACATAGGGCTATTTAAGATACTAGAACAAGTAGATAATGATGCTTATAAATTAGCTTTACCTCATGTGCTAGCATTTGTACACAACATATTTAATGTATCGATGCTAGGAAAGTACATGCTAGATCCATCATATTTACTGAATCATGAGCAAATGAGATTTATAAGGATCTATTTTATGAGAGGAAAAGGTAATGAGAAATAAGAGTATACTTCTTATCAAGATTTTTGTGATGGAACCACAAAATAAAAGAAACAACCTAGGAGTAAGAAGAAGATATTAAGAAGAACTACACAGAATTATTCTAATTTTCAAGATTGAAATTTTTTAAGAATCGTAGATTATAATATCCAAGAAATTCATTAGTTTAAATCTAGTTTTTAATCAAGATTTAGATAATGACTTTCTTTAAAAAGTTTCATATTTGTTATTTGAGATAAAAAAAAAAAAAAAACCAATGAAATTCTTAGTCCATTTTATTTGCAATTTTTTAAAAGTAATGGTGAGCAATTTATGTAGAAATTTTTTTAGCCAATTATTATGCTAAGAATTTTGTTAAGTGCTTTAAGAGCAATAAATGTCACAAGGATTATTGTTAAAATCCAAATTTTTGTGACAAATACTCATGGAGTCAATATGGATCTATAAGATTAAATAACATGTTAAAGTCCATATATTAAACTGGTATATCTTTGATTGTCCACGATCAAATACAGTGTAACGAGACACTTGGAAAAGTAAGCTAGTAAGCTTATCTCTTGTAGGATATGTTGCAACAAAGTTTGAAAAGTGTATGTAGTATGATATTTATACTGTATAAGATTAAATAGTATGATCATTATACTATATAGCAAATATGGATAATTATGGAATTTTACGAACAATATAGGAAAGTATACTGGCAATATAGGCAAAATACTACAGTGTAGCATTAGACTATTAAAAGTCAAACTTGTTGTAGAATTTTTTACACAATTCCAAAAAGAAATCTGAATTCTCATAGGGGCATAGTAGCAAACATTTTATTTGTAACTTAATCCCTACATTGGTCTATGAATACGCAAGGGTCAAATTGCAATAAAACTTTTGTTTCTTTTCTCCATCATTTAACTCATGAAATCTACCCCTTCTAACCATTTCTTTCTTAATGATTTTTGTGGTTCAAGCCTCCAAATCATTCTTTGAAATAAACAAGTATTTTGAAGAAGTTTACGAAGGTTTTAGGGTAAAACCTAAACTCTGTCTTGTGAATTCAAAGTTTGGTTTAAAGTTTTGAATAGATTTTTATAGTCATGTTTTGATATTGTCATCAAGGAGATTTAAGGAGATTTCAAGTTCCAAGAGAAGAGATTTAAACTTTGGAATCCTTTAGGTAAATCTAAACAGCTAACATGAGAAAGTTTATGATTTTATATGGTTATCTATAGAATATTTATTATGGATTATGGCATGTAAAGGAAATTATGCGACATGATTGATTTTTGTGTTATGTGCTTGATAATATGGCTAGAAGCCTAAAATTAAATTTTGTGTTAAAAGATCAAATCTGTTGCACTTTTTGTTTCAACAAAAACTAGAACAGTTTTTAAGTATTAGTTGTGGACTATGTCATGTAAAGGAAAATATATGACATAATGAATTTACGGTTTAAGTGTTTAATAATATTAGGATTGGCGCTTTTAAAGCATGTCGTTTTATACCAATTGGACACTATGAGAAATAAAGTGTCACATTATTAATAAATAATATTCCTTGATGTTCTCTATGATATATATATATATGCTAATATATATATTTATGTAAATATCATAAATGTTCCAATACTTATAAGTCTATAATCATATATATGAAGAGTTCATAATATAGAGGATATGATTATAAGTATTTAGTATAAACTTTGTTTTACAATCAGTAGATAAAGCTGGGCATTTTATCTTGCTTAAGATTATGATGCTATCTATTCCCAACTTGGTGAAATAATCTTATCCAGATTATAGTAATTGTGATTACTGAATAGCAACAATAGTGTGTTTGTAACATATTAAACCTAGACCAAGATAGAGTTAAATTTCTTGTATAATTCCGTAACAAGAAATTAGAACTTTATCATTTTATGGATCATACCTTAATCCTGAGGTGATTAGTAGACTTATTTCTATTTACTATGTCTTTTGATTGCCAATGAGTAAGATCTGTAACATCCATGAACTATACCTCGGTATATTGGAGACATACTAATATAGGTAGCAGGGAACACTACTTGCAGATATGGAATCCATAACTCCTACAAGATAAGATGTTAAGATAATATTCCCATGAGTATGTATTTAGGAGCTTGATGTAGAGATCTCGCTATTTGATGCGGGATATCAAATAATATTAAAAATTCTCATTTATGATTTGTTCATAAAAGGTCATCCATTAGAGAATCAACAGAACTCATGGACAAGGAAATAACTAGAGAGGTTGTATGGAAAACTATAAACATAGCTCTAATTTTGAATATTATTATGCAGGGTATTATCACATGGCAAATAATTATATTAATAGACAACCTTATTGTTAGCATTCAATGTTTAAGGTTCCATATAATTCTGTATATAATCTTAGAGTGTAACCTCGGTTTCCGATAGTGGCGCAAACCAAAGTTAATAATTATTATTAATTTAATTATGAGATTTTATAATTATTGGAGCTTAAATTATATATATCTATTGGGTCCCCTTGCTAGCTGCATAATATTCTTTTAGATGGATCCATGGAAATTTTCTTAGATAAATTTTGTCTTGGAGCTTTGGGAGTCCTTATGGCACCACTCCATGATTTTAGGAATCAGATAGATCACGTGATCTTCATGTAATCTATTTGTTATCTTGTAGCACATAAAAATCTTTTTCAAGAGTTGAATAGATTCTGTGGATAATTATTTCAATTATGAGATAATTTAAATAATTGAAAAATTAAGGAAGATATTTAGTTTAAAAGTTAAAATAAATAATATCTCAGTTTGAACCAAAATTGAATCTCAAATAGATTTTGGATAGATACAGAATCACACAGTTGGAGATACTTATGACACATGTCACACCAGTATTGGAAGTTGCAGATCACGCCTACCACATCTAGGAGTTGGCGTGATCTACTCAAAATCCTTGAAGGATTCTATTTCAAATTTCAAGCCTCTGTGTATGCCTATAAATAGACCTTGGAGGTTCTATGTTTAGTAGACTTTTCTCTGTCTTCCATCTAGTGCTTCTATAGCTCTCCCCTTTAGAGTTTAAAGAACCTCTGCCTAGTAGAAAGGTTGAAAAGAGATATTGAAGAGATAATCCAAGAGATCTCACTAAGCTTACACATCAATTGATCCAGAAAAAGGAGAATAGCAAGGAAGATCTGAAGGTTTTGGAACACTTGATCATTGAAAACTATTGTGAAACCTATAAGTTTGTGTTTATTCAATTATTTGTATGTAGCATCATGAGAAGGATCCTAAAAGTTTAAAACTTTATTCCACTACATTTTTCAAGATTTTCAGGACCACCTCCCAACAAATGATATGCGTGAAAATCATTGTTGGATCATAAACAAGAAAAAGTAAGCTCAGCAAGACTAATTGTTAGAAAAAATGTTGCAATAGAACTTGCTATAATTTTTAAAGATTTGAGCTCTTGAGATACTTATATCAGATTTTGGCCATAGCATGAGATTTGAAACAGAAAGGCAAACAACTTTTGTGAAGAGATCTCCTTCAAATTCCAATCGAATCGAGCAGAAAAGCATGATTTATAAATCGGCCATTTTGAAAAGTGGCCAAAAGTCTTTCATGATGTTTGATTTTGGAAAAAGTTATAACATGAAAGTTAATAACTGATCTCATCATGTCGAGCAATGTTAATTTCTTTTTTCGACAACACCATTTTGTTATGGTGTTCTATGTGTAGTGAATTGCAAAACTATTCCGTTTTCCATCAAATGGTCTATGAATTATGTGTCTAAATATTCACCATCTCAATTTGATTGAAGCACATTGATCTGCTTTTCTAATTGTTTTTTAGTTTCTCTTAGAATTCCTTGAACTTTCCAAATGTTTCGGACTTCCTATGCATTAGGTAAGCATAACCATATCTAGAATAATCGTCAATAAATGTGACAAAATATTCACATCCACCTCTTACCTAGACATTTAATGGTCCGCATATATCAGTATGTATCAATTCAAAAGGTTCTTTCGCTCTTATACCTTTAGCTGAGAAAGGTCTCTTGGTCATTTTACCTTCCATATAGGATCAATAAACTGGGAATTCACTAACTTTTAGTTCCCTCAAAGGACCATCCTTTACTAGTCCCTCCATTTTATTTAGGTTAATATGTCCACGTCTAAGATGCCGTAGATGTCTGTTATTGTCATGAGAGATCTGTTGCCTTTTATTCTTACGTTCGACGACTTTGAACATTTCAGTGTTAAGTAATGGTATAGGACTAGGTTTAAGAAAGTATAAACCATCATTTGGTTTTCCAAAACATATATTTAAACTATTCTTTAAAATAGAAATAATTTCATTATCAAAAGAAACTTTAAATAATTGTTCATTCAATCTAGAAACAGAAATCAAATCTCTTCTAAATCTTATAATTAAATAACCATTGTTCAAAACTAAATATTATTCCTAAATAGAAGTCCAATTTCTCCCACTACTTTAGCCGACACCCTTGCTCTATTGCCCACGACCATCATGTACTCCCTTTCGGTAAGCTCACGTGAAGAATTAAGACTCTATAGAGAAAAACAAACATGGTTGGTTGTGCCTAAGTCAATTACTTTGGTTGAAAACTCATTCTCTACAACACATGTTTCTAAAACTAGTAAATAACATTAACTTTGGTTTTTCTTCTTCCTCAGCTCCTCGAGATACTTCTTGCAGTTTCTCTTTCAATGGCCTGGTTGATTGCGGTGGAAATGCTTTCCCTTGGCCTTAGCATCGGAGCTTGTCTCTTTGCCCTTGTTAATCTTCTTGGGCTTTTCCTTTTTTCTTCTTAAATTTTGGCTTCCCAACATTCTTATTCTTCCTCTTGGTGCTCTTAGAAGAGTTTGCTTCAGCAACATTTGCCTCACTATTTTTCACACCCTAAATAGATTCATATTTCTAGAGCTCATTCAACAATTGAGTGAGCCCTACGTGCATGTTGTTCATGATATAGTTGGCCTTGAACTGCTAGAAGACGGGACTTACACTCTCTAAAATCATTCCCACCTGCGTTTCCTTGACAATGATTGCTCCATTAAGCTTAACCTCATGAAGATGGTAGATCATATTGAGCACATGGATGCCAACGAGAGTGCCTTGCTTCATCTTGTTATTCATGACCAATTTCACAACATCAAGACAAGCCTTATCGTTTGGTTGGCCAAACATGCCATCCAATGATTGCATTTTCTTGTAAGCAATCTCCAAATTTTCATGCTTTTTATGAAGCATCTAAACATACTAATGAAGAGATAGCACTTAGCTTTAGGCATCTTGATCTGCTACTCTAGCATTTGCCACAGGGACCAGAGGACACTCCTCGAGAAGGAAAAACTTGTAGCCGTCATTAACGAGCATTAGGTTCATGTTACTTTTCCATTTTGCATAATTCTCACTAGTAAGTTGTTCAAATGTGAGTAGGTTGACAACAGGATTATACATATTGCTGGAAAATAAATAAATATTGAATTCGTGTGCATGAATGCCATTGCAAATAAACGATTTGTAGGCATAGTAAATATAATGCTTGGATGCACAAGAAAATACATAAAATATGTTTATTAGATAGCCAACAATAATTTGATTTACTACAAAGAAAGTGCCGCCATAGGGTATGTCAAATCATGTACAAATTGAACTGAGACACTCACAATTAATAAATTTTAATCAAAATATCTCATTTATTAACTACCATTATTTTGATACAAAATGCAATTAACATTTGATTATATTTTTATGAATATAGCCCACCATTTTAGACTCTAAAAACTTCACTCTAAAGTGCTGCTAGGGTTGATCAAATTAGAGGTACATCTCAAATTCCTATCGCTAGGAAAAACAACATTGCATCAATTTCAATGGACACCCTCAGTAGGGAGGACAAAATCAATGTTGTCTCGAGGCATCATTTAAACCTTATGGTATTATTCTAACGGTGGAGATTGGTTCATATTATCGTACAATCCTCTCCCACTCAATCTTTTGCAAATATGTATTTTATTTGTAAATCATCTCATGGTTTACAATTTCTAACAATATAGACATTTTATATTTTTAGGTATATTAAATGCTAAAGTTTAACTCTTAAATTAAATTTCATATAATAATACTATCTTGCAAATCAAATTTGTGACTGTTAATTAATTTAATCTCATTAAATTAATTTACAACATATGTTCCATATTGATATTTAAAACAATTTTAATATAACAAATAAATACGCGTGCATGCATGCCATGTTATAAACATATAAGTAGGCATACTAGAACTAATATGACATGGTATAATGCATGGACAATAATAAATTATCAACATAAAATAAAACATTCAATTCGGCAATTGAGATGAATTTGGCCAGGTTTTTTGGATATTTAAAATTACAATCCAATTGAAATAATAAGAATTAAATAAATTTCTAATCTATTTAGCCTTTATAATTTTCATGGCTCTTCTTATAATCTTATTTTATTGATCCTCGTTTGCCTTCTTTTGAAAAATTAGGACAAATAGTGAAAACGACAAAAAAAAGGCGCCCTGGAAGCCCCATTCTAGGGTTTTACATGTACTGCCCACGGCCAAGGCTGCAGCTCCCTGCACTCGGGTTCGTGTAGGGTCCGGGAGCTTGTGGTCAAGACTGTAGCGTCTAATCCATTTTTTTGCTAGCACCATGGCACCTATGGCTGACGCCTCAACACCCATGCTGGAGTGAAAAGCTCCGTTTTTCACCTTTCATGATGGTTTTGTAAATCATCAACCCATTGACTCTCTTATGGCTAATGGTTCTGATTCCTTGGGTCTTTATTAGGCTTTGGGTCTTCAATATTCTCATGATCTTCAATAGTATAATAATAAAAAGATTGTGAAAAAATAAATTACAAAAAATTCTTAACCCTTTAATTTCGAGCGAACATCAATTCAAATTAAAATAAAAATAATGATTATCAAATAGATTCTTGGAAAAATATAATTAACAACCAAATCCACCTTCCATACATTCATCATTCATCGCATGAATAAATAAAATTAAGCATACATATAAATGCAAAGGGCCTATCCATCACATACATACATATTTGAGAACTTATATGTTTATTTAAAACGATTATCTCATAATCAATGCAAAACTTCTATAGCCGACTCTAGTATCAATTATTGGTCTTGGAAAGATATTTATAAAAATAGCGGAAACATGGTTGTGGTGCATATCATGTATAACAAAAATTTTCTTAAAACTTTTGTAAAACGCTATAGATTATATTAATTTAATGCATAAATAAATATATATCAAATTTTGCTTACCTAGATGAAGAGCGAATCAAAAATAAATGAATTACAAAGGATATTCTCTATAGTACGAGACCACATCTTCCTTGTCTAGTCTTCGACACCAGAAGGATAAATGTGTGGGCGTTAGAGAAATTATAAGTTTCTAAATATCACTAAAATAAAGTTTAGTCACCAGTTATTCTCAACAAATGAGCAAAATAGGTTAGGGATGAAGATCTCTTTTTCACTCTCATACATGCCTATATGCGGGTATTTCTACAAATTATTCTCTATCTCTCAAGACTCACAAGTATATCACTAGTGAATAGAAGATTCCTCTATTTATGGAGAATGAGAGAGCAAATTAATTTAAGAAAGTCTTCTTATTTTAAATTAATATCAAATATTTAATTAAAAATAAAAGATAGAAATTTCTCATTCCCACACTATTATAGGCACCACACATAGAGAGAATATCTGTGTATGTAGTGCCATCCTCTATACAATGCAAGTGAGAGTACTACCTGTTACCAAATCTTAATTTTTTCTATACTTTACTTTCCATATTTGAATTAAATCACATTTATTCAAAAATTAAATTACTAAATATAGAAAATTTGTAAACAAGTTTTGATGCACCCAAAGGACTTTCCCTTTATGCTATAGGTGCCACACATTATGGGACCCTCCCACTGTGTGTACCACTTATACAATGGGACCCATTTATTGTGTGTTTTCTAAAATTAATTATTTTATTAAATAATTTTATTATTTAGCAATCATCAATTATTTATTAAATAATCTTATTATTTAATAAATATAAATTAATTCACAATTAATTTATTTTGAGTGATCTTTAATTTAGAATTTCATAATTTTAAATTAATTATTTTAACAAATAATTACACTTTGTCTAAACAGTATTTACAAGGATGGTAGAAGACTAATGGACCCATAATTTCAAGCTCCAACAAAACCAATATATTAATTAAACTCTTTAATTAATATATTACTCTTTTATTAATTCTAACATAACTCCACTAAATACTTGGAATTGCACTCTAAAATTGTAGATATTTAATTACTCATTTCTTAGAGTTATCCATTTAATATAGCCATTACATATAAGTGTTGAAAACGAGTACGCAGTGGAATTTTAAAATTTTAAATCAGAGTATTTTCTAAAACACAAGTTTGACATGCTATATACATAAATTAATAAGATCTTATTAACCTTTGTATGCCAAAGAGCTCCTACAATCAATGTAGAGAAGAACATTCCAAAAGAGCCTCAATCAACTGGTCTTCTTTGCAATTCTATATCCACGATCGAAGTGTATGTGGGCACACGTCGTACAGCTCTTCCACCGGTGACTCTCCTTCCAACCAATTAAGAAGACCCAAAGTAAAGATTTGTGATTGTGAATAATAGCTCTAAGAGAGTTTCAAAGTATCTAACACTAGAGTACTTACTTTAAACCTCTCAACTGATCTAAATAACTAAGAAAACTCACTCCCTATTTATAGATTTCAGACCAAGGGTTAGTCATTATCAGATGATTCCTCAAAAATTCGAATCTGGATCAACTTATGATAAAATCACGTCAAAAATGTATAATTAAATTATCATTAGATCGGTAGGCCGAACTAACAGATCGGCCTACCGAACTTACTCTATCGGTAGACCAAACTAACGGATTGGCCTATCGAACTTGTGATAATATGATATCTGAGAATCTTTTATTTCCTACCTAAGATTCTTTGGATAGAGTCTCGGTTTTAATTCAAATAACCCAATGAGAAGTTATCTGATTAAAACAGTCATATCTGGATAATCTCAAGGAAAATAAATATTCCCAATAATTCAACAAGTTTATCTTAAATTAAATTACAAAATTAATTCAACCGATAAACAGGCATGAATTATCTGATCCTATCAAATTTTGACCAATCTAATAATTTAATAAGAGTCACTAATTTATTGGAAAAGCATGCCGTATCGTTATAAGATTTATTATGAGCTTGCAAAGGGGACCTGATGGACCTATATAGTTTAAGCTCTAATAATTATAAAATATAATATTCCAGATATATATTTTATAATTATCAACTCTAACACTATTCCACCAAAAGCTTAGAGTTGCATTCTCGAACTATATGAAATTACGAAGCTCTAATTTAGCTAAGTGTCCATGACATATCATAATGTGTCGTATTCCCATAGGATATTCATATTCGACTTAAGGATAAATTCCATCTTACCTTCCCGATTATTTTAATCTTACATTCCATTATCTCACCATTGGAAAACTTACTGTCTAAAGACAGCATACCATTCGATTACACCTATGCATCCAAATAGTTGAGCGCTCCAGTTTTTCAATTACAGGATAATGCATATAAGATAATATCATGACTTCACCAATGGAGCTATGAATTCTATATCTATGAATAACAAGTCTACGATATCAAGAGTCATGTCTCCAACATACCGGTATGCGCACCATCACAAAGTCAAGATGTCACCTTTTGGTACATTAAAAGACATAAGTCAAAATAACGGGCCTATTAGTCGTTTCAAGATTAAGATACAACATATATGATTGTCTAAAGTGAATTGATTTACATAGATGGAATTATTAATCCAAATCAATTTAACTTTATGTCCCGATCCAATACATTGTCACCTATGACAATGTACCAATGTTTCCACTTACGGAGTCCAACTTTGATGGCCAAGACAAGCCATCTCCCGTTAGGGATGTAGATAACATAACAATCTTAGCATGAATAAAGCGCCCAACTTTATTCCCTCGATTGCGGATCTTCTAATTTAGACCATCACCTTTAAAATCATGTCTTCCATATAATCTGTCCACATATGCTTGATTTTTAAAGGTTTAAACTGACAGTCTTAGACTTTTGTTTGCTTAACATACATTCAACAAATATGAACGCAAAGAAGACAACATTTGATATATGAATAATGTCTCCAAAAACATATTATAATATTTTACTCCTTAGGGCATATATGTCTAACAATACGTTGATCCTCTATAATTATTTCATAATTAGAACTAGTTAAAATCTTAACCTCTCTAATTACCTTTTTATCCTTGAGTGTTATTGATTCGCTAATGAATAATGAATTCTTGAACTTAATCATGAATTGAGTACTCTTATTATTCAAGACCTGAATCAATACTTAAGAGAATTATTTATCTACTTCTCATTAGAGAAGAAATGGATTCCATCTTATAATATTAGCATTCATGGCTACTTACTTCGTTATGCCTCCAAGATACAAGGAATAAGATTAGATTCTCAAATCCATGTTGAGTAAATCAATAGACATAAATCCATAAATAGGAGTATGCTAATAACTTAATGTTAACGTCATGTTATATATGACCATCGGTCAATGTAATTAGAACTTACTATATTTATCAGAAATTATTAGCTATTCATATCACATTATCCCAGTTCTACATAATCTCATTATATACAGTACACTCATTTAATGACTCATTATATTAAGGGTTCGAATAAGACCGTTCCATTCTTAATGAAAGATAACCTAAATTAGTAACACTCAATTAAAGCTTTCATGTTTTAATTAAATAATTAATTATTATAAATAATTATATGTTACTGACCATTTTAATTATCAACCTTAAATATTATCCTCTTGAATATAACTTTTATATATACAATATTTAAGGTCATATAGAAAATTTAATAACATCAATAAAGTATTCAAAAATTACATATACGCAAATATAATGAATAAATTCACTTTATTTATTTATAAGTATTTCATTTACAAAACATCATATGCTTTAAGAGCATCTATCCTAACCACTAAGATTTAAGGAAGGATTAGAAATCTCCTAACCTTAGAGAAGGAAAAGAAGTCTCCCAATCTAAGGGGAGCATTATGTTACGGTATGTTATGAACTCAATATTCGACGATCCTAGCACGTATGCCTAGGGCCATAGTTCAAGACATGATAAGATGATGATAACTTGTGTTGGAAAAATTGGTTTGGTAATTTTTTTTTTAAATCACTAGAAAACTAACTCATGATGCTGTAAACAATAAATCAAATCAAAACTAACTCATGATGCTATAAACAATAAATCAAATATAATTTAACGTACCAATTAGAGACAAAAAACAACGCTTCGGACTTTACAATCCTTCAAGCAAGAATCTCTATCATTAGTTCTTTAATGCTATTCTCTTCCATCAGATCATTGTGTGTATAGGCATAACTTAACAAATTTTCACCATAACTACGCTCCTAACAACCACTCAAGTGTTGAGGAACTAAGGTTACTAAATTTAATTAATTTGCTCTTAGGAAATCTCATAATAAATAAAGACCATGTCTCTATTTTTAGAAGTGGGAAAAGGAGCCAGAAGTCTATTGGAATTAGGAGATAAATTTTCTCCTTCCATATCTAATAATGGCACCAACCGCTAGTTGAATAGTTCAAAATCTCCACTCAATCATAATGTAGGGATCTAATGGTTATCTGCATCATCCAAGATAAATCCAATTCAAACAATTCTAATTTAAATTAGAAATCTATTATTTAAGATAATAATTTAATTAAAATAATTATAAGTAATTATTCATAATTCAAAATTCATTTAGGATTCAAATTACTTATTCAATTACAAAATTTACATAATTAAATTATCCAAAATCTAAATCACCAATTTCAATAATTATTTTCTAGAATGAAATAATTAAGTTGCTAGAAATTAAGTAGATGAGGCGCCTACCTAGTAGGCCTGCGCCTATTAGCAGTCCAAATAGGAATGTGGCTTATGCACTCATCAAGCCCGCCAACCCGACTCATGTATACCTCTGTCTTACCTAGTAACCTATATTTGCTCTATCCATCATAAAGGAATTAACGAGCTAACATTGGGACCCGATGGAGATATATTATCAAGCTCTAGTAATAACAAATAAATTAATCCCTAATTAATTATCTGTTTAATTATTAACTTTAGTGTCACTCCACATAGACCCAAAGCTACACTCTTAATAAGATACCATATTATGAGGCTTTTGATATATGTCTTGTCCATAACCTCTTATATTATATGTATCTTCATATGTTATACATAATCAGATAAAAGGCTTAGTTTTGTTTTACCTTTCGATTATTTTATCTCCAAGTTCCATTATTTCACTATTGAAAATTTCATCCTTTTCTAACACACAAACAGAATGTCATTCGATTACCTTATGTATCCAGATGACCGAGGCCTAGTTATATTTTCCATTACCCAAACAATGTCATTAAAAGGATAATATTGACTTTTTATTAGAGATCTATAGATTCTGTATCTATGGATTATCCTCTCCTTGAAGATAGGTTATGTTTCCAACATATCGATAATGAAGCCTTCATTTAGTGGAACGCCGGCCTTTGGCACATCAAAATATACAATCTATAAACATAGAGTCATGAATCTACTTCAGGATTAAAATGACGCGTAAATGATTATCAAATTGAATTGATTTAAGTAAAATGGAATTATTTATTAAATCAATTTTACTTTAGGTTCAGTCTAGTATGCGACCATTACTAGGTCTGCCACACCAATGTGTCTACCATAGAGTCAAACCACTTTGATGGCCAAGATAAACCGCCTCCTTAATTGGACATAGATCCCTATTACAATTTTATCATGAATAAAGTGCCCAACCTTATCCATTGACTGTGGACTAACAATTTAGTCTATTAATCTTTAAATCTGCATATAAACTCCATGTATGCTTAATTCCAAGATTTGATTTTTATACTCACAGATTATATGTTTGCAAAAATATACAATCATTAATATGAAAGTAATATGGGGACTATTACCAATACGTGAAATATTCGCATTATTATTTTTCACCAACAAAGTATTTATTCCTTAGGACACCAATTCTAACAATCTTCCTCTTGCCCTAAGTAAGTAAATGTGACATATTGCCCATCCACATGTCTCCCATAAAAGCCCTAACTGACTAGGTCATAAAAAAAGGTTAGCACGATTGTCCTTGGACGCTAATTAGCAAATCCATCATATTACAACTCAATAAAGCTCCCAACGATATGATACATCTCATCAATACTTTTATTCTTGTTGTGGTGTCTTGAATCTTTGGTGTTATCTATAGTCACAGTATTTTACAATACAAAACTGTAGATTTATCCATATTGGGGACTACCTCAAGATCTCCATAGAAATTTCCTAAGCCACATAATTTCTTTGGATACCTCGGTGATAACCACACATCCAGCCTTTTTAGTAGAATCATCGATACAAGATTGCTTGAAAATACTCCCACTATAGCTCTGCCACGTAGAGTAAATACATACCCTGAAGTCGATTCTCTTGAATCCTAATCTGAATGAAAGCTGGAATCCATGTATCCTACAGTGCTAATTCTTCTCCAGAATACACTAGCATGTAATTCCTTGTTCTCTTAAGTTATATGCTTGACTGGTTGGTAATGTTTTGACCTTGGATTTAACTAATATCAACTTACTATCCTGACCATAAAACAAATATCCGATCTTGTGCAAAATACAACATACATGAGACTCCCATTACCATAGCATAAGGAATTCTTTCCATCCACTCTTTATTCCAATGTCTAAAAATTGTCATCCCTATAAAGAATGATTCCATAATATATAGGTTAAGAATCTTTCTTGGAATTCTGCATTGCAAATTTATCTAGAAATTTATCATGTACAAGAATTTTGGGACAAAACTATCATTTTGTTCTTACTATTGTTAAACAATTGAATTTCAAAACATAATTAAATTTTCTCAAATCTTTTAATTCAAACTGTTTGGATAATCAAACTTTGACAAATGACACTGTACCTACATCACTTCAATGTGCATAACGTCATCCACATAGAGTACACAAAAAAAACCATCTTTCTATCCTTAATGCCTTTATAACGCATGGTTTGTTAAGGCTTTACTTGAACCTATATGATTTGCCACCTAATCAAATCTTATGCTCAAGGATTGGAAGCTTCCTTTTAGTCCATAGATTGACTTAAGCAACTTGTAGACATTATCCTTTTAGCCTTTTGCCTCAAACTCATTTGATTATATCATATAGATACTTTCCTCAAGACTGTCATTCAACAATGCAGTATAGACATCTATTTATCTTATCTCGTGGTAGAGATATCTAGCAATGAATAAGAGTGTGTAGATAGACTTTAGCATCACTACATGTTAGAAAGTTTCCTTGTAATCAATGTCCTTTTTCTACATGTATCCCTTTACTACAAGTCTAGTCTTAAAGGTTTTCACCTTTTTATCCGATTCTCTTTTCTTCTTGTAGACCCTTACACTCAAAGACAAATCTCTTTTAGTGCTTCTACAAGTTTCTAGACTTAATTGCAAGTCATAGACTCCAATTAAATGTTAAAGGACTTCTGCAATAATTCTACATCAACATCCTCCATAACTTCACTAATTCTAGTGAGATCACCATTGAGTTCAATGACCTCAGCCAAAGGGCTTCGCATTCATGCCTAGCGAGTTGATGAACAAATCTCCCACTATGATAAAGCTTCCTAGGTTGTTGACCTTAATTAGGTTTTTCTACCATGATTGGAGTACCTTCCATATCCAGAACCTCCAGGCTAATTTAATCAATCCTTAACTTCTCTAGTACTAAAACTTTGAGATTTAAAGTCCTACATGTAACTTTCCTTAAGGAATGTTACATGTATAGAAATGAAGACTTTATTTTCTTTTTAGATTAAAAATAATACAACTTTTATCCCTCTAGGATTCTTAAAAATTGCAAAACTTCTAAATGTGATTCTAACTTCCTAGTTTCCTTGTCTAGAATACGTCCTACACCTCAAGAACGCTTTAGTAGGAATATTATTTAGAGATAACATGCAATTTGTAGTACATATCTATTGATTGGAATCCGTAAGTACACAAAATCATACAAATAATAAAGTGTACATAAGTACGAATGTCATTCCTTTGGAGATTATGTTTACTTTTCGCTAATTACTAAAATTGTCTTAACTTTAAGATTGTTTGAATAATCGATTTAAAAGAAAAATAAAATGAAACTAATAGAATTAAAATTAAACAAATGAAACTAAAATAATTAAAACAAAGGTCTATGGATATAATTTCACTAATTAACTTCATTTAAATTAAATTTACTCTTTAAGAAATGAGTTTTAATTAATGAAATTGTTAGCTGAATGTAGGAAATTAACTATTTGCTTGTTCTGATAAATTAGTAAACATCATGTTAAGTAAGACCACTATACTCCTATGGGGAACTAATTAACTAAAATTCATTAAGCTCAAGAATTTACAATGACTACGCACACAATATGGATATATTCCTATTCCTAATTACCTATGTCATTCTATTATTGATCAAGACTAAAAATCTATTTTCTAATTTCAATTTAGTCCCACAACATCACTTAATGATTAGGCAAATCACTAAGAGAATTAAGGACATAATAGAATAAACAAATTCCAATAATTAAATATCAATCCAACGGAGAAAAATAAATCAATATCCATTAATAGGCTCCATCAGAACCCTGGAATAAAAATAAACTAAAAATAAAAATAAATAACACCAATATTCAAACATTTTTAGAATATACAAAAATATGAAAAAAAATGAGAAAGAGATCACAAAAAAAAAAACCAAGTTGCTCTTCTTCCCTAATCTTTGTAACGCCCCCTTACGGACGTCACAAATATCATTACTTTAACCCTTGTTATCATTATTTTAAGGTAAACTATTTTAAAATAAAGTATAGTTTAGTAAACTTATCCCAGGAATCCATGCATGGATTTTTTTTTATACTTTGAAACTAAATATATATATATATTACCAATAATAAAATAATGAATCCATAATTTAAATAAAACTTAAAACAATTCTTCAAATCTATTTTCCAGTTCGATAGGCCAAACTTTAGACATTGGCAGTCCAAACATGACCAGCAGTCCAAACTTCAACCTTCAACAAGCCATCCGAGGCTCTGCAAAATCAGAGTTTTAAAATAACGAGATCAGCAGGCTGATACAAGGTATCGACAAACTGATGCTAATATCGGCAGTCCGACCAGTAATAGTCGGTAGGCTGATCTACTACCAAATGAAAAATAAATTAAAACAAGTCTTAATACAACATACTATGGAACTTAACGTTCAAAATAAAATCAAGATGCAAGAAAATAAGTTCTTTTCATGGCCTTCTTCCGTTTTCCATTCCATTGTTCCTAGCACACACGTCCATCCTTATCCTTTGCCTATTCCATAGCTCTTTTACTTTTGTCTGCAACATGATATAAAACTAGTAAGCAAAAGCTTACTAAGTACACTTTTCTGTCTCATAACATAGAACATTTCATGAAATTATTATGCAACATCATATTCATAATCATCATCATCATAGTAGCGCACTTGGAACAAGTTCATATATAACATATCTTTCCTTAAAACTTCCTTAAAACTTCCATATTAAAACTTCATTCATTTTATCTTTAGGGCCGAAGTGTTACACCATTCGTCGTCGTCATAGGTGCACCATCATAAAAGGAGAGGGGTAGCTAATCCCAAACCAAACATTGATAAACTCAACTTTTGGACAACATTATAAACATGACATTGGGTGTACAACACTTAATTAAGTGATACATATATATATATATATATATATTTAAGTTTTGACATACGTCATAACAAACATGCATTAATTCTTCTTGTAACATCAAAAACTTTCATAATAAAACATTATATAAAATCATCATAGAAATCATCATAAAGTATATTCTCAAAACATTTCATAAACTTCATCATGTTACATGTGAAAATGTACTTACTTGACTTGCTTACTAAATCTTAATTTTTAGATGACGTTGTCGCGGTTTCAATGTGTTCACCTCTTCGAGTGTTCATGTTATTCATTCATATACATTTAAAATTAATATTCATCTTCATGAAATCATCTAAAACCATAATACATCATTCACACATTCATCTCAAGAAATACTAATACAAAAATACATTTTACTATCTTTTAAAACATTCAAACAAAACTGTAATAGAAAAACCTGCTTGACCATCAAGGATTCACAACTCAAAAATTCACAATTAACATACAATTTAAGTATGAAACTTTGCAGGGCCAATGTTAACATAAATCTACATTACCCTAATTTTTCTTTAGTCATAAAAATTCCCTTTGACAATTAAAACAAGTCACGTATATCACAACGTGAAATCTGCAAGCATAATCAGAACAATAAGCAGGCCTAAACAAAATCTATATAATAAATTATCTATGCCATAAAATAATTTAATAAAAATCTTACGTATAATAGACACATAAAACTACAACATATCTAAAAGTTAGCTTCAAACAAATTTGGAACAAACAAAATATACATTTGAACTCAAGAGTAAAATTAACTTTAAATACATGAGGCATTGAACACCATTCGATCATCATTCCAAAATAAATAAAAATAAAATTACTTTGACCCAAAAATTTTTATGACAATCTATAAACACATAAATACAATACCACAAAAAGTTTCATTATCAAATAAATTCATTTAGCCATAATAAAAGGCCACATAAACATGAAGTCCATAATTTACAAGTCTAAGAGCAATAAAACCTAACTTATAAAAATTTCAATAACTCCTAAACTACTAATAGAAAAACTATGAAACTTTCCAAATCATAACGTAGCATATAAATGAATATTTGTACAAAATTTCATTTAAATCACAATTTGTTTGCCCCCTAGAACATAGACTACATTTTTGTAAAACCTAGCTGATTAGCAACAGTTTGATCATAATTGGTAGAGAATAAAAATTCAATATCTTAGCATAGAAAATTCTAGATAACATGAAACTGTAAGGAACATTACTTAAATATACATGAACATCCAATTAAAATTTCATAGCAAATGGACATCTAGATAAAGTTATAGGATACGAAATTAAAGAGAAGATACAATCACATAATTAAACCTAGAATGAATTCTTACCTGAGTATGGTTCTTCTCTAATTTCTTTGAATTTTCCTAAAAGAAGACTCAATATATTTTAAGTCTTTGTAGCAAATTAGGGAGAGAAGAAGAAGAAGAAAACATAGGAGAAAGGGAGAGAAACTAACAGATTTTTTTTTAGAGATATATACATGAAAATATGGAAGTGACACGATAAGTGAATAACCTTCTCTATAATTGTAGTAGATATTTTTATAAAGATAGAGTGTATACTCGTGGGAGGAGGAGGGAAATTAAGGAGAAATGCCAATGATTCCAAAAATTTTCTCCATTACCAAATTTTATTTGTCAAAATAGGAACCTTATCACAAAAATCCAATCACCATAAAAAGTTAAATATTCCCTCGCATGAAATAAGGAAAGAATAATCATAGAACAATCAGACAAAAATTACAACCCATCAATTTATAATCATAAATGCCACATTTTTTTATGGAGATTTTCTACTGATTGCTTGTTAGTAGTCTTTGCCCTGCTGACTACCAAGATCGACTTGTTGAAGTTATGAGATTCGGCTTGCCAATGAAATCCATCAGTCTGCCATTCTAGAAAAATAATTCGGCCTATCGAATTTGAAAAATTTGGCCTGCCAAAGTACCACATTCCACAATACACAAATAAAGCATCAAATATTTATTATGTAGACATTATAAATGACATGAACATTTTAAGCACATCAATTCCACATGACCATCACTGTCATAATTCTCAAAATAAAAGGTCAGTAACATTATTTCATAAAGAAATTACATAACGTCGTTAATTTTCTAAAATTAACCATTACATGAAAAATGGCGGGTGTTACAATTTCTCCCCACCTTATAAGAGTTTCATCCCTAAAACTCAAAACAATTTCGGATACTTTGCTCTCATATCATCTTCACGCTCTCACGTAGCTTCTTCCACTTGGTGATTTTGCCATAAAATCTTGACCAAAGGAATATCATTATTCCTCAAGATTTTAGTCTTTCAATATAAAATCTTAATTGACTTTTCTTCATAGCTAAGGTCTTCACGTATTTCAATCACCTGTGGCTTCATCACATGCGTAGGAGTCGAGACATACTTTTTGAGCATTGAAACATGGAACACATCGTGAATTGACGACATCTTAAATGGCAAACTCAACTGATAAGCTATCTTGCCGATCCGCTTTACTATTTCATAAGGTCCGACAAACCTTGGGTTTTGTTAGACATGTATGCCCTAAAGAGTAAAAATGTAATAAGTTTTTGGAGACATTTTTATCAATAAAAAATTTATTTATTGTTTATATACCAAATCTTGTCCTCTTTACGTTCATATTTTTTGAATGTATGTTAAGCAAACAATAGTCTGAGACTGTCAGTCTAAACCTTAAGAATTAGGCATATGATGGACAGATTATGTGGAAGACACGATTCTTATGGTGATGGTCTAAATCATAAGATCCGCAATTGAGGGAATAAAGTTGGGCGCTTTATTCATGTAAAGATTATTATGTTGTCTATATCCTTATTAGGAGATGGTTTGTCTTGACCATCAAAGGTGGACTCCATGAATAAACACATTTGCACATTGTCATAGGTGACGATGTGTTGGATCGGGACATAGAGTGAATTGATTTGGATTAATAATTCTGTCTCGGCAAATTGATTCACTTTAGACAATCATTTGTATTGTATCTTAATCTTGAGATGAATAGTGAGCTCGTTGTCTTGACTTGTGTCTTTTGATGTACTAAAGAGTGGTGACACCCACATCTTAATAGTGGTATACATGACTCTTGATAGCGTAGACTTGTTATTCATAGATATGGAATCCATAACTCTTCTTTAAAAGTAGTGATATCCTCTTATATGCGTTATCCTGTAATTGGAAAACTAGAGCACTCAACCATTTGGATACATAGGTGTAACCGAATGGTATACTGTTTTTGGATGGTAAGTTTTCTAATGGTGAGATAATGGAATGTAAGATAAAAATAATCGGAAAGGTAAGATAGAACTTATCCTTAAGCCGATTATAAATAATCATATGGGGATACGATACACTATGATATGTCATGGAAACTTAGCTATACGGGCTTCATAATTCTATGTAGTTTGAGAGTATAGCTCCAAGCTTTTAGTGGAGCAGCGTTGGAGTTGATAATTATGAAATGTATATATGGGATATTGGGTTTTGTAATTATCAGGAGATTGAACTATATAGGTCCATTTGGTCCCCTTTGCTAGCTCACAAGATCCTGTAACGATACGGCATGCTTTTTCAATAATTGGTGACTTATGTCAGATTTATTAGATTGGTTGAAAGTTGGAAGAATTAGATAACTCATGTCTGTTTATCGGTTGAATTAATTTTGTGATAAAATTGATTCAAGATAAACTTGTTGAATTATTGGGATCGGATAATTCTTGTCTATTTATCGGTTGATTTAATTTTGGATAAATTAGATCAAGATAAACTTGTAGAATTATTACGAATTCATTTATTTTCTTATAAATTATCTGGATAAAGTTGTTTTAATCAGATAACTTTTCTATTGAGTTATTTAAATTAAAACTGAGACTTTATCCTATAGAATCTCAGGTGAAAAATAAAAGATTTGCTAAGATTTTTGTTCGGTAGTTCGGCCTACCAATCCTCGTGTTTGGGCTACCGATGGGTGAGTTCGGCCTACCAATGAACGAAGGATAAGATCACACATTTTTACGCGAATCTTATTAGATATTGATCTGAATTTGATTCTGATTCGAATTTTGAGACCTAATCTGATAAGGACTAACCTTGGACCCAATCTCTATAAATAGGGAGTAAGTCTTAAGAGTTACTCAGATCAATTGATAGATTAAGAGTAATACTCTACTAGTGAGAATCTAAAAACTCCCTGAGAGTTCTTATTCACAAATCACAAACACTTGCTTTGGGTTCTCTCAATTGGTTGGAAGGAGAGTTACCTGGTGGAAGAGCTATACGTGTGAGCCCACACTCACTCCAATCGTGGATAGAGAATAACAAAGAAACTAGTTGGTTGAGGCTCTTTTGGAACGTAACTTCTCTTCACTAATTGCAGGAGCTTTTCAGCACACAAGGTTAGTAAGATCTGGTTAATTTATGCATATCTTATGTCAAACTTGTGTTTTAGAAAATACTCTGATATAAAAAATTTTAAAATTCTACTGCGTACTATTTTTTCAACAATTGGTATCAGAGCCAGGTTTTTTACATAAATTTACGAGTTTGTGACCATACAATATGTATAAATTTTGTGATCTTAATCTCTCCTATGCTTGAATTTAATTTTATAGAGAGTTGGCACTCTAGATTTCTATATAATTTTATGTTGTCGTGGATTATATGGTGAATGATTATTAATTAATTATGGTTGATTAAATTATTATTTAATTAATTAATTAATTAATTAATTAATGCTGGTTATGGTTCCTTAGAGGTTAGAATGTATATCTAGGTTTTTCATGTAAGTAGATGGCGGACTATCATCTTCGTCTAGGAATTATTATTTATTTTTTAAATTTGTAAGAATTTTGTAATTAAATAATCATTCGAAGAAGACAGATCTAGAAGGATGATGATGGCACTCCCAAGTATTTTCTGAGTCTCTAATTTTATGTTTTTGAATTGTTGAAAATAAAATTGATAAATTGTATTAAAAATTGTATTCTCTGGAATGGGAGATTTTTGCTCGGTCAGCATGCCAAACCCCACAATTCGGTAGGCCGATGGTCGCAAATCGGTAGGCCAGACGTGAGGTTCGGCAAGTCGACAGCGAGGCAAAAATTAAGGGGCTCTAGTGGTAGGCTGAGCTTCCAGTTCGATAGGCTGAACTTTCATGAGTCGAAAAGCCGATCTTCCTGATCGGCAGGCCGATGGAGCATGACCAGCAAGCCGATCACCTAGATCGCCCTGCCGACCAAGAGCTAGAAATTTTTCTAGAAAAGGTGCAGTTTTCAATGTAGTTTTAATTTTGTTTTTGGGACAATTCTGAGAAACATTAAATTTGGATATGACCAAAAATATGAAGTATTCGATTCATACGGGATTAAAGACTTGAATATGGGCATTACATGAAGAAGGATACAGCTTGAGGATTCAAGGATGAAGAATCAATAATATGTCTCGATTATTCTCTTGTAATCTTAGTTTTCTATTCTTTAAGGTGGAACCATAATATTACGGTTATTATTATATTGCTTGTAGCTTTGCTCGATTGCTTTGCTTATCTGTATTATAATATAATTTGCCATGTATATTGAGAACATATCATATAGAATAGGGAGTGCCGCTCATATTAAAATTGTTTATGCATATTCTTAAAATAAAACCTTGAATTCAAAAGATTGAGTGGGAGAAGGTTTTCGAAGAGAGAACCTAAGGCATCCATCGTTGGTCCATAGGCAAAACATGGTGGTCCTGACCGCTAGGAAGGGATTTCTATCATGTAACAGATTGGATCTCTGAGGGGATAAGGTATTTTAGCATGATTTATGGTTACACACCCCTAGGTGGTGATTGTAAATCATGGATAAAATTTTGAAACAATGATTATACACTCACATTAATTTTATTATTAACCTCCCTTAGGAGCTCTGTTAATAAAATTAATGGCCAAAGAAACGATTATTAATATATGCAAGATCATACGGGTCCTAGATGGCATATATTAATCAGGAGGGGATCCGTGTTCCTGATTGAATTTGGCATGGCTCCCCTAGGAGCTTGTTGAATTATGAGTTAGGAATTATCGTTGTAAGGTTGTGACATTTTCAAGGTTTTGACACATAAACACATTTGTATTTTTACATGATTGTATTATCTTACTAAATTATAATGATATGTTTGCTTTTGCTTGGTATATGATTCTTTATTGTAGATTAAAAATGTCTAAAAATGCTTTATCATCAATACTTGACAAAAACCTATTAATTGGAGAGAATTATAATGATTGAAAATGGAACCTGGATATCGTCCTCTCCTTTGAGAAATTCAAGTATGTGTTGACAACCCCTTGTCCTCCCAAGCCTACGGGAGACTCAACTAATGAGCAATTCCAAGCGTATGATCACTGGAAAGATGCTAATGATTAGGCCCGTTGCTATGTTATGGCTAGCATGAATAACGTGCAGCAGGCTCAACATCAAGATTATGAGACTACAAAGCAGATCTTGGATAATCTTAAGGATATGTTTGGAGGCCAGGCCATAACAAAGCGGCAAGGGGCGCTTTGGAAACTCTTAAACTATAAGCAGAGACCGAGGACATCTATAAAGGAGCACATGATGTTGGTCAGGGGTTACCTCACTAAGGCTTAAACCAATGGAGCCGACATCGATGCTGAAACTCAGATGACTATGGTCTTCGAGACTCTATCAAAGGAATTTATTCCATTTAGAGCTACTTTTAATTTAAGCAATAGACAGGATATGACCTTGATGGAATTAATGAAATAGTTACAGGAGTTTGAACTGTTGATCAAGAAGTCTCCTGCAGGTGGAGAGGCCAACATGGTAGCTGCTTCTGGTTTCAATCTTAACTCTGGGAATGGAAAGAAGCAACAGGCCAAGAACGGGAAGTCTTCTATTCCTGCTAGCACCAAGAGCAAGAAAAAGAAGAAGAAGAAGAAGCCAAAGAAGCTTAAGTGCTTCTTCTATGGGAAGGTTGGGCATATCAAGAAGCATTGCAATAACTTCCTTTCCAAAGGAGGTAGGTGTGATCTTTTGTATTTAGAAACTTGTTTGGTTAAGGAATCCAGTGACATTTGGGTCATAGATTTCGATGCAACTAATCATGTTTGTGTTTCTCTATAGGGGTTCAAAGAAACGAGAAGTCTACTTTATGAGGACTTCACGCTTTGGATGGTTGATGGATCCTTGGTCTCAACAGAAGCAGTGGGAGACGTCCATCTTTATTTGGATAATTATAGGAATTTATTTTTGCAAGATTGTTTTTATGTTCCTAAATTTAAAAGGAATTTAATGTTTGTAGCTTGTTTATTTAAAGACTCCTATTTGGTTTCTCTTAACGATAAAGTGGTGATTCGTAAAAATAAATCTTTTATCTATTCTAGATGGATGCAAAATAATCTATATTTTATCAAACCTAAGATGGACTTATTGCTTAATGTTGAGATCAATGATAATAACTCTAAAAGACTTAAAACTTCTCACTTTAATAAGACTTATCTTTGGCATTTGTGCCTTGGTCATATTAACTTGAATAGGATTCAAAGGTTGGTAAGGGATGGACCTTTAAGTCACTTAAAGATGGAATCTATACCTCAATGTGAATCTTGTTTAGAGGGTAAAATGATCAAAAGTCCATTCGGGTCTAAGGCCAATAGGTCCGAAGGGGTTCTAGAACTTGTGCATAGTGATGTTTACGGACCGATGAACATCCAGGCACGAGGAAGGTATGAGTACTTCGTCACTTTTATTGACGATTACTCAAGATATGGGTATGTGTACTTGATGCACCACAAAAGAGAAACTTTTGACAAGTTTAGGGAGTTTCAGGCTAAAGTGGAAATGCAATTAGGTAGACCCATAAAGGCACTTTGATCCGATCGAGGTAGGGAATACCTTTCTGATGAGTTCTTGGGACACTTATTAGAGAATGGGATTTTATCCCATTTGACTGCGCCAGGCACTCCGTAGCAAAATGGCATAGCAGAGAGAAGAAATAGGACTTTATTGGACATGATTAGGTCCATGATGAGTTATTCATCATTGCCTTTATCCTTTTGGGGATATGCACTACAAACCGCATGTTATCTTTTGAATAATGTGCCTTCAAAATCAGTCCCTAAAACTCCTCACGAGTTGTGGACGAGTAGGAAGACATCCTTAAACCATATTCACATATGGGGATGTCTGGCTCATGTCTTGTTTAAGGATCCGAATAAGTTGGAAGCACGTTTAAAAGTTTGCATGTTTGTAGGATATCCAAAAGGGACTAAAGGGGGTTATTTTTATAACCCAAAGGAAAATAAAGTCGTGGTTTCAACTAATGCAACTTTCCTTGAGGAGAGTTACATGGACAACTTTAAACCTCAAAGCAAAGTGGTGCTTGAGAAGTTTAGGAGCAATTTGGAGGTTTCGAATGAAACCGTTCTAATCAGTGTAGAAAAACCAAACAAACCTGAATAACAACCTGAGGGGCTTAAGCGTAGTGGGAGGATTGGGCGTCAACCTGAGAGGTATATGTTCAATGAAGAGGTCTTCTTGGCTGAACCGAATGAACATGATAGGGATCCTTATACTTACACAGAGGCTATGGAGGATGTTGATTCAAAACTCTGGACAGAGGCCATGAACATAAAGATGAAGTCTATGGTGACTAATCAGGTCTGGGAGCTTGTGGATCTTCCTGAAGGGGTAAAACCCATTGGGTGTAAGTGGATCTACAAGAGGAAAAGAGAAGTTGAAGGAAAGGTCAAAACCTTTAAGGCTAGACTGGTAGCTAAGGGTTATATGCAAAAGGAAGGAATCGATTATGAGGAAACCTTTTCGCTTATAGCCATGCTTAAGTCTATCCAGATTCTTTTGTCCATAGTTGCCGCTCTCGACTACGAGATTTGACAGATGGATGTCAAGACGGCTTTTCTGAATGGCTATCTTGATGAGTCCATTTATATGAAACAACTAGACGGGTTCAAGGTCACGAGTCAAGAAGGTAAGGTTTATAAGTTGCTAAAGTAAATTTATGGACTTAAGCAGGCTTCCCGTATCTGGAACGTAAGATTTGATCAGGTGATCAAGACTTATGGGTTCTCACAAAATATGGATGAGCCATGTATTTACAAACACATTAAGGATGGAAAGGTGGTTTTTCTACTACTCTTTGTAGATGACATTCTGTTGATTGGCAATGACATTGGGGCATTGTCATCAGTCAAATTATGGTTGACCAAGTAGTTTGACATGAAGGACTTGGGAGAGGCTAATTTTGTTCTTGGTATCTATATCTTTCGGGATAGGAAGAACAAAATGATAGCTTTATCCCAGGCCAGCTACATAGATAAAATTCTCAAGAGGTTTGCAATGCAGGATTCCAAGAAAGGTAGGCAACCATCTAGGTCTGGAATTACTCTTTCTAAGAAAGACTATCCAAAGTCTTATGAAGAAAGAGAATACATGAAGAATGTGTCTTATGCTTCGGTAGTGGCTAGTCTCATGTATGCCATGCTTTGCACATAATAGGATATTTGTTATGCGGTCGGGATTGTAAGTTGATTTCAAGCGGATCTAGGACCGAACCATTGGGTTGCGATAAAGCATATTTTCAAGTACTTGAGAAGGACTATAGGGTATATGCTTGTATATTTGGGTTAGGACTTGACTCCTCTAGGATATACTGACTTGGATTTTCAATCCTAGCTGGATTCTAGGAAATCAACTTTGGGTTTTGTGTTTACCCTGGGCGACAGTGCCATCAGTTGGAGAAGTGTGAAGGAAGATTGCACTTCAGATTCAACGATGAAGGCTGAGTATGTGGCAGCTAGGGATGCTTCGAAAGAAGCAGTGTGGCTCCGCAAGTTCCTTAGGGATCTTGAGGTAGCTCCTGGTATGGATAAGGCGGTATCACTGTATTGTGATAGTAGTACGGCGGTAGCTAATGCTAAGGAACCAAGATTTCACAAGAAAAGTAAGCATATTGATCGGAAGTATCTTGTGATAAAAGACTTCATTGAGGGCAGGCATGTCACGGTGTGCAAGATTGCATTAGAGGACAATTTAGCTGATCCATTTATGAAGAAACTTACTGGGAGAGTCTTCGAGAGGCATGTGGAAGCTATGGGGATGCAAGATTTGCTATATTTACTCACTTAGTGCAAGTGGGAGATTGTTAGACATGTATGCCCTAAGGAGTAAAAATGTAATAAGTTTTTGGAGACATTTTTATCAATAAAGAATTTATTTATTGTTTATATACCAAATCTTGTCCTCTTTACGTTCATATTTGTTGAATGTGTGTTAAGCAAACAATAGTTGGAGACTGTCAGTCTAAACCTTAAGAATTGGGTATATGATGGACAGATTATGCGAAAGACACGATTCTTAAGGTGATGGTCTAAATCATAAGATCCGCCATCGAGGGAACAAACTTAGGCATTTTATTCATATAAAGATTGTTATGTTGTCTATATCCCTATTGGGAGATGGTTTATTTTGACCATGGGAGGTGGACTCTGTGAATAGAAACATTGGCACATTGTCATAGGTGATGATGTGTTGGATCGGGACATAGTATGAATTGATTTGGATTAATAATTCTGTCTCGGCAAATCGATTCACTTTAGAAAATCATTTGTATTGCATCTTAATCCTGAGATGAATAGTGGGCATGTTGTCTTAACTTGTGTCTTTTGATGTACCAAAGGGTGACACCCACATCTTAATAGTGGTATGCATGCCGGTACATTGGAGGCATGACTCTTGATAGCGTAGACTTGTTATTCATAGATATGGAATCCATAGCTCCTCTTTAGGAGTAGTGATATCCTCTTATATGCGTTATCCTGTAATTGGAAAACTGAAGCGCTCAACCATTTGGATACATAGGTGTAACCGAATGGTATACTGTCTTTGGATGGTAAGTTTTCTGATGGTGAGATAATTGAACGTACGATAAAAATAATCGAGAAGGTAAGACAGAACTTGTCCTTAAGCCGATTATAGATAATCATATGTGGATACGATATACTATGATATGTCATGGAGACTTAGCTATACGGGCTTCGTAATGCTATGTAGTTCGAGAGTGCAGCTCCAAGCTTTTAGTGGAGTAGCGTTGGAGTTGATAATTATGAAATGTATATCGAGGATATTGTGTTTCGTAATTCAGGAGCTTGAACTATATAGGTCCATTTGGTCCCCTTTGCTAGCTCACAAGATCCTATAATGATACAGCGTGCTTTTCTAGTAATAGGTGACTTATGTCAGATTTCTTAGATTAGTTGAAATTTGGAAGAATCAGATAATTCATGTCTGTTTCTCGGTTGAATTAATTTTGTGATAAAATTAATTCAAGATAAACTTGTTGAATTATTGGGATCAGATAATTCTTGTATGTTTATCGGTTGATTTAATTTTGGATAAATTATATCAAGATAAACTTGTAGAATTATTGGGAATTCATTTATTTTCTTAAAGATTATCTAGATAAAGTTGTTTTAATCAGAAAACTTTTCCATTAGGTTATTTGAATTAAAACTAAGACTTTATCTTATAGAATCTCAAGTGGAAAATAAAAGATTTGCTAAGATTTTTATTCGGCAGTTCGGCCTACTGATCCTTGTGTTCGGCCTGCCGATGGGCGACTTCGGCCTGCCGATTATGCAGTTTGACCTGCCGATGAGCGCAGGATAAGATCATGCATTTTTACGCAGATCTTATCATATATTGATCCGAATTTGATTCTGATTCAACTTTTGATACCTAATCTGATAAGGACTGACTCTAGACCCAACCTCTATAAATAGGGAGTAAGTCTTAAGAGTTACTTAGACCAATTGAGAGATTAAAAGTGTTACTCTGCTAGTGAGAATTTGGAAACTCCCTAAGAACTCTTGTTTACAAATCATGAACACTTGCTTTGGGTTCTCTCAATTGGTTGGAAGGTGAGTCGCCTGGTGAAAGAGCTGTACATGTGAGCCTACACTCACTTTGATCGTGGATAGAGAATAGCAAAGAAGACCAGTTAGTTGAGGCTCTTATGGAACATAACTTCTCTTCATTGATTGCAGGAGCTTTTCAGCACATAAAGGTTAGTAAGATCTGGTTAATTTATGCATATAGCATGTCAAACTTGTGTTTTGGAAAATACTCTGATATAAAATTTTTTAAAATTCTACTGCGTACTATTTTTCCAACAGGTTCAACTTGCCTTTCTTTCTGAACCTTATAACTCCCTTCATAGGTGCAACTTTTAAGAATACAAAATCACCTATAGCAAATTCCAAAGGCCTTCTTCTTTTGTCAGCATAGCACTTTTGTCAGCTTTGAGCGGTCTCTATTCTCTTTCGTATCAACTTTATCATCTTAAAGGTCTCGTTGACAAAATCCATCTGTTCACTGTCAATGCTTTCCATCATCTTTTTTTCATTAACTTCATGCCAACATATAGGCGACCTACATTTCTGCCCTTATAGGGCCTCATAAGGTGCCATTCTAATTGTCACCTGATAGTTGTTATTACAAGCGAATTCCACTAATGGCACATTTTACACCAGCTGGCCTTGTAATCTAAGGTACAAGCACGAAGCATATCTTCTAAAACCAAATTCGTCCTCTCCGTTTTGCCATCAGTCTAAGGATGAAAAGCTGTGCTAAAGTGCAACTTAGTTCCCATTACGGTCTGTACACTTTTCCAAAATTTGGAGTTGAAACTGCTGTCGCGATCAGAGATAAGAGACTTAGGAATTCTATGAAGTCGTACTATTTCCTTGACATAAAGTTCTGCTAACTGTTCTATAGAGTAAGTGATCTTAATGAGAATGAAATGTGTCGTCTTTTTCAATCGGTCAATAACAACCCAAATGGCATCAAATCCATTCATAGTCCTAGGCAAACGATGATGAAATCCATCGCAATTTCTTCCCATTTTCATTTTGGTATCTGAATTGACTGCAAATCGTTGCTAGGTCTTTGGTGTTCATCTTTGACTTGCTAACATGTCAAACATTTTTTTACATAATTGGCAACATCATGTTTCATTCTAAACCACCAAAAGCCATCCCTTTCATTATACATCTTCATTGCGCCTGGGTGAATTAAGTAAAGAGTATCATGAATTTCTACTAATATCCTGTCCCTTAGGCCATTAACGTATGGACCACATAAGTGGCTCTTGAGATATAAGGTTCCATCATCAGTAACACAAAATTCTTCACATTTTCCTTCATCGATTTCCCGTTTGATCCTCCGAAGACTTACATCTTCGTCTTGTTTACTTTGAATCTCATCAAACAATGATGGAGTAAGAGTCAATGCTGAATGCTGTCTCAATATTAGTTCCAAACTGAAGTCCATAATCTCTTTCCTCAAAGGCTGAGACATCACTTGTAATGACATCAATGTTACAATGGTCTTCCTACTCAGAGCATCAGTCACTCGATTAGCCTTTTTGGGATGATAAAGGATTTCACAATCATAATCTTCACCAACTCTAACCATCTTCGCTACCTCATATTCAGGTCTTTCTAAGTGAAAAAGTACTTTAAACTTTGATTATTAGTGAAGATCTTACATTGAACTCCATACAAGTAGTGTCTCCAAATCTTTAGCGCAAAAACCACAGCTGCCAACTCGAGGTCATGGGTGGGATAATTCTTCTCGTAATATTTCAACTGTCTAGATGCTTAGGTAATTACTCTATCATTTTGCATCAATACTGCACCAAGGCCCATCTTAGAAGTATCACTATAAATTACAAATCCATCATTCCCTTTAGGAATTGCCAAAACTAGAGTTGTGGTTAGCCTTTTCTTCAATTCTTGAAAACACTTCTCGCACACATCCATCCATTCAAACTTCTTTCCTTTGCGAGTTAAGTTCATGAGGGGTGCTGCTATCTTGGAAAAATCTTCCACAAATTTCTAGTAATAACTAGTTAGTCCCAAGAAGCGCCTTATCTCACTTGCATTTTTTGGTTGCTTCCAATTAAGAATAGCTTTGACTTTTGCAGGATCCACCATTATTCCATCCTTCGACACAACATGCCCCAAGAAAGATACATTGTCAAGCCAGAACTCACACTTTGAGAACTTTGCATACAACTTATGTCTCTTTAAAGTGTCCAACACAATCTTCAGATGCTCAACATGCTCTTTTCGACTCTTCGAATAAACAAGAATATCATCGATAAACACTGTGATAAATTTATTGAGAAAATCCTAAATACCCGATTCGTCAAGTCCATAAAAGCTGCAAGTGTATTCATTAGACTGAAAGACATAACCACAAATTCATAGTGACCATACCTCGATCTAAAGGCCGTTTTGGGGATGTCTCCTTCTTTTATCTTTAGCTGATGATATCCTGACTGTAAATCAATCTTTGAAAATACCGATACACCCTTAAGTTGATCGAAAAAATCATCGATTCAAGGCAACAAGTACTTGTTGTTGATGGTCACTTTGTTCAACTCTCAATAGTCGGTGTAGAGTCTCATAGAACCATCCTTCTTCCTGACAAACAAGACTGGTGCTCCCCATGGTGAGTAACTAGGTCAAATGAAACCTTTAGTAAGAAGTTCCTTTAATTGAGCGTGTAACTCTTTCAATTCTGTTAGAGCCATTCTATATGGTGCCTTGGAAATCAGATCAGTGCTTGGAGTGAGCTCAATCTTAAATTCAATTTCTCTATTTGGAGGTAAGCTTGATAGATCATCTGGAAATACCTCTGGAAACTCTTGAACTACTACAACATCTTCAATCTTTGCCTTTTCTTCTTAACTTTTATCTACAATTTTTGCCAAATAGCCCATGCAGCCATTTGCTAATAACTTCCTTGCTTTCATGACTGATAGAAACACGTTTGGCTTCTTTTTAGACTCGCCCACGAACGCAAATCTTTGTTCACCTTTTGAATGGAAAATCACCTTTCGTTTTCGTCACTCGATAGAAGCATTATGTTTAGTCAAGAAATCCATCCCAAGAATCATGTCATAGTCATACAGATCGATTATAATAAGATCAACAAAAAGTTCCCTTTCAAAAATCCGCAAAGGAACCATATACAAATAATGCATAGATATTATCACTTCCCTAGAGGGCAGTGTCATAGTGAACCCCTGTCTCATAGGTTCTAGATGAACTCCTAACTTCTTAGCAAAAGATGAGGATGCAAATGAATGCATAGCACCCGTATCAAATAAAGCATATGCATTATAAGAAAGACTTGAAATCTGACCTGTAACAACATTAGAGGTTTCAGCAGCCACTTTTTTTTTGTCATTGCATAAATGCAGGCATTGGTAGGTAAGGCTTCAAGTCTTTTGTGGTTTATCAACGGTCCTTCTAAGGTGGCTTGCATCTGATGGAGTTGAGCATGAGGAGTTCTCTGCTGAACTTGAACATTTGACTAGTTGGGGCAGTTCTTGGCAAAGTGGTCCTCACGTCCACAAATAAAACACTAGTTTGTTCCGAGGCAGCATTCACCTGGATGCTTCTTCCCATTTTTGGCACATGGTTGTATCTGCCTGTTATTGTTATTATACTAGCCACCACCCTGTTTCTTGTTGCTTTGACCTTGTTGGTTCTGGAAGTTGCCTTTTCTCTTATTGTTCTTCCAGTTTTAGTTATTGTTGTTGTTGTCGTTGTTGTTTCTTCTGCTTTAGGGTTGGTTATAAGTGTTAGCATTATTCGTTGGATGACCTTATTGAGGTTGGTTTCTTCTTAACTTTGACAAGTGAAATTCAGCTCGTTGTGCGCTCAAAACAACCTGTTCCTAGTTTCTTGGTGGACTCGTCCCATCAATAATTGCTGCAATTTCTAGTCGGAGAACTCTAATTAACCTTCTGACCCCCTCGTTTTCATCGCTGACCTTTCTTGGGCAAAGACATGCTAACTGGTCAAATTTAGCAACCACAACGGTGACTGACATATCTCCTTGGCATAGGTTCTTGAATTCATCATAATGTTTTCGAGTGATGTTCATATGGAAGAACTTCGTATTGAATTCATGAACAAAATCTGCCCATGTCATCTCATCTACATTTCTACTTTGTTCGATTCCATCCCGCTAGAGTTTGTCTTCCATGGTTAGGCAGTACGAGGCACAAAGGAGCTTCTCATTTCAGTGAATCCCATGAGTTTCAAAGTGGCCTCGATCATTTTCAACCATCCTTGAGCGACCAGGGGATTCTTAGGACCTTCGAAGTCTACCAGCTTGACACGCTTCCATCGACTAATAGTGATTCCTAATAGACAGATCTTGCTTTTGGAGCAAGAACTGGAACTTCCTCTATTTGTGGCTTAGGAGGAGGTGGCATGCTCTCACCTTGACTTTCACCTCCTTGGCTACTAGCTCTAAGCTCCTTAATCTCTTCTTTGATCCTGGAGTTGCCTTTGCAATTTGGCTATCATTGTCATTAGTCTTTCGTTTGTTTAATTGTCATTAGCAGTAGTGGCTTGAGCATGAGTTTGAATCCTTCTACAACCTTGCATCTTTAACTTCCTAAAAGGATTATAAACTTAGGTATAAACTTCCAAGTTTATCGTATGAGACAGGATTTCACTTCTAGATTATGCACTAGATAAGTTATTACTTTGCAACTAAATCTTATGCTTATCCATAAGCTTACATCCATAACAATTTAACTTAAAACATGCTTACTTGGAGGACTTGAACTGACATGTGGCGATGTGAATTAGAAACAAGAATTTGCTTTGATACCAAAGCCTGTAACACCCCCTTACAAACGTCACAAATATCATTACATTAACCTTTGTTATCATTATTTTAAGGTAAACTATTTTAAAATAAAGTATAGTTTAAATAAACTTATCCTAGAAATCCATGCATTCATTTTTTTATACTTTGAAACTAAATATATATATTTTAAATAATCTACCAATACTAAAATAATGAATTCATAATTTAAAAAAAAGTTAAAACAATTCTTCAAATCTATTTTCTAGTTTGGTGGGCCGAACTTCAAACACCGGCAGCCTGAGCATGATTGACAGTCCAAACTTTAGCCTTCGGCAAGCCGTCTGAGACTCCACAAAATCAAAGTTTTGAAATAACTAGATCGGCAAGCCGATACAGGGTCATCGGCAAGCTAATATTAACATCGACAATCCGATCAGTAATAGTCAGGCCGATCTACTCCCAAATGAAAAATAAACTAAAACAAGTCATAATACAACATAGTGCAGAATTTAACATTCAAAATAAAATCATAAAGCAAGAAAATAAGTTCTTTTTGTGGTGTTCATCTGTTTTCCAATCCAGCATTCCTAGCACACATGCCCATCCTTGTCCTCTACCTATTCCATAGCTCTTTTACCTTTGTTTGTAGTATGATATAAAACTAGTAAGCAAAAGCTTACTAAGTACACTTTCCTATCTCACAACATAAAACATTTCATGAAATCATTATGTAACATCATATTCATAATCATCATCATCATAGTAGTGCACTAGGCTCAAGTTCATAGATAACATATCTTTACTTAAAACTTCTATATTAAAACTTCATTCATTTTATCTTTAGGGGCCCAAGTGTTGCATGAGAGGAGAAGGGTAGCTAATCCTAAACCAAACATGACAAGTCCAACTTTTAGACAACATCATAAACATAACATAAGGTGTGCAACACTTAATTAGGTGATACATATATATATATATATGTTTAAGTTTTGACATATGTCATATTAAACATGCATTAAATCTTCTTGAAACATCAAAAACTTTAATGATAAAACATTATATAAAATCATCATAGAAATCATCATAAAGTATATTCTTAAAACATTTCATAAACTTCACCATGTTGCAGGTAAGAATGTACTTACTTGACTTGCTTAACAAACCTTAACTTCTAGATGACGTTGTTGCGGTATCGATGTGCTTACCTCTTGGAGTATTCATGTCATTCATTCATATACACATAAAATTAATATTCATCTTCACGAAATCATCTAATACCATAATACATCACTCACACATTCATCTCAAGAAATACTAATAGAAAAATACATTTTACTATCTTTTAAAACATTCAAACAAAACTGTAATAAAAAAACCTGCCTGACCGTTAAGGATTCACAACTCAAAAATTCACAATTCACATACAATTTAAGCATGAAACTTTACAGGGGCAATGTTAACATATATCTACACTACCTTAATTTTTCTTTAGTCATAAAAATTCCACTTGACAATTAAAACAAGTCACATATATCGCAACATGAAATCTACCAACATAATTAGAACAGTAAGCAGCCCTTAATAAAATCTATGTAATAAATTATCTATACCATAAAATAATTTAATAAAAATCCTACATATAATAGACACATAAAACTACAACATATCAAAAATTTAGCTTCAAACAAATTTGGAACAATTCAAAACATACATTGGAACTTAGGATCAAAATTAACTTTAAATACCTAGGGTAGTGAACACCATTCGATCATCATTCTAAAATAAATAAAAATAAAATTACTTTGGCCCTAAAATTTTTATGACAATCTATAAACAATAAATACAATGCCACAAAAAGTTTTGTTTTCAAAAAAATTCATTTAGCTATAATAAAAAGTCAAATAAACAAGAAGTCCATAATTTGCAAGTCTGACAACAATAAAAACCTAACTAACAAAAATTTCAATAACTCTTAAACTACTCATAGAAAAACTATGAAACTTTGCAGATCATAACTTAACATATAAATGAATATTTCTACAAAATTTCACATCACAATTCGTTTGCCCCTTGAACTGTAACTCCCCCCCTTATGGATGTCACAGATGTCGTTACATTCATACATTACATACTTATTTATTTAATCGTTTAGATAAACTTTAAGTACAAAACTTATATGATACTTTAATTGTAAAAGTGGTTAAGGAAAACATAACCAGGATCTATACATACATTTTTTTTTACAACATTCAATAATTTAATCCATAATTTAATTTGACTTTACTTTTAATTACTTATAAACTTGCTTTAATAAAATAGATATACCAAATTACTAAATCATATCTCATATCACATAGCATCATTTAAAAGCAACTTGCTCCCACAGTTCGGCAGGCCGAATATGATCGGCAGGCCAGAATTCATCAACCAGCAGGCCGACAGAGGCTCTGCAAATCAGGGCTTGAAAACTTACAAAGTTCGACAGGCCGAAGATACGATCGGCAGGCCAAACATTTTAAAATCGGCATGCTGACCAATGATATTCGGCAGGCCGACAGAGCCAAATTCTTTAGAATAACTTAAATTTTTAACAAAATTCAACTTTCCATAAAAATGCGGAAGATTAAATTCTTTAAAATAATAAAATAAAATATAGAAACATAGTTCTTGTGTTCTTTAAAACTTGTCAAATAAATATGTCCAAAAAGTAAAAACTTGATTTAAATCATATAAATTTTCTTCTTGGCGTTCTTCCGGTTACAATTCATCGTACTTTGTACACACGCCATTCCATATCCTCCACCTAGTCTATGACTTTCTTACCCTTATCTGCAATATGACATAAACTTGAATAAGCTAAAGCTTAGTAAGTACATATTATTCTCACAATTTAAATACATTTCATAAACATCATCATCATCATATCATAATAGTGCATTCAGCACAATTTCATATAAACATATCTTTCATTACATTGATCATATTAAAACTTATTCCATTTTATCTTAAGGGCCCAAGTGTTGCACCATAAACGTCATTATAGACGCACCATCATGAGAGGAGAAGGGTAGCTAATCCCAAACCAAATATGACATCATAAAACATCATATCATAACATTGGTGTGCAACACTTATTAGGTGATACATATATACATCACTTTCATGCTTAGAAATTTGCCATAATCAAACATGCAAAACTTTAAATCATGAAAATCTTTCATAAGAAATCCTTTAAGGAAATCATCATAAAATCATTATAAATATCATCATGAACATAACATCAAACCTTTTTTTAAAACACATCATGTTGCAGGTGAGAATGTACGTACCTTAAAAGCTAGCTTACTTAACCTTATACGAATTTGGTGACGACGCCGCAGTCTCGATGTGCCCGTTCCTTTGTGTGTTCATGCCATTTATCCATTTAAAAATACAATAAAATTAATACTTATCATAAAATAAAACATCCATTCATATTCCATCACATATACATTCATCTTATTACAAAAATAATTCATAACCATAATCATCCTAACATAAAATCATCATCACATACACTTCACTGACCCACATGGATTAAAAAATTAAAAAAACTTAATAGTCACACATATTTTTGGCACCATACTTGACGGGGTAAAGTCAACACATAAACATGTTATCATGATTTTTCTTTAATCATAAAATTACATTAAGCATGTAAAAACAAACCATACATTTTAATTTTTATACAAACATCTTATTATCATGTATCTCAATATCATAAAATTATTTCATCATCAATACAATCATTTAAACATATAAAACATTACATAAAATGAAAGTCCAGAATTAACATTGTTAATACAGTTTTCTTGACCTAATCTCCTAGAATTTCATAGCATATAATTTGCTCATCAAATCATTTCCAAACTTTACAGTCCATATTATAACATTTACATGAACATTCTTACCAACTTTCATGAAAAACAAAACACATTTATCTCTTGAACAAAAAAAAATTCTTTTTCATACTTCATAGTCAAACAGCAATAATTTACTGTGAGTGATAGAGGATAGAAAATTCATAACTTATCATAGAAATATCGTAATAACTTGAAATTTGGAGGAACATCACATAACACATACATGAATAACATATTAAAAACTCAAAGCAAAATACAATGCCTAGAAAAAAATACTGCAATCGAATTGAGGAGGAGAAATGCTTTTTAGAATTACCGAAAAAATGAGTTCTTACCTTAAAAATTTCTTCTTAAAATCCTTGAATTCAACCAACGAAATTATCAGATTTTCTTTCAATTACTTGCAGAGAATTTTCAAGAGAAGAAGGAATGGAATTCATGAAGAAGAGAAGAAGAAGAGATGAAATAAGAAAACGTCTCAGAAATGAATGAGAGGAGACGTGAGAGGAAGAGAGAGATGTGGAAAAAGAACGTTAAAAAATTTAATGTAATGTTAATGAGCATAACGTAAAAAGAAAGAGAGTCAAAACTCTTCATTAAGTCAGAAATTTTCTGACTAAATGCTGAGTAATTGGGTGGAGAATGGAGAGCAAAGAGGGAAAGTCAACCAAATCATCTCACCACTTACCATGTTTTGCCCTCTAAAAATAGGAAACAATTTAAAACAATACCAATCAATGCAAAATCAAACATTTTATTTCCTTAAATGAGGAAATTAATTCATAAATATGCCAATTAATCACCCAATTAACGTAATTATCTCAGCCATAAATTTGGAGAGATTTTTGTTGACTGCTCGTCAGCTGTCATCGGCCTGTCGATTCACCACTTTGGCCTATCAGTTCCACCAAGTTTAGCTTGCCGATGGTTTCCATCAGCCTGTCGATCTTTGGCAGACTTTTTGGCCTACCGAACTGTCTTTAAAATACCATACATTAATACATTCAAATCATCATTACATCATAATTAAACATACATTAAAATTAACATGAGCACTTGAGCACAATGATTCCATGCGTTCGTCACCTATCATAGAACTTGAAATAAATAGTTAGTAACATTAAGATCATAAATCATAACATATAACATAAATTATTATTAAAATTTCCTTAACATTGTTACTAACTTAACATGATCCGTTACATCAAAATTGGTGGGTGTTACAATTCTCCCCACCTTATAAAAGTTTCATCCTCGAAACTTAGAATAATTGCGGATACATAGATCTCATGTCATCTTCACGTTCCCATGTAGCTTCTTCAACTTGATGATTTCGCCATAACACCTTGACCAACGGAATTTCTTTATTCCTCAAGGTCTTGGTTCTCCGATCGAGTATCTCTATTGGCTTTTCTTCATAACTCAAATCTTCTCGTATCTCGATCACTTGTGGCTCAATTACATGCGTAGGGTCTGGAACATACTTCTTGAGCATAGAGACATGAAATACATCGTGCATTGCGGTCATTCCTGAAGGAAACTTCAGCTGATAAGCTACTTTGCCTATTCGCTTCATAATTTCGTAAGGACCGATAAATCTTGGACTTAACTTGCCTTTCTTCCCAAATTTCAGAACTCCTTTCATCGGTGCAACTTTCAAAACACAGATTCGCCCACGGCAAACTCTAAGGGTCTTCTTCTCTTGTCAGCATAACTCTTTTGAAGGCTTTGAGCGGTCTCTATTCTTCTTCTTATCAACTTTATCATCTTAGAAGTTTTGTTAAAAAAATCAGTCCTTTCAGCATCGACGCTTTCCATCAACTTCTTCTCACCAGCTTCGTGCCAACATATAGGCGACCTGCATTTTCGCCCATACAACGCTTCATAAGGTGCCATCCCAATTGTCGCCTGAAAGCTGTTGTTGTAAGCAAACTCTGCTAATGGTAACATTTTACACCAGCTGGTCTTAAAATCGAGAGAACAAGCCCGTAGCATATCCTCTAAAATCAAATTCGTCCTCTCCGATTAGCCGTCTGTCTAAGGATGAAAAGCTGTACTGAAATGTAGCCTGGTTCTCATTGCAGTCTGTACACTCTTCCAAAACTTAGATGTGAACCTGCCATCACGATCTGAGATGATTGACTTGGGAATCCCATGAAGTCGTACAATCTCCTTGACATAGAGTTTCACTAACTGTTCCATAGAGTAAGTGATTTTGATGGGAAAGAAATGCACCGTCTTCATCAGTCGATCCATAACTACCTAAATTGCATCATAACCATTCATAGTTCTAGGCAAACCGGTAAAGAAATCCATTGCTATATCCTCCCATTTCTATTTCGGTATTTGGATAGACTGTAGTTCACCACCAGGTCTCTAGTGTTCAGCCTTTACTTGTTGACATGTCATACATTTCTTCGAATACAAAGTAACATCACGTTTCATTCCAAACCACTAGAAGTTACCTTTTAGATCATTATACATCTTTGTTGCACCTGGATGAATAGAGTAAGGAGTATCATGAATTTCCGCCAAGATCTTTTTCCTTAAGTCATCAACATTGGGAACACATAAGCGGTCCTTGAGGTACAAAGTTCCGTCATCCGTAATACGAAACTCTTGACATTTTCCTTCTTTCATTTCCTGCTTAATCCTTACAAGACTTACATCTTCATCTTGTTTTCTCCGAATTTCATCATACATCGTCGGAGCAAGAGAGAGTGTTGAGAGCTGTCTTGTTATAAATTCCAAACCGAAGTCTAGAATTTTTTTTCTTAAAGGTGGAGACATTGCTTGCATTGACATCAACGTGGCAACTGACTTCCTACTTAGAGCATCAGCCACTCGGTTAGCTTTTTCAGGATGATAAAGGATTTCACAATCGTAATCCTTCACCAACTCTAGCCATCTTTATTGTCTCATGTTCAGGTCTCTTTGCGTGAAGAAGTACTTCAGACTTTGATGATCCGTGAAAATCTTACATTGGACCCCATATAAATAGTGTCTCTATATCTTCAACGCAAAAACGATTGCTGCTAACTCGAGGTCATGAGTAGGATAGTTCTTTTCATAGTCCTTCAGTTGTCTTGAAGTATTAGCAATCACCCTTTCATTTTGCATTAAAACAGCTCTGAGGCCCATCTTGGATGCATCACTATAAATTACAAATCCATCATTCCCTTCCGGTATAGCCAATACTGGAGCTGTCGTTAGCCTCTTTTTCAGTTCTTAAAAACTCTTCTCGCATGCATCTGTCCATTCATACTTCTTTCCTTTGCAAGTCAGATTTGTGAGTGGAGCCGCTATCTTGGAGAAGTCTTCTACAAATCTCCGATAATATCCTGCTAAACCCAAGAAGCTCCTTATTTCACTTGCATTCATTGGTTACTTCCAGTTAAGAACAGCTTTTACTTTAGCAGGGTCAACCATAATCCCTTCCTTTGAAATAACATGCCCCAAGAAAGACACTTTATTAAGCCAAAACTCACATTTGGAGAACTTTGCATATAGCTGGTGTCTTCTTAAAGTCTCCAGCACAATCCTTAAATGCTTCACATGTTCTTCTTGATTCTTTGAATAGACAAGAATATCAACAATAAATACAACAACAAATTTATCGAGGAAATCCTTGAATACCTGGTTCATCAAGTCCATAAAAGCAGCAGGTGCATTTGTCAGACCGAAAGGCATAACCACAAATTCATAGTGACCATACCTCAACCTAAAAGCAGTCTTGGGGATATCTCCTTCTTTAATCTTCAGCTGGTGATATCCTGACCATAGATCAATCTTTGAAAACACAGATGCACCCTTGAGCTGATCGAACAAATCATCGATTCGAGGCAACAGGTACTTATTCTTGATCGTCACCTTGTTCAACTCTCTGTAGTCAATGCAGAGTCTCATAGTACCATCCTTCTTCTTTACAAACAAGACTGGAGCTCCCCAAAGTGAGTGACTCGTCCTGATGAATCCTTTGTCGAGTAGCTCTTTTAATTGCCTATGAAGCTCCTTTAACTCTGCCGGGGCCATTCTGTAAGGCACTTTTGAGATCAGATCGGTGCTAGGAGCGAGCTCAATCTTGAATTCAACTTCTCTTTCTGGCGGTAGACTTGTCAGATCATCAGGAAACACATCTACATATTCATGAACTATAGGTACATATTTAATCCTTATCTTTTCTTCTTGGCTTTTGTCTACAATGATAGCCCATGCAGCCACTTGCTAATAACTTCTTTACTTTCATTGCGGATAAGAACATGCTAGGTTTCTTTCTGGACTCGCCAACATAAACGAATTTCTATTCACCTTCGGGATGGAAGATCACCTTTCATTTTCGGCATTCAATAGAAGCATTGTACTTGCTCAGGAAATCCATCCCAAGAATCATATCATAGTCATGTATGTCGATCACAATGAGGTTGACGAAAAACTCCCTATCAGAAATCCATAGGGGTATTGTATGCAAACAATGCGTAGATAATATCACTTCCCCTGAGGGTAGTGTCGTAGTGAATCCCTGTCTCATAGGCTCTAAACGAACCTCTAACTTTTTAGCAAATGACATAGATACAAAGGAATGTGTAGCACCCGTATCAAAAAGGACATAAACATCATCAGATAAACTTGTTATCTGACTTGTGACCACATTGGAGGCTTCAGCAGCCACTTGTTTTTTTGTCATGGCATAAATACGGGCATTCGTCGGTGGGGCTTCAGTTCTCCCTTGACTGATAAGTGGCCCTTCAAGGGAAGCTTGCATCTGATGAAGCTGGGCTTGAGGAGGAGCTCTCTGAGGGGCATTGGCATTCATCAATTTGGGGCAGTTCTTGACAAAGTGGTCTTCACGCCCACAAATAAAACATTGATTTGTTCTCAAGTGACATTCCCTTGGATGTTTCTTTCCACATTTGGCACATGGTTGAAACCGTCTGTTATTGTTGTTGTGTTGACCACATTATGCCTCTTATTGTCTTGGCCCTGCTGATTTTAAGGATTGCCCTTCCTCTTGTTGTTCCTCCAGTTCTGGTTATTGTTGTTGCTGCTGTTGTTGTTGTTGTTCCTGTGTGGGGGACGGTTCTGACTATTTGCATTATTAGCTTGTTGGCCTGGCTGAGGCTGCTTCCTTCTTAGTTTGGACAGATGGAATTTCGCATGCTGGGCTCTCACGACAACCTGTTTTTGAGTCCTAGGTGGACTTGTTGTTAGACAAGTATGCCCTAAGGAGTAAAAATGTAAAAAATTTTTAGAGACATTTTTATCAATAAAGAATTTATTCATTTATATATACCAAATCTTGTCCTCTTTACATTCATATTTGTTGAATGTATATTAAGCAAACAATAGTCTGAGACCGTATATCTAAACCTTAAGAATTGGGCATATGATGGACTGATTATGCGGAAGACACGATTCTTAAGGTGATGGTCTAAAACATATGATCCGCAATCGAGGGAATAAAGTTAGGTGCTTTATTCATGTAAAGATTGTTATGTTGTCTATATCCCCTTTTGGGAGATGATTTGTCTTGACCATCGGAGTTGGACTCCTTGAATAGAAACATTGGCACGTTGTCATAGGTGACGATGTGTTGGATCGGGACATAAAGTGAATTGATTTGGATTAATAATTCTGTCTCGGCAAATGGATTCACTTTAGACAATCATTTGTATTGTATCTTAATCCTGAGATGAATAGTAGGCCCATTGTCTCGATTTGTGTCTTTTGATGTGCCAAAGGGTGACACCCACATCTCAATAGTGGTATGCATGCCGGTACGTTGGAGTCATGACTCTTGATAGCGTAGACTTGTTATTCATAGATATGGAATCCATAGCTCCTCTTTAGGAGTAATGATATCCTCTTATATGCGTTGTCCTGTAATTGGAAAACTGGAGCGCTCAACCATTTGGATACATAGGTGTAACCGAATGTATACTATCTTTGGATGGTAAGTTTTCTAATGGTGAGACAATGGAACATAAGATAAAAATAATCGGGAAGGTAAGACAGAACTTGTCCTCAAGCTGATTATGGATTTTCATATGGGGATATGATACACTATGATGTGTCATGGAGACTTAGCTATACGAGCTTCGTAATTCTATAAAGTTCAAGAGTGCAGCTCCAAGCTTTTAGTGGAGTAGCGTTGGAGTTGATAATTGTGAAATGTACATCTGGGATATTGGGTTTCATAATTATCATGAGCTTGAACTTTATAGGTCCATTTTGGTCCCCTTTGCTAGCTCACAAAATCATGTAACGACACGGCGTGCTTTTCCAATAATTGGTGACCTATGTCAGAATTATCAGATTGATTTAAAATTTGTAAGAATCAAATAATTCATGTCTGTTTATTGGTTGAATTAGTTTTGTAATAAAATTAATTTAAAATAAACTTGTTGAATTATTGGGATCAGACAATTCTTGTCTATTTATCGGTTGATTTAAATTTGGATAAATTAAATCAAGATAAACTTGTAGAATTATTGTGAATTGATTTATTTTCTTAGAGATTATCTTGATAAAGTTTGTTTTGATCAGATAACTTCTCTATTGGGTTATTTGAATCAAAACTGAGACTTTATCCTTTAGAATCTCGGGTGGAAAATAAAAGATTCGCGGAGATTTTTTCTTGGGAGTTCCGCCTGCCGAATGACGTGTTAGGCTTGCCGATGGGTTTGTTCGGCCTGCCGATCAGTGAGAGATAAGATTACGCGTTTTCACGCGGATCTTATCAGATATTAATCCAAACTTGATTCTGTTTCGAATTTTTGAAACCTATTCTGATAAGGACTGACCACATAACCAATAGCTATAAAAAAAAAAAAAAAAAAAAAAAAAAAAAGGAGTGAGTCTCATGATTTACTTAGATCAATTTGAGATATTAAGAGTGATACTCTTCTGGTGAGCATCTGAAAACTCCCTGAGAGCTTTTTGTTCACAAATCATGAACATTAGCTTTGGGTTCTCTCTATTGGTTGGAAGGAGAGTCACTGGTGGAAGAGCTGTACGTGTGAGCCCACACTCACTCCAGTTGTGGATAGAGAATAGCAAAGAAGACCAGTTGGTTGAGGCTCTTCTGGAACGTTACTTCTCCACACAAGTTGCGGAGGTTCTTCGACACACAGAGGATAGTAAGATCTGTCTAATTTATACATATAACATGTCAAACTTGTGTTTTGAAAATTACTCTGATATAAAATTTTAAAATTCTGCTGCGCACCGCGTTTCCAACAATTGGTATCAAAGCCATGGTTTTTACATAAATTTACAAGTTTGTGATCATGATATATGCATAAATTTTGTGATCTTTATCTCTCCTATGCTTGAATTGAATTTTATAGAGAGATGGTACTCTATGTTTCTATATAATATATATGTTGTCATGGATTATGTGGTGAATGTTTATTAATTAATTATGGTTGATTAAATCATTGTTTAATTATTTATTAATTAATTTATACATACCGGTTATGGTTACTTAGAGGTTAGAATATGTATCTAAGTTTTTCATGTAATTAGATGGCGGACTATCATCTCTATCTAGGAATTGTTATTTAATTTTAAATTTGTAAGAATTTTGTAATTAAATGATTATTCAGAGAAAACAGAACGAGAAGTCGGATCTTAAAGATAGATGATGATGCTTCCAGGTATTTCCTGAGTCTCTAATTTTATGTTTTTGAATTGTTGAAAATAAAATTGATGAATTGCATTAAAATTGTATTTTCTAGAATGAGGGATTACTGCTCGATCGGCATGCCGAACGTCACAGTTCTGCAGGCCGATGGTCACAGATCGGCAGAAATTGGGGTGCTCTGCCGGTAGGCCAACAGTAGGGCAGAAATTGGGGTGCTTTGTCGGTAGGCCGAACCTTCATGGTGTTGGAAACAAAGTGCGCAGCGGAATTTTAAAAATTTTTTCATCAGAGTATTTTCCAAAACACAAGTTTGACATGTTATATGTATAAATTAAACAGATCTTACTAACCTCAGTGTGCCGAAGAACCTCCGCGACCTGTGTAGAGAAGTAACGTTCCAGAAGAGCCTCAACCAACTGGTCTTCTTTGCTATTCTCTATCCACAACCGGAGTGAGTGTGGGCTCACACGTACAGCTCTTCCACCGGTGACTCTCCTTCCAACCAATAGAGAGAACCCAAAGCTAGTGTTCGTGATTTGTGAACAAAAGCTCTCAGGGAGTTTTCCGATGCTCACTAGAAGAGTATCACTCTTAATCTCTCAAATTGATCTTTTTTTTTGGTAAATCATTAGACTCACTCCCTTTTTATACCTATTGGTCCTTGGGGTCAGTCCATATCAGATTAGGTCTCAAAAATCGAAACAGAATCAAGTTCGGATCAATATCTGATAAGATACGCGTGAAAAATGCGTAATCTTAACTGTCGCGGTCGGCATGCCGAACTGTGTGATAGGCAGGCCGAACTGGCCAGTTCGGCAGGCCGAACTTTCTGATAGGCAGGCCGAACTGCCGAGAAAAAATCTCCGCGAATCTTTTATTTTCCACCCGAGATTCTAAAGGATAAAGTCTCAGTTTTGATTCAAATAGCCCAATAGAAAAGATATCTGATCAAAACAAACTTTTTCAAGATAATCTCTAAGAAAATAAATCAATTCACAATAATTCTACAAGTTTATCTTGTTCTAATTGTCCAAAATTAAAACAACCGATAAACAGACAAGAATTATCCGAACGCCATAATTCAACAAGTTCATCTTGAACTAATTTCTTACATAATTAATTCAACCGATAAACAGACATGAATTATTTGATTCTTATAAATTTTAAACCAATCTGATAAATCCGACATAAGTCACCAATTATTAGAAAAGCACGCCGTGTCGTTACAGGATTTTGTGAGCTAGCAAAGGGGACCAAAATGGACCTATAAAGTTCAAGCTCATGATAATTATGAAACCCAATATCCCAGATATACATTTCACAATTATCAACTCCAACGCTACTCCACTAAAAGCTTGGAGCTGCACTCTCGAACTTTATAGAATTACGAAGCTCGTGTAACTAAGTCTCCATGACATATCATAGTGTTTGCATCCCCATATGATAATCCATAATCGGCTTAAGGACAAGTTCTATCTTACCTTCCCGATTATTTTTATCTTACGTTCCATTGTCTCACCATTAGAAAACTTACCATCTAAAGATAGTATACCATTCGGTTACACCTATGTATCCAAATGGTTGAGCGCTCCAGTTTTCCAATTACAGGACAACGCATATAAGAGGATATCATTACTCCTAAAGAGGAGCTATGGATTCCATATCTATGAATAACAAGTCTAGGCTATCAAGAGTCATGCCTCCAACGTACCGGCATGCATGCCACTATAGAGATGTGGGAGTCACCCATTGGTACATCAAAAGACACAAATTGAGACAACGGGCCCATTATTCATCTCAGGATTAAGATACAATACAAATGATTGTCTAAAGTGAATCGATTTGCCAAGACAGAATTATTAATCCAAATCAATTCACTTTATGTCCCGATCCAACACATCGTCACCTATGACAACGCGCCAATGTTTCTATTCACGGAGTCCAACTCCGATGGCCAAGACAAACCATCTCCCAAAAGGGATATAGACAACATAACAATCTTTACATGAATAAAGCGCCCAACTTTATTCCCTCGATTGCGGATCATATATTTTAGACCATCACCTTAAGAGTCGTGTCTACCGCATAATCATCCCATCATATGCCCAACTCTTAAGGTTTAGACTGACAGTCTCAGACTACTGTTTGCTTATCATACATTCAACAAATATGAACGTAAAGAGGACAATATTTGGTATATATAAATGAATAAATTCTTTATTGATAAAAATGTCTCCAAAAACGTATTACATTTTTACTCCTTAGAGCATACATGTCTAACAATCTCCCACTTGCACTAAGTGAGTAAATACTGCAAATTTCGCATCCCCATAGCTTCCACATGCCTTTCGAAGACTCTCCCAGAAAGTGTCTTCGTAAATGGATCAGCTAAATTGTCCTCTGACGTGATCTTGCATACCGTGACATGCCCGCTCTCAACGAAGTCCTTTATCACATGATACTTCCGATCAATATGCTTACTCTTCTTGTGAAATCTTGGTTCCTTAGCATTAGCTACCGCCGCACTGTTATCACAGTACAGTGATACCGCTTTATCCATACCAGGAACTACCTCAAGATCCCCAAGGAACTTGCGGAGCCACACTGCTTCTTTTGAAGCATCACTAGCCGCCACATACTCGGCCTCCATCGTTGAATCCGAAGTGCAATCTTGCTTCGCACTTCTCCAACTGATGGCACCGCCACCCAGAGTAAACACAAACCCCGATGTCGATTTCCTAGAATCCAGGCAGGATTGAAAATCCGAATCAGTGTATCCTAGAGGAGTTAAATCCTCACCCGAATACACAAGTATATACCCTCAAGTCCTTCTTAGGGACTTGAAAATATGCTTTACCGCAACCCAATGGTTCGGTCCTGGATCCGCCTGAAATCGACTCACAATCCCGACCGCATAGCTAATATCCGGTCGAGTGCAAAGCATGGCATACATGAGACTACCCACTGCCGAAGCATAAGGTACCTTCTTCATGTATTCTCTTTCTTCATAAGACTTTGGAGAGTCTTTCTTAGAAAGAGTAATTCCAGACTTAGATGGTTGCCCACCTTTCTTGGAATCCTGCATTGCAAACCTCCTGAGAATTTTATCTATGTAGCTGGCCTGTGACAAAGCTATCATTTTGTTCTTCCTATCCCGAAAGATTTGGATACCGAGAACAAAATTAGCCTCACCCAAGTCCTTCATGTCAAACTGCTTGGTCAACCATAATTTGACCGATGACAACGCCCCAACGTCATTGCCAATTAGCAGAATGTCATCTACATAGAGTAGTAGAAAAACCACCTTCCCATTCTTAATGTGTTTGTCAACACATGGCTCATCCACATTTTGTGAGAACCCATAAGTCTTGATCACTTGATCAAATCTTATGTTCCAAGAACGAGAAGCCTGCTTAAGTCCATAAATTGACTTTAGCAGCTTACAAACCTTACCCTCTTGACCCGTGACCTTGAACCCGTCTGGTTGTTCCATATAAATGGACTCATCAAGATAGCCATTCAGAAAAGCCGTCTTGACATCCATCTGCCAAATCTCGTAGTCGAGAGCGGCAGCTATGGACAAGAGAATCCGGATGGACTTAAGCATGGCTACAGGCGAAAAGGTTTCCTCATAATCGATTCCTTCCTTTTGCGTATAACCCTTAGCTACCAGTCTAGCCTTAAAGGTTTCGACCTTTCCATCCACTCCTCTTTTCCTCTTGTAGATCCACTTACTCCCTATGGGTTTTACCCCTTCGGGAAGATCCACAAGCTCCCAGACCCGATTAGTCTCCATAGACTTCATCTCAATGTTCATGGCCTCTGTCCAGAGTCTTGAATCAACATCCTCCATAGCTTCTGCGTAAGTATAAGGATCCCTGTCATGTTCATCCGGTTCAGCCAAAAAGACCTCCCCATTGAACATATACCTCTCAGGTTGACGCCCGATCCTCCCACTACGCCGAAGCCCCTGAGGTTGTTGTTCAGGTTTGTTTGGTTTTTCTACACCGATCGGAATGGTTTCGTTCGGAACCTCCGGAGTAAACGGATTACCCCTCAACTCCTCAAGCACCACTTTGCTTTGAGGTTTAAAGTCGTTCATGTAACTCTCCTCAAGGAAAGTTGCATTAGTTGAAACCACGACTTTATTTTCCTTTGGGTTATAAAAATAACCCCCTTTAGTCCCTTTTGGATATCCTACAAACACGCAAACTTCCGAACGTGCTTCCAACTTATTCGGATCCTTAAACAGGACATGAGCTGGACATCCCCATATGCGAATATGGTTTAAGGATGTCTTCTGTCTTGTCCACAACTCGTGAGGAGTTTTAGGGACCGATTTTGAAGGCACATTGTTCAAAAGATAACATGCGGTTTGTAGTGCATATCCCCAAAAGGATAAAAGTAACGATGAATAACTCATCATGGACCAAATCATGTCCAACAAAGTCCTTCTCTCCGCTACGCCATTCTACTACAGAGTGCCCGACGCAGTCAAATGGGATAAAATCCCATTCTCTAACAAGTGTCTCAAGAACTCATCAGAAAGGTATTCCCCACCTCAATCAGATCGAAGTGCCTTTATGGGTCTACCCAATTGCTTTTCCACTTCAGCTCGAAAATCCCTGAACTTATCATAAGTTTCGCTTTTGTGGTGCATTAGGTACACATACCCATATCTTGAGTAATCGTCAATAAAAGTAACGAAGTACTCATACCCTCCTCGTGCCCGGATGTTCATCGGTCCGCAAACATCACTATGCACAAGTTCTAGAACCCCTTCGGCCCTATTGCCCTTAGACCCATATGGTGTTGGAAACAAAGTGCGCAGCGGAATTTTTTTTAAAATTTTCATCAGAGTATTTTCCAAAATACAAGTATGACATGTTATATGTATAAATTAAACAGATCTTACTAACCTCAGTGTGCCGAAGAACCTCCGCGACCTGTGTAGAGAAGTAACGTTCCAGAAGAGCCTCAACCAACTGGTCTTCTTTGCTATTCTCTATCCACAACCGGAGTGAGTGTGGGCTCACACGTACAGCTCTTCCACCGGTGACTCTCCTTCCAACCAATAGAGAGAACCCAAAGCTAGTGTTCGTGATTTGTGAACAAAAGCTCTCAGGGAGTTTTCAGACGCTCACTAGAAGAGTATCACTCTTAATCTCTCAAATTGATATGAGTAAATCATTAGACTCACTCCCTTTTTATACCTATTGGTCCTTGGGGTCAGTCCATATCAGATTAGGTCTCAAAAATCGAAACAGAATCAAGTTCGGATCAATATCTGATAAGATACGCGTGAAAAACGCGTAATCTTAGCTGTCGCGGTCGGCATGCCGAACTGTGAGATAGGCAGGCCGAACTGGCAAGTTCGGCAGGCCGAACTTTCTGATCGGTAGGCCGAACTGCCGAGAAAAAATCTCCGCGAATCTTTTATTTTCCACCCGAGATTCTAAAGGATAAAGTCTCAGTTTTGATTCAAATAGCCCAATAGAAAAGATATCTGATCAAAACAAACTCTATCAAGATAATCTCTAAGAAAATAAATCAATTCAAATAATTCTACAAGTTTATCTTGTTCTAATTGTCCAAAATTAAAACAACCGATAAACAGACAAGAATTATCCGAACGCCATAATTCAACAAGTTCATCTTGAACTAATTTCTTACAAAATTAATTCAACCGATAAACAGACATGAATTATTTGATTCTTATAAATTTTAAACCAATCTGATAAATCCGACATAAGTCACCAATTATTGGAAAAGCACGCCGTGTCGTTACAGGACTTTGTGAGCTAGCAAAGGGGACCAAAATGGACCTATAAAGTTCAAGCTCATGATAATTATGAAACCCAATATCCCAGATATACATTTCACAATTATCAACTCCAACGCTACTCCACTAAAAGCTTGGAGCTGCACTCTCGAACTTTACAGAATTACGAAGCTCGTGTAGCTAAGTCTCCATGACATATCATAGTGTATCGCATCCCCATATGATCATCCATAATCGGCTTAAGGACAAGTTCTGTCTTACCTTCCCGATTATTTTTATCTTACGTTCCATTGTCTCACCATTAGAAAACTTACCATCCAAAGATAGTATACCATTCGGTTACACCTATGTATCCAAATGGTTGAGCGCTCCAGTTTTCCAATTACAGGACAACGCATATAAGAGGATATCATTACTCCTAAAGAGGAGCTATGGATTCCATATCTATGAATAACAAGTCTACGCTATCAAGAGTCATGCCTCCAACGTACCGGCATGCATGCCACTTTAGAGATGTGGGAGTCACCCATTGGTACATCAAAAGACACAAGTCGAGACAACGGGCCCATTATTCATCTCAGGATTAAGATACAATACAAACGACTGTCTAAAGTGAATCGATTTGCCAAGACAGAATTATTAATCCAAATCAATTCACTTTATGTCCCGATCCAACACATCGTCACCTATGACAACGCGCCAATGTTTCTATTCACGGAGTCCAACTCCGATGGCCAAGACAAACCATCTCCCAAAAGGGATATAGACAACATGACAATCTTTACATGAATAAAGCGCCCAACTTTATTCCCTCCATTGCGGATCATATATTTTAGACCATCACCTTAAGAGTCGTGTCTACCGCATAATCATCCCATCATATGCCCAACTCTTAAGGTTTAGACTGACAGTCTCAGACTACTGTTTGCTTATCATACATTCAACGAATATGAACGTAAAGAGGACAATATTTGGTATATATAAATGAATAAATTCTTTATTGATAAAAATGTCTCCAAAAACGTATTACATTTTTACTCCTTAGAGCATACATGTCTAACAATCTCCCACTTGCACTAAGTGAGTAAATACTGCAAATTTCGCATCCCCATAGCTTCCACATGCCTTTCGAAGACTCTCCCAGAAAGTGTCTTCGTAAATGGATCAGCTAAATTGTCCTCTGACGCGATCTTGCATACCGTGACATGCCCGCTCTCAACGAAGTCCTTTATCACATGATACTTCCGATCAATATGCTTACTCTTCTTGTGAAATCTTGGTTCCTTAGCATTAGCTACCGCCGCACTGTTATCACAGTACAGTGATACCGCTTTATCCATACCAGGAACTACCTCAAGATCCCCAAGGAACTTGCGGAGCCACACTGCTTCTTTCGAAGCATCACTAGCCGCCACATACTCGGCCTCCATCGTTGAATCCGAAGTGCAATCTTGCTTCGCACTTCTCCAACTGATGGCACCGCCACCCAGAGTAAACACAAACCCTGAAGTCGATTTCCTAGAATCCAGGCAGGATTGAAAATCCGAATCAGTGTATCCTAGAGGAGTTAAATCCTCACCCGAATACACAAGCATATACCCTCGAGTCCTTCTCAGGTACTTGAAAATATGCTTTACCGCAACCCAATGGTTCGGTCCTGGATCCGCCTGAAATCGACTCACAATCCCGACCGCATAGCTAATATCCGGTCGAGTGCAAAGCATGGCATACATGAGACTACCCACTGCCGAAGCATAAGGCACCTTCTTCATGTATTCTCTTTCTTCATAAGACTTTGGAGAGTCTTTCTTAGAAAGAGTAATTCCAGACCTAGATGGTTGCCCACCTTTCTTGGAATCCTGCATTGCAAACCTCCTGAGAATTTTATCTATGTAGCAGGCCTGTGACAAAGCTATCATTTTGTTCTTCCTATCCCGCAAGATCTGGATACCGAGAACAAAATTAGCCTCACCCAAGTCCTTCATGTCAAACTGCTTGGTCAACCATAATTTGACCGATGACAACGCCCCAACGTCATTGCCAATTAGCAGAATATCATCTACATAGAGTAGTAGAAAAACCACCTTCCCATTCTTAATGTGTTTGTAAACACATGGTTCATCCACATTTTGTGAGAACCCATAAGTCTTGATCACTTGATCAAATCTTATGTTCCAAGAACGAGAAGCCTGCTTAAGTCCATAAATAGACTTTAGCAACTTACAAACCTTACCCTCTTGACCCGTGACCTTGAACCCGTCTGGTTGTTCCATATAAATGGACTCATCAAGATAGCCATTTAGAAAAGCCGTCTTGACATCCATCTGCCAAATCTCGTAGTCGAGAGCGGCAGCTATGGACAAGAGAATCCGGATGGACTTAAGCATGGCTACAGGCGAAAAGGTTTCCTCATAATCGATTCCTTCCTTTTGCGTATAACCCTTAGCTACCAGTCTAGCCTTAAAGGTTTCGACCTTTCCATCCACTCCTCTTTTCCTCTTGTAGATCCACTTACACCCTATGGGTTTTACCCCTTCGGGAAGATCCACAAGCTCCCAGACCCGATTAGTCTCCATAGACTTCATCTCAATGTTCATGGCCTCTGTCCAGAGTCTTGAATCAACATCCTCCATAGCTTCTGCGTAAGTATAAGGATCCCTGTCATGTTCATCCGGTTCAGCCAAAAAGACCTCCCCATTGAACATATACCTCTCAGGTTGACGCCCGATCCTCCCACTACGCCGAAGCCCCTGAGATTGTTGTTCAGGTTTGTTTGGTTTTTCTACACCGATCGGAATGGTTTCGTTCGGAACCTCCGGAGTAAACGGATTACCCCTCAACTTCTCAAGCACCACTTTGCTTTGAGGTTTAAAGTCGTTCATGTAACTCTCCTCAAGGAAAGTTGCATTAGTTGAAACCACGACTTTATTTTCCTTTGGGTTATAAAAATAACCCCCTTTAGTCCCTTTTGGATATCCTACAAACACGCAAACTTCTGAACGTGCTTCCAACTTATTCGGATCCTTAAACAGGACATGAGCTGGACATCCCCATATGCGAATATGGTTTAAGGATGTCTTCCGTCTTGTCCACAACTCGTGAGGAGTTTTAGGGACCGATTTTGAAGGCACATTGTTCAAAAGATAACATGCGGTTTGTAGTGCATATCCCCAAAAGGATAAAGGCAATGATGAATAACTCATCATGGACCGAATCATGTCCAACAAAGTCCTATTCCTTCTCTCCGCTACGCCATTCTGCTGCGGAGTGCCCGGCGCAGTCAAATGGGATAAAATCCCATTCTCTAACAAGTGTCCCAAGAACTCATCAGAAAGGTATTCCCCACCTCGATCAGATCGAAGTGCCTTTATGGGTCTATCCAATTGCTTTTCCACTTCAGCCCGAAACTCCCTGAACTTATCATAAGTTTCGCTTTTGTGGTGCATTAGGTACACATACCCATGCCTTGAGTAATCGTCAATAAAAGTGACGAAGTGCTCATACCCTCCTCGTGTCCGGATGTTCATCGGTCCGCAAACATCACTATGCACAAGTTCTAGAACCCCTTCGGCCCTATTGCCCTTAGACCCGTATGGTCTTTTGGTCATTTTACCCTCCAAACAAGACTCACATTGAGGTATAGATTCCACCTTTAAGTGACTTAAAGGTCCATCCCTTACCAACCTTTGAATCCTATTCAGGTTAATATGGCCAAGGCGCAAATGCCAAAGATAAGTCTTATTAGAGTGAGAAGTTTTAAGTCTTTTTGAGTCATTATCATTTATCTCAGCATTAAGCAATAAGTCCATCTTAGGTTTGATAAAATATAGATTATTTTGCATCCATCCAGAACAGATAAAAGATTTGTTTTTACGAATCACCACTTTTTCATTAAAAGATACCACGTAGGAGTCTTTAAATAAAGAAGATACAGAAATTAAATTCCTTTTAAATTTAGGAACATAAAAACAATCTCGCAAAATTAAACTCTTATAATTATCAAAATAAAGATGGACATCTCCCACTGCTTCCGCTGAGACCAAGGATCCATCGCCCATCCGAAGCGTTAAGTCTTCACGAAGTAGACTTCTCGTTTCTTTGAATCCCTGCAGAGAAACACAAACATGATTAGTTGCACCGGAATCTATGACCCAAATGTCACTGGATTCCTCAACCAAACAAGTTTCTAAATATAGAAGATCACACCTACCTCCCTTGGAAAGGAAGTCCTTGCAATGCTTCTTTATATGCCCGACCTTACCACAGAAGAAGCACTTAAGCTTCTTTGGGTTCTTCTTCTTTTTCTTCTTGCTCTTGGTAGCAATAGGAATAGAAGACTTACCACTCTTGGCCCGTTGCTTCTTTCCATTCCCAGAGTTAGGATTGGAACCAGAAGCAGCTACCATATTGGCCTCTCCACCAGCAGGAGACTCCCTGATCAGCAGTTCAAACTCCTGTAACTGTTTCATCAATTCTGTTAAGGTCATATCCCGTCTATTGCTCAGATTAAAAGTAGCTCTAAACGGAATAAATTCCTTAGACAGAGTCTCAAAGACCATAGTCATCTGAGTTTCAGCATCGATGTCGGCTCCATTGGTTTGAGCCTCAGCGAGGTAACCCATGACCAACATCATGTGCTCCTTTACAGATGTCCCCGGTCTCTGTCTACAGTTTAAGAGTTTCCGAAGCGCCCCTTGCCGCTTTGTTATGGCCTGGCCTCCAAACATATCCTCAAGATTATCCAAGATCTGCTTCGCAGTCTCATAATCCTGATGTTGAGCCTGCAGCACGTTATTCATGCTAGCCATAACATAGCAGCGGGCCTGATCATTAGCATCTTTCCAGCGTTCGTACGCTTGGAATTGCTCATTACTTGAGTCTCCCGTAGGCTCGGGAGGACAAGGAGTTGTCAGTACATATTTCAGTTTCTCAAAGGATAGGACGATGTCCAGGTTCCGTTTCCAATCATTATAGTTCTCACCGGTTAATTGGTTTTTGTCAAGTATCGATGATAAAGCGTTTTTAGACATTTTCAATCTACAATAAAGAATCATATACCAAACATAAGCAAACATATTTAATAATTTAGTAAGATAACACAATCATGTAAAATCATACAAATGTGTTTATGTGTCAAAACCTTGAAAATATCACAACCTTACAACGATAATTCCCAACTCAGAATTCAACAAGCTCCTAGGGGAGTCATGCCAAATTCAATCAGGAACACGGATCCCCTCCTGATTAATATATGCCATCCAGGACCCGTATGATCCAGCATATACTAATAATCGTTTCTTTGGCCATTAATTTTATTAACAGAGCTCCTAGGGGAGGTTAATAATAAAATTAACGTGAGTGTATAACCACCGTTTCAATATTTTATCCATGATTTATAATCACCACCTAGGGGTGTGCAACCATAAATCATACTAAAATACCTTATCCTTTTAGAGATCCAATCTGGTACATAATAGAAATCCCTTCCTAGGGGTTGGGACCATCATGTTCTTCCTATGGACCAACGATGGAGGCCTTAGGTTCTCTCTTCGAAAACCTTCTCCCACTCAATCTTTTGAAGTCAAGGTTTTATTTTAAAATTATGCATGAACAATTTTAATATGAGCGGCACTCCCTATTCTATATGACATGTTATCAATATACATGGTAAATCATATTATAATGCAGACAAGCAAAGCAATCAAGCAAAGCTACAAGCATAATAATAATAACCGTAATATTATGGTTCCACCCTAGAGAATAGAAAAACTAAGATTACAAGAGAATAATCGAGACATTTATCGATTCTTCATCCTTGAATCCTCAAGCTGTATCCTTCTTCATGTAATATCCATCTTCAAGTCCTCAATCCCGTATGAATCGAACACTTCATATTTCCGGTCATATCCAAATTTAATGTTTCTCAGAATCGTCCCAAAAATAAAATTAAAACTGCACTGAAAAATTGCACCTTTTCTGGACACCTGGATGCTCTCTGTCGGCAGGCCGATCTAGGTGATCGGTCTGCCGATCATGGTGGTTCGGCCTGCCGAACATGAAGGTTCGGCCTGCCGGCAGAGCACCAAAATTTCTGCCCCACTGTCGGCCTGCCGGACCGTACGTCCGGCCTGCCGAACTGTGAGGTCCGGCATGCCGACCGAGCAGAAAACACTCAATCCAGAAAATACAATTTTAATGCAATTCATCAATTTTATTTTCAACAATTCAAAAACATAAAATTAGAGACTCAGGAAATACCTGGAGGCGCCATCATCTATCTTCAAGATCCGACTTCTCGTTCCGTCTTCTCCGAATAATTATTTAATTACAAAGTTCGTACAAATTAAATAATAATTCCTAGACGGAGATGATAGTCCGCCATCTAATTACATGAAAAACCTAGATACACATTCTAACCTCTAAGGAACCATAACCGGTATTAATTAATTAATAAATAATTAAACAACATTTTAATCAACCATAATTAATTAATAAACATTCACCATATAATCCATGACAACATATATATTATATAGAAACCTAGAGTGCCATCTCTCTATAAAATTTAATTCAAGCATAGGAGAGATTAAGATCACAAAATTTATGCATATAACATGATCACAAACTTGCAAATTTATGTAAAAACCTCGGCTCTGATACCAATTGTTGGAAACAAAGTGCGCAGCGGAATTTTTTTTAAAATTTTCATCAGAGTATTTTCCAAAATACAAGTATGACATGTTATATGTATAAATTAAACAGATCTTACTAACCTCAGTGTGCCGAAGAACCTCCGCGACCTGTGTAGAGAAGTAACGTTCCAGAAGAGCCTCAACCAACTGGTCTTCTTTGCTATTCTCTATCCACAACCGGAGTGAGTGTGGGCTCACACGTACAGCTCTTCCACCGGTGACTCTCCTTCCAACCAATAGAGAGAACCCAAAGCTAGTGTTCGTGATTTGTGAACAAAAGCTCTCAGGGAGTTTTCAGACGCTCACTAGAAGAGTATCACTCTTAATCTCTCAAATTGATATGAGTAAATCATTAGACTCACTCCCTTTTTATACCTATTGGTCCTTGGGGTCAGTCCATATCAGATTAGGTCTCAAAAATCGAAACAGAATCAAGTTCGGATCAATATCTGATAAGATACGCGTGAAAAACGCGTAATCTTAGCTGTCGCGGTCGGCATGCCGAACTGTGAGATAGGCAGGCCGAACTGGCAAGTTCGGCAGGCCGAACTTTCTGATCGGCAGGCCGAACTGCCGAGAAAAAATCTCCGCGAATCTTTTATTTTCCACCCGAGATTCTAAAGGATAAAGTCTCAGTTTTGATTCAAATAGCCCAATAGAAAAGATATCTGATCAAAACAAACTCTATCAAGATAATCTCTAAGAAAATAAATCAATTCAAATAATTCTACAAGTTTATCTTGTTCTAATTGTCCAAAATTAAAACAACCGATAAACAGACAAGAATTATCCGAACGCCATAATTCAACAAGTTCATCTTGAACTAATTTCTTACAAAATTAATTCAACCGATAAACAGACATGAATTATTTGATTCTTATAAATTTTAAACCAATCTGATAAATCCGACATAAGTCACCAATTATTGGAAAAGCACGCCGTGTCGTTACAGGACTTTGTGAGCTAGCAAAGGGGACCAAAATGGACCTATAAAGTTCAAGCTCATGATAATTATGAAACCCAATATCCCAGATATACATTTCACAATTATCAACTCCAACGCTACTCCACTAAAAGCTTGGAGCTGCACTCTCGAACTTTACAGAATTACGAAGCTCATGTAGCTAAGTCTCCATGACATATCATAGTGTATCGCATCCCCATATGATCATCCATAATCGGCTTAAGGACAAGTTCTGTCTTACCTTCCCGATTATTTTTATCTTACGTTCCATTGTCTCACCATTAGAAAACTTACCATCCAAAGATAGTATACCATTCGGTTACACCTATGTATCCAAATGGTTGAGCGCTCCAGTTTTCCAATTACAGGACAACGCATATAAGAGGATATCATTACTCCTAAAGAGGAGCTATGGATTCCATATCTATGAATAACAAGTCTACGCTATCAAGAGTCATGCCTCCAACGTACCGGCATGCATGCCACTTTAGAGATGTGGGAGTCACCCATTGGTACATCAAAAGACACAAGTCGAGACAACGGGCCCATTATTCATCTCAGGATTAAGATACAATACAAACGACTGTCTAAAGTGAATCGATTTGCCAAGACAGAATTATTAATCCAAATCAATTCACTTTATGTCCCTATCCAACACATCGTCACCTATGACAACGCGCCAATGTTTCTATTCACGGAGTCCAACTCCGATGGCCAAGACAAACCATCTCCCAAAAGGGATATAGACAACATAACAATCTTTACATGAATAAAGCGCCCAACTTTATTCCCTCGATTGCGGATCATATATTTTAGACCATCACCTTAAGAGTCGTGTCTACCGCATAATCATCCCATCATATGCCCAACTCTTAAGGTTTAGACTGACAGTCTCAGACTACTGTTTGCTTATCATACATTCAACGAATATGAACGTAAAGAGGACAATATTTGGTATATATAAATGAATAAATTCTTTATTGATAAAAATGTCTCCAAAAACGTATTACATTTTTACTCCTTAGAGCATACATGTCTAACACATTTTACCCTCCAAACAAGACTCACATTGAGGTATAGATTCCACCTTTAAGTGACTTAAAGGTCCATCCCTTACCAACCTTTGAATCCTATTCAGGTTAATATGGCCAAGGCGCAAATGCCAAAGATAAGTCTTATTAGAGTGAGAAGTTTTAAGTCTTTTTGAGTCATTATCATTTATCTCAGCATTAAGCAATAAGTCCATCTTAGGTTTGATAAAATATAGATTATTTTGCATCCATCCAGAACAGATAAAAGATTTGTTTTTACGAATCACCACTTTTCATTAAAAGATACCACGTAGGAGTCTTTAAATAAAGAAGATACAGAAATTAAATTCCTTTTAAATTTAGGAACATAAAAACAATCTCGCAAAATTAAACTCCTATAATTATCAAAATAAAGATGGACATCTCCCACTGCTTTCGCTGAGACCAAGGATCCATCGCCCATCCGAAGCGTTAAGTCTTCACGAAGTAGACTTCTCGTTTCTTTGAATCCCTGCAGAGAAACACAAACATGATTAGTTGCACCGGAATCTATGACCCAAATGTCACTGGATTCCTCAACCAAACAAGTTTCTAAATATAGAAGATCACACCTACCTCCCTTGGAAAGGAAGTCCTTGCAATGCTTCTTTATATGCCCGACCTTACCACAAAAGAAGCACTTAAGCTTCTTTGGGTTCTTCTTCTTCTTCTTCTTGCTCTTGGTAGCAATAGGAATAGAAGACTTCCCACTCTTGGCCCGTTGCTTCTTTCCATTCCCAGAGTTAGGATTGGAACCAGAAGCAGCTACCATATTGGCCTCTCCACCAGCAGGAGACTCCCTGATCAGCAGTTCAAACTCTTGTAACTGTTTCATCAGTTCTGTCAAGGTCATATCCCGTCTATTGCTTAGATTAAAAGTAGCTCTAAACGGAATAAATTCCTTAGACAGAGTCTCAAAGACCATAGTCATCTGAGTTTCAGCATCGATGTCGGCTCCATTGGTTTGAGCCTCAGCGAGGTAACCCATGACCAACATCATGTGCTCCTTTACAGATGTCCCCGGTCTCTGTCTACAGTTTAAGAGTTTCCGAAGCGCCCCTTGCCGCTTTGTTATGGCCTGGCCTCCAAACATGTCCTCAAGATTATCCAAGATCTGCTTCGCAGTCTCATAATCCTGATGTTGAGCCTGCAGCACGTTATTCATGCTAGCCATAACATAGTAGTGGGCCTGATCATTAGCATCTTTCCAGCGGTCGTACGCTTGGAATTGCTCATTACTTGAGTCTCCCGTAGGCTCGGGAGGACAAGGAGTTGTCAGAACATATTTCAGTTTCTCAAAGGAAAGGACGATGTCCAGGTTCCGTTTCCAATCATTATAGTTCTCACCGGTTAATTGGTTTTTGTCAAGTATCGATGATAAAGCGTTTTTAGACATTTTCAATCTACAATAAAGAATCATATACCAAACATAAGCAAACATATATAATAATTTAGTAAGATAACACAATCATGTAAAATCATACAAATGTGTTTATGTGTCAAAACCTTGAAAATATCACAACCTTACAACGATAATTCCCAACTCAGAATTCAACAAGCTCCTAGGGGAGTCATGCCAAATTCAATCAGGAACACGGATCCCCTCCTGATTAATATATGCCATCCAGGACCCGTATGATCCAGCATATACTAATAATCGTTTCTTTGGCCATTAATTTTATTAACAGAGCTCCTAGGGGAGGTTAATAATAAAATTAACGTGAGTGTATAACCACCGTTTTAATATTTTATCCATGATTTATAATCACCACCTAGGGGTGTGTAACCATAAATCATACTAAAATACCTTATCCTTTCAGAGATCCAATCTGGTACATGATAGAAATCCCTTCCTAGGGGTTGGGACCATCATGTTCTTCCTATGGACCAACGATGGAGGCCTTAGGTTCTCTCTTCGAAAACCTTCTCCCACTCAATCTTTTGAAGTCAAGGTTTTATTTTGAAATTATGCATGAACAAATTTAATATGAGCGGCACTCCCTATTCTATATGACATGTTATCAATATACATGGTAAATCATATTATAATGCAGACAAGCAAAGCAATCAAGCAAAGCTACAAGCATAATAATAATAATAACCGTAATATTATGGTTCCACCCTAGAGAATAGAAAAACTAAGATTACAAGAGAATAATCGAGACATTTATCGATTCTTCATCCTTGAATCCTCAAGCTGTATCCTTCTTCATGTAATATCCATCTTCAAGTCCTCAATCCCGTATGAATCGAACACTTCATATTTCCGGTCATATCCAAATTTAATGTTTCTCAGAATCGTCCCAAAAATAAAATTAAAACTGCACCAAAAAAATTGCACCTTTTCTGGACACCTGGCTACTCTCGGTCGACAGGCCGATCTGGGTGATCGGTCTGCCGATCATGGTGGTTCGGCCTGCCGAACATGAAGGTTCGGCCTGCCGGCAGAGCACCAAAATTTTTGCCCCACTGTCGGCCTGCCGGACCGTACGTCCGGCCTGTCGATCTGTGACCTTCGGCCTGCCGAACTGTGAGGTCCGGCATGCCGACCGAGCAGAAAACCCTCAATCCAGAAAATACAATTTTAATGCAATTCATCAATTTTATTTTCAACAATTCAAAAATCTAAAATTAGAGACTCAGGAAATACCTGGAGGCGCCATCATTTATCTTTAAGTTCCGACTTCTCGTTCCGTCTTCTCCGAATAATTATTTAATTACAAAATTCTTACAAATTAAAAATTAAATAATAATTCCTAGACTGAGATGATAGTCCGCCATCTAATTACATGAAAAACCTAGATACACATTCTAAACTCTAAGGAACCATAACCGGTATTAATTAATTAATAAATAATTAAACAACAATTTAATCAACCATAATTAATTAATAAACATTCACCATATAATCCATGACAACATATATATTATATAGAAACCTAGAGTGCCATCTCTCTATAAAATTTAATTCAAGCATTGGAGAGATTAAGATCACAAAATTTATGCATATAACATGATCACAAACTTGCAAATTTATGTAAAAACCTGGCTCTGATACCAATTGTTGGAAACAAAGTGCGCAGCGGAATTTTAAAAATTTTTTCATCAGAGTATTTTCCAAAACACAAGTTTGACATGTTATATGTATAAATTAAACAGATCTTACTAACCTCAGTGTGCCGAAGAACCTCCGCGACTTGTGTAGAGAAGTAACGTTCCAGAAGAGCCTCAACCAACTGGTCTTCTTTGCTATTCTCTATCCATAACCGGAGTGAGTGTGGGCTCACACGTACAGCTCTTCCACCGGTGACTCTCCTTCCAACCAATAGAGAGAACCTAAAGCTAGTGTTCGTGATTTGTGAACAAAAGCTCTCAGGGAGTTTTCAGATGCTCACTAGAAGAGTATCACTCTTAATCTCTCAAATTGATCTTAGTAAATCATTAGACTCACTCCCTTTTTATACCTATTGGTCCTTGGGGTCAGTCCATATCAGATTAGGTCTCAAAAATCGAAACAGAATCAAGTTCGGATCAATATCTGATAAGATACGCGTGAAAAATACGTAATCTTAACTGTCGCGGTCAGCATGCCGAACTGTGTGATAGGCAGGCCGAACTGGCCAGTTCGGCATGCCGAACTTTCTGATAGGCAGGCCGAACTGCCGAGAAAAAATCTCCGCGAATCTTTTATTTTCCACCCGAGATTCTAAAGGATAAAGTCTCAGTTTTGATTCAAATAGCCCAATAGAAAAGATATCTGATCAAAACAAACTTTTTCAAGATAATCTCTAAGAAAATAAATCAATTCACAATAATTCTACAAGTTTATCTTGTTCTAATTGTCCAAAATTAAAACAACCGATAAACAGACAAGAATTATCCGAACGCCATAATTCAACAAGTTCATCTTGAACTAATTTCTTACATAATTAATTCAACCGATAAACAGACATGAATTATTTGATTCTTATAAATTTTAAACCAATCTGATAAATCCGACATAAGTCACCAATTATTGGAAAAGCACGCCGTGTCGTTACAGGATTTTGTGAGCTAGCAAAGGGGACCAAAATGGACCTATAAAGTTCAAGCTCATGATAATTATGAAACCCAATATCCCAGATATACATTTCACAATTATCAACTCCAACGCTACTCCACTAAAAGCTTGGAGCTGCACTCTCGAACTTTATAGAATTACGAAGCTCGTGTAGCTAAGTCTCCATGACATATCATAGTGTATTGCATCCCCATATGATAATCCATAATCGGCTTAAGGACAAGTTCTATCTTACCTTCCCGATTATTTTTATCTTACGTTCCATTGTCTCACCATTAGAAAACTTACCATCTAAAGATAGTATACCATTCGGTTACACCTATGTATCCAAATGGTTGAGCGCTCCAGTTTTCCAATTACAGGACAACGCATATAAGAGGATATCATTACTCCTAAAGAGGAGCTATGGATTCCATATCTATGAATAACAAGTCTACGCTATCAAGAGTCATGCCTCCAACGTACCGGCATGCATGCCACTATAGAGATGTGGGAGTCACCCATTGGTACATCAAAAGACACAAATCGAGACAACGGGCCCATTATTCATCTCAGGATTAAGATACAATACAAATGATTGTCTAAAGTGAATCGATTTGCCAAGACAGAATTATTAATCCAAATCAATTCACTTTATGTCCCGATCCAACACATCGTCACCTATGACAACGCGCCAATGTTTCTATTCACGGAGTCCAACTCCGATGGCCAAGACAAACCATCTCCCAAAAGGGATATAGACAACATAACAATCTTTACATGAATAAAGCGCCCAACTTTATTCCCTCGATTGCGGATCATATATTTTAGACCATCACCTTAAGAGTCGTGTCTACCGCATAATCATCCCATCATATGCCCAACTCTTAAGGTTTAGACTGACAGTCTCAGACTACTGTTTGCTTATCATACATTCAACAAATATGAACGTAAAGAGGACAATATTTGGTATATATAAATGAATAAATTCTTTATTGATAAAAATGTCTCCAAAAACGTATTACATTTTTACTCCTTAGAGCATACATGTCTAACACATGGATCGGCAGGCCGATGTACCAGATTGACAGGCAGATGTACCAGATCGGTAGGCCGATGAAGCATGACCGGCAGGTCGATCACCCAGATCGGCCTGCCGACCGAGAGCTGCCAAGTGTCCAGAAAAGGTGCAATTTTTCAACGTAATTTTAATTTTATTTTTGAGACGATTCTGAGAAACATTAAATTTGGATATGACCGAAAATATGAAGTTTTTTGATTCATATGGGATTGAAGACTTGAATATGGGTATTGCATGAAGAAGGATACAACTTGAGGATTCAAGGATGAAAAATCGATAAATGTCCTCGATTATTCTCTTGTAATCTTAGTTTTTTTTTTCTACTCTCCAGGGTGGAACCATAATATTACGGTTATTATAATTTTGCTTGTAGCTTTGCTTGATTGATTTGCTTGTCTGCATTATAATATGATTTACCAGGTATATATTGATAACATGTCATATAGGATAGGGAGTGCCGCTCATATTAAAATTGTTCATGCATAATTTTAAAATAAAACCTTGATTTCAAAAGATTGAGTGGGAGAAGGTTTTCGAAGAGAGGACCTAAGGCCTCCATCGTTGGTCCATAGGAAGAACATGGTGGTCCCGACCCCTAGGAAGGGATTTCTATCATGTACCAGATTGGATCTCTGAAAGGATAAGGTATTTTAGTATGATTTATGGTTGCACACCCCTAGGTGGTGATTATAAATCATGGATAAAATATTGAAACGATGGTTATACACTCACGTTAATTTTATTATTAACCTCCCCTAGGAGCTCTGTTAATAAAATTAATGGCCAAAGAAACGATTATTAGTATATGCTGGATCATACGGGTCCTAGATGGCATATATTAATCAAGAGGGGATCTGTGTTCCTGATTGAATTCGGCATGACTCCCTTAGGAGCTTATTGAATTCTGAGTTGGGAATTAACGTTGTAAGGTTGTGATATTTTCAAGGTTTTGACACATAAACACATTTGTATGATTTTACATGATTGTGTTATCTTACTAAATTATTATATATGTTTGCTTATATTTGGTATATGATTCTTTGTTGTAGATTGAAATGTCTAAAAACGCTTTATCATCGATACTTGACAAAAACCAATTAACCGGTGAGAATTATAACGATTGGAAACAGAACCTGGATATCATCCTGTCCTTTGAGAAACTGAAAACTCCCTGAGAGATTAAGAGTGATACTCTTCTGGTGAGCATCTGAAAACTCCCTGAGAGCTTTTTGTTCACAAATCACAAACATTAGCTTTGGGTTCTCTCTATTGGTTGGAAGGAGAGTCACCGGTGGAAGAGCTGTACGTGTGAGCCCACACTCACTCCGGTTGTGGATAGAGAATAGCAAAGAAGACCAGTTGGTTGAGGCTCTTCTGGAACGTTACTTCTCTACACAGGTTGCGGAGGTTCTTCGGCACACAGAGGTTAGTAAGATCTGTCTAATTTATACATATAACATGTCAAACTTGTGTTTTGGAAATTACTCTGATATAAAATTTTAAAATTCTGCTACGCACCGCGTTTCCAACACTTGCCCCATCAACGATAGCAGCAATTTCAGGCCTGAGTACCTTGATCAGCCTTCTGACCCTTTCATTTTCATCCATAACCATTCCTGGGCATAGGCGAGCAAGCTGGTCAAACTTCGTCACCACATCAGTAACTGACATATCCCCCTGGCGCAAACTCTCGAACTCCTCATAATGCTTCCTGGTAATGTTCATATGAGGAGGAGGAGGCTCATCATTGCCTCGTCGATCATCATTGCGACCATTAGCTCTTAATTCAGCAATCTCTCTTCGTTGATCCTCAAGTTGCCTCTGCAACTCAACGATCATTGTCAAAAGCCTTTCGTTGGTCTGGGTGCGCGTCTGCATTCTTCTATGACCGTCCATCGTTAATTCTCCTAAAAGAATTAGGAACTTAGAAATAATCTTCTAATATGAGACAAGTTTTCACTACTAGATCATTAATCATTATACATCTAAACCTCATTCTTATCCTTATACTTGCATCAAAACATCGAACTTTAAAACATACTTACTTGGAGGACTTAGATTGACGCGTGGCGTTATGAATTGCAATCGAAAATTTGCTCTGATACCAAAGGCTATAACGCCCCCCTTACGGATGTCACAGATGTCGTTACATTCATACATTACATACTTATTTATTTAATCGTTTAGATAAACTTTAAGTACAAAACTTATATGATACTTTAATTGTAAAAGTGGTTAAGGAAAACATAACCAGGATCTATACATACATTTTTTTTTACAACATTCAATAATTTAATCCATAATTTAATTTCACTTTACTTTTAATTACTTATAAACTTGCTTTAATAAAATAGATATACCAAATTACTAAATCATATCTCATTTCACATAGCAACATTTAAAAGCTACTTGCTCCCACAGTTCGACAGGCCGAACTGTGGACTTCGGCAGGCCAGAATTTATCAACCGGCAGGCCGGCAGAGGCTCTGCAAATCAAGGCTTAAAAATTTACAAAGTTCGGCAGGCCAAAGATACGATCTGCAGGCCAAAGATACGAACAGCAGGCCAAACATTTAAAATCGGCATGCCGACCAATGATATTCGGCAGGTCGACAGAGCCAAATTCTTTAGAAAAACTTAAATTTTTAACAAAATTCAACTTTTCATAAAAATGTGAAAGATTAAATTCTTTAAAATAATAAAATAAAATATAGAAACATAGTTCTTGTGTTCTTTAAAACTTATCAAATAAATATGTCCAAAAAGGAAAAACTTGATTTAAATCATATAAATTTTCTTCTTGGCGTTCTTCCGGTTACAATTCATCGTACTTTGCATACACGCCATTCCATATCCTCCGCCTAGTCCATGACTTTCTTACCCTTATCTGCAACATGACATAAACTTGAATAAGCTAAAGCTTAGTAAGTACATATTATTCTCACAATTTAAATACATTTCATAAACATCATCATCATCATATCATAATAGTGCATTAAGCACAATTTCATAGAAACATATCTTTCATTACATTGACCATATTAAAACTTATTCTATTTTATCTTGAGGGCCCAAGTGTTGCACCATAAATATCATTATAGGCGCGCCGTCATGAGAGGAGAAGGGTAGCTAATCCCAAACCAAACATGACATCATAAAACATCATATCATAACATTGGTGTGCAACACTTATTAGGTGATACATATATACATAACTTTCATGCTTAGAAATTTGTCATAATCAAACATGCATAACTTTAAATCATGAAAATCTTTTATAAGAAATCCTTTAAGGAAATCATCATAAAATCATTTTAAATATCATCATGAACATAACATCAAACTTTTTTTAAAACACATCATGTTGCAAGTGAGAATGTACGTACCTTAAAAGCTAGCTTACTTAACCTTATACGAATTTGGTGACGACGCCGCAGTCTCGATGTGCTCGTTCTTTTGTGTGTTCATGCCATTTATCTATTTAAAAATACAATAAAATTAATACTTATCATAAAATGAAACATCCATTCATATTCCATCACATATACATTCATCTTATTACAAAAATAATTCATAACCATAATCATCCTAACATAAAATCATCATCACATACACTTCACTGACCCACATGGATTAAAAACTTAAAAAAACTTAATAGTCACACATATTTTTGGCACCATACTTGACGGGGTAAAGTCAACACATAAACATGTTATCATGATTTTTCTTTAATCATAAAAATTACATTAAGCATGTAAAAACAAACCATACATTTTAATTTTCATACAAACATCTTATTATCATGTATCTCAATATCATAAAATTATTTTATCATCAATAAAATCATTTAAGCATATAAAACATTACATAAAATGAAAGTCCAGAATTAACATTGTTAATACAGTTTTCTTGACCTAATCTCCTAGAATTTCATAGCATATAATTTGCTCATCAAATCATTTCCAAACTTTGCAGCCTATATTATAACATTTACATGAACATTCTTGCCAACTTTCATGAAAAACAAAACACATTTACCTCTTGAACAAAAAAAAATACTTTTTCATACATCATAGTCAAACAACAATAATTTACTATGAGTGGTAGAGGATAGAAAATTCATAACTTATCATAGAAATATCGAAATGACTTGAAATTTGGAGGAACATCACATAACACATACATGAATAACATATTAAAAACTCAGAGCAAAATACAATACCTAGACAAAAATACTGCAGTCGAATTTAGGAAGAGAAATGCTTTTCAGAATTACCGAAAAAATAAGTTCTTACCTTAAAAATTTCTTCTCAAAATCCTTGAATTCAACCAACAAAATTATCAAATTTTCTTTCAATTACTTGTAGAGAATTTTCGAGAGAAGAAGGAATGGAATTCGTGAAGAACAGAAGAAGAAGAGATGAAATAAGAAAACGTCTCAGAAATGAATGAGAGGAGACGTGAGAGGAAGAGAGAGATGTGGAAAAAGAACGTTAAAAAATTTAACGTAATGTTAATAAGCATAACGTAAAAAGAAGGAGAGTCAAAACTCTTCATTAAGTTAAAAATTTTCTAACTAAATGCTAAGTAATTGGCGTGGAGAATGGAAAGCAAAAAGGGAAAGTCAAACAAATCATCCCACCACTTACCATGTTTTGCCCTCTAAAAATAGGAAACCATTTAAACAATATAAATCAATGCAAAGTCAAACATTTTATTTCCTTAAATGAGGAAATTAATCCATAAATATGTCAATTAATCACCCAATTAACGTAATTATCTCAGCCATAAATTTGGAGAGATTTTTGCTGACTGCTCGTCAGCTATCATTGGCCTGTCGACTCACCTCTTCGGCCTGCCGGTTCCACCAAGTTTGGCCTGCCGATGGTTTCCATCGGCCTGTCGATCTTTGGCAGACTTTTTAGCCTGCCGAACTTGAAAGTCCGGCCTGCCGAACTGTCCTTAAAATACCATACATTAATACATATTCAAATCATCATTGCATCATAATTAAACATACATTAAAATTAGCATGGACACTTGAGCACAACGACTCCATGCAGCCGTCACCTGTCATAGAACTTGAAATAAATAGTTAGTAACATTAAGATCATAAATCATAACATATAACATAAATTATTATTAAAATTTCCTTAACATCGTTTCTAACTTAACATGATCCGTTACATCAAAATTGGTGAGTGTTACATGAACATAGACTACATTTTTGTAAAATCTAACCAATCAGCAACAGTTTGATCATGATTTGCAGAGAATAAAAATTCAATATTTTAGCATAGAAAATTCCAAACAACGTGAAACTTTGAGGAACATTACTTAAATATACATGAACATCATATTAAAATTTCATAGCAAACGGACATCTATAGACAAAGTTATGGTAGACGAAACTAAAGAGAAGATACAATCATAGAATTAAACCTAGAATGAATTCTTACCTCAATACGGTCCTTCTCTAATTTCTTTGAATTCACCTAAAAGAAGACTCAATATACCTTTCAAGTCTTTGTAGCAAATTAGGGAGAGAAGAAGAAGAAGAGAACATGGGAGAAAGGGAGAGAAACTAAAAGAGTTTTTTTTTTTGAGAGATATATACGTGAAAATATGGAAGTGATCTGATAAGTGAATAACCTTCTCTATAATTGTAGCAGATATTTTTATAAAGATAGAGTGTATACTTGTGGGATGAAGAAGGAAATTAAGGAGAAAAGTCAATGATTCCAAAAATTTGCTCCATTACCAAATTTCATTTGTCAAAATAGGAACCTTATTACAAAAATCCAATCACCATAAAAAGTCAAATATTCCCTCGCATGAAATAAGGAAAGAATAATTATAGGCCAATCAAATAAAAATTACAACCCATCAATTTATAATCATCAATGCCACATTTTTTTTTTTGGAGATTTTGTGCTAATTGCTCATCAGTAATCTTCCACCTGCCGACTACCAGGATTGGCCTGCCAAAGTTATGAGATTTGGCGTATCGATGAAATCCATCGGCTTGTTGTTTTGGAAAAATAATTCAGCCTTCCAAATTAGAAAAAATTGGCCTGCTGGAGTGCCACATTCCACAATTCACAAAATAAAGCATTAAATATTTATCATGTAGACATTATAAATGACATGAACATTCCGAACACATCAATTCCATGTGACAACCACCTGTCATAATTCTCAAAATAAAAGGTCAGTAACATTTTTTCATAAAGAAATTACATAACATCGTTAATTATCTAACATTAACTATTACATGAAAAATGACAGGTGTTACAATCTTCTTCTTTCTTTTTTTAGCTCCAAAATGCCCTTTTAAATGGTGTTTTCAAAATAAAAATCTAAATCCTAAAACCAAAATAAAATCCTAACTAAAATAAAACTAACTTATACATTTACTTTTTTTCTTTTTCCCTATTTTTTTGGGAAACTCTCTTCAGCTCCCAAAAATAATGAAAGCTCGGCCACTATGGTCTCCAAGAATGACTTGCTCGTTCTTCCTTTCTTTTTCAATTACACAAGTAGGTAGGAGAAATGGTAGGGTGCGGATTGGCTTTAGCATATTGGACACGTGTTTTGCATCCATTGTTGGAATGTTGGGGTGGGGACTGGCTTAACCATGTGGCTGAGGGACAAAAAGTGAGCCAAGAGGAAGCACAGGAGCTTTGCAAAGTTTTGGATCACTAATGGTTGGAAAGGGCGCTAACAGGCTTAGACGCGTGGCACTCTTAAATTCGATAGGACAGCAGCTCTTTTGCTGGAGATGCACCACAATTAGGAGTGGTCTTCACGTGCATTGTTGGTCCCTTATGGCATTGATCAAACGATTGATGGTGTGAGTTGGCTTCCACTCAATTTTTGCATAAGTGGGACTTGTTTTACCCGTGTTAAGTTTAAATTTTCTCTCTTTTTTAACCCATTTAAGCTCCAAAATTCCATAGAAGTCTCATTTTCACTAAAATTACCTACACAAATGAGGATAAAATATCTAATTAAAGGGGAAATTAAAATCACAATAAATTAAAATTATAAAAATTAAATTAAATAAAAAAATATATAGATAAAATCAAATTAATTCAAGTAAAACAAAATAAAATAAAATAAAATAAATTTAATCACATGAAATAAAAATGCTTAGAACATAGCAAATTTTTATGCAATTGAGTGCAAAATAACTCTCTTTTTATAGAGTTGTTAACATCCCTAAAAGGAATTTGTAGTGCAAACTTATATAAGTGAAAGTTATTAATTTAACTATTTTTTGGTATGAATTTCTAATCATAAGTACCTTTATGTGTAGATTCCTATATGTACTACTCATGCATGCATAATTAAATAATTGAGATACCTTCCGGTAAAAGTTGCCATACTTAAGTTATTCATTTAATGATTTTTATAAATTTAATTATAGAAGTTATACATTTATATATATATATGTATATGTATGCATGCATGCATGTAAAGATATATTATGTATCATACATTAACTAGAACGCATAAATAATTTTATTGGTTCCTTGGTATTAAACATATAGCTTTATTTTTATGAGTATTGGAAGCCGTTTTGTTAGTTGACATGTATGTTAATTGTAGATGTGTTAAGGAAATGATATTATTTGCATTTTGGGTTAAACAATTTGGGTATGAAAGGCTATAATCGGGTAGTTATTATAGTTTTAGTTTCTAAGAGATGAATGAATTTAAAGTCCTAAAAAGCTTAGTTGTTTTTAAGAGCAACAAGTCATAATTACTTATTATCTATAGTCATTTGCAATAAATGATAGACACTTTACTATTTACGTAGCTTGACTGACTAAGGTGTTACTTTAATTACTATTTGCAAGAGAGTACATGAAACCTAGGCTTAGTTTAAATTACTTCTCTAGTTGATTGGGTTCTGGTTATCTCAAGTAAAGTTGGGTGGATTAATTAGGTTCATTGGATTGTTGTGTTTTTTATTGACCACTAATGTGCGCCAATTCTTCCTACTTGCAAGTTGAAGATCTTAACCACTTTCTTCTTGAACTATTTCCTCACGTTTGGTGGGGCTCTCCTAAATTGCTGCAATTCTATGTTAGAATATTCATAGTAAGGTTTTAGAAAACTTACATGGAATGTGGGATGTATTTTCATTTGCTCGTGCAACGTGAGTCGCTAGACCACTTTAGTAACCTGCTTGATAACTTTGGAAAAACCATCATAATTCTACACTAGGCCCTTATGATAACGTTTTTCAGTTACCTTCTTAAAATTTGGGGGGTGAGCTTCAATAAAATCTTGCCACTTTGAAAATTTAACAAAATCACTTATGTCAATCGACATATTTTTTTCCTTCTTTGTTGTGCCTTTTCCAAATTGTCTCTTTGCCAGCTTAATGATTTCTTTCTTGTCACGAGTAAAACAATAAGTTGTAGGATACATTCATGAACTAGTTTCACTCCACTATTCCAGCCCTACAAAACTAGGTTGCAATTGTAGCCTCTTGCACACATCTCATGTATGCCATGTTTCGCATCTCAAAGTCTTGACCACTTGGTACATCCTAGCAGTTGTGCATGACCAATGTCTACCATCCTTGGGATCGTCTGATCAAAGTGCCTCATAATGTGCCATGCTACCGCTTTTCTTGGCCTTTAATTTAAGATTTTGTTGGTCCTTGAGCAAAAACAAAAGAAGAAACAAAAACAAAAACAAATTAGATGCTAGTTATGCTAAAATGGTGATTTATAAGGATTCTATAAAAATTGACTAAAGAATATAGCTTAACGAAATATTGACTAAGCGTTATGATTAATCCCAGAGTATGTCTTATATCAAATTCGATATTTTCATGTGTGTATGTATAGCCTTTTTACTTCTTGTTGCATGCATTCGATATTTTCATGTGTGTATGTATAGCCTTTTTACTTCTTGTTGCATGCAATCCGAATAAGTTCAAGTAAACATGGAATTGATGTATAATTTCTCAGAATGATAAATCTCATAGGTTTGCCTTTATGCCTCTCTCTACTAACATAGACTAACATATAACTGAGGATCACTAGAATTTCACTTAACTTGTAAAATATGATAGTTCAAAATAGTAGCTATTTTTCCCCCTTAATAAAATTATCTCAACATCATCATATACTCATTCCTTGATTTTTGAAATTTTATGAAAAGAACTATTATCTTTACATCTAAAACCTTGCAAACTATTTTCGTAAAATTTTCAGCATGATAATTCAATGGAAATATGATAATCCTTATATAATCAGGATGAATAATTTTTTGATAAGTGAGTGATTTCATCATGCAACTCCTTAGTTGCTTGCCCTTTTTTTTTTCTCATTCTACAACTCTTTAATTGTCGAGTAAATTAGGTGGTATACTATTTTTATACTACCACTATTGTATTCTACCATTTTTTTCTTTTGTCTTAATCCATGCTATTTCTTCTAGATAAAAAGATCAAAATACCTTTAAATAACATATATTTGTCTAATTCTAACATAAATACTTGGGAACAAAAGTCTTTATATTCACTAAAAGTGGTATATTTTAAACTTTCTCATAGAAGTGAAAAAAATTGAAAAACAATACTAGGGACCGTTTAGTATTGTTTTCAAAATAGGTAAAAATGTTTTTGTTTTGAAAAATGAGAATTTTTTGGAAATTGTGCTAAAAGAGTTTTTAAAATTTTTGCCTCGAAAAATGTATGAAAACATTTCCAAAAATTCTGAAAACAAAACCAAACGGGCCGATATTTCTCTAATTGGTTTTCTTTTTTTTCTTTTCTTTTTTTTTTTTTAAGTGTATTAAGCAATGGAGGCTGGAGACGATCTTTATTAGAAAAGGAAGTTGGGCAAGAACACAATATGGTCATTTATCATGTTGATTCCTAGGAAAGTTTTCTTAGGAAAATTATAGTAAATACGTTAAATTTTTTGAACTTTTATGAGTAAATAGCCTAACCTATTTATCAAAATGTAGAAATAATACGCCCTATTTAATTTTAAACTTTTAGTTTTTCTACTTTATCCTTATTTTTTTAAAAAAAGTTTTTCTCAAATTCTAAAACATTGTTGGTTTGTTTATTAGTATTGGATTATAATCGAATATTATGGGAGTTTTGATTTATTGTAAATCCAAATTTACACCTAAATAGCCTACTTATTAACTTTTTATATACTTTGGCCCATAAAATATTATTTTTCTATTAGTTTGGTTTATTTTTCTAATTATCTCTATCTCTCTCTTTTTTTTTTTTTCCTTTCTCGCACAACGCGTTAATTGTTGCATTGAAGAGTTATAATTATAACAAAAATGAGATTTTAATATTAGCTTTAAATTTTTTCAATTTTTCCATTTTTGTTGCATATGTTTTATTTCAATTATTTTTTTTGCTTGTATAACGAATTCCGCTTGTAATTTGTAAAGTTAATAATTAAACAAAAACAACAAATGAGAAATAAAAATAAAATAATAAGGAGAGAACAAGTGTAAATAGATAAATTCTTTTTTTGCTTGTATAATAAATTCGACTTGTAATTTGTAAAGTTAGTAATTAAACAACAAAAAAAAAACGAATGAAAAATAAAAGATAAATAATAAGGAGAAAACAAGTGTGAAGACAGTGAAAAGAGAAGAAAAAAAAGACCGCAAAAAGAGAGTAGTAAAACAAAATAAGATGGAAAATCAAAAAGTATAGAAAAGGTCTGTTAGAGAATAAATTATAGAAAGAGAACAAGGAAAGAGAAATAACAAACAGAGAGTAAAAAAGAAAAAAAAATAGAGAGCAAGTAAAAGAAATGCAGAGCAAATAAAAAGATATACAATAAAAAATAGTATAAAGAAAAAATGTAAAGGAAAAAATTATGTCGAGAGACTAAAAGCCGTATGAACATTATTCAGAGAGAGAATTCATTTCTTATATTTTTATCGATTTCTATCTATTAGGAGGGAAAGAGAGAGAGATGTTAAAGTGATCACAATTTGAGAAGAAAAATCACTATAAAAAGCCAACAAACTGTCAACTACAAGCAAAGAAAAATTTCAAAAATAAAGTAAACCAAAAAAAAAAAAAAAACTAATATGCACGTGCAAATGACTAGTTTTTACAGGGATATAAATTTATGTATTTACAAAGATGATCATGTGCTTATCGCCCAGTACTTATAATTTAAGATAAGTGCAAAATGTTCTCTTTGTAACTATTTAAAACCTTGAAAACTAACCCTAAGTAACTATTTTGATACAATTTTCTATAATCCGATGGAGATATGATTTTCTTTGTTAGCAGTCAAGAACCCTTTGTGATTTTGGTTTCAAAGACTGAAACTATAAAAAGAAAAAGACGAATCAGGGAGTAATCTGCTAAAACAATTAAGTTTCTGGTGTGAAGTTTCTAAATATTTATAGTTTAGGGACTAGTCCCAAAAACCCAAAAAAAATAGAAAAAAGAAAAAAGTGCTGTACAAGTACAACTACACGCAAAACTTGCCCACAATTTCCCTCTTTTTTAGAGGGTTTTGATTCTCAAATCTCTTTTGGCGTTTTAAACCCTCAAACACACACAAAACTCCACTTCGTTCTCTTCTCTTCTCTTCTCTTCTCCTCTTGGCAGCGCGAATACAATGTCCCCTAAACAACGCGAGGACGAAGAAGAAAGAGAGTTTTCTGGAAGCGGAGACGACAACGTTTTAGACGAGGACATGGAAGCCCTAAGGCGTGCCTGTATGATCACCGGCACCAATCCGGACGACCTCGACAACCGCTCCCCTTCCTTTGTCGCCGCTGCCGCCGGGGGATCCAACTCCGACGAGGAAGAAAATGCTGACGCCGACGACGGTGACGATGAAGACCTTGAGTTGCTTCAGAACATAAGGAATCGGTTCTCAATTCGCTCCGACGAGTTTGAGCCTCTGTCGATGAAGCCTCTGTGTTCTTTGCCGCCGGCTATGTCCGATGAGGAAGAGGATGACGATTTCAAGACCTTGCGCGCGGTTCAGAAGCGCTTCGCGGCCTATGATAATGGCAATTCCAGTTCCTTCTTTCTAAATAATTTCAATCAATGCCTTGTTGCTTTATTTTCAGAGCTTTTCTTAAGCTTAAATGTGAAATAGATTGAGTTCTTTTGACTTTGTAGATGCTAGATATCGATAATGATTCGTATATGTTTATACTCAGATTGTTTAGGTGAGCTTATATGTGAAAATCTGGGTGATTGATTATCGTTGTTGTGGATTATTTATTTGAATTAAAGTTTTTATGTTGCTATGTCCTTTTTTTTTTGGCTTTGAGCTCAATGTTATTACTATTCTGACATCTTAGCTTTATGTTGATCTTAAACTTGAAACGTGCAAAAGGTACGGAGTTTGAGAGATTCTTGGTTCCTATAATTGTTGTTTATTATTTATTGAAATTAGAGTCTTATTAAAAAACATTTGCTTCCCTGGGTAGAATGTTTTTATCTCATATTTTAGCTTTATCTCATAATCTTTTCATGGCATAGTCACATGAAAACCTCACCTCTGACAAATTTTAAAATATGAGGACGTTTTTGTTTGCTATTTAAATCTCCATCTCGATTTCTGGTTATTCATGTATTTGATTTTTCCGAATGTCTAAAATTTTTTGCTTTAGCTTCCTTTTGTTTTGTTTTTTTTTTTTTTTGTATGTTTGCTATTTATAACTCCATTTAATTTTCCGGAAGTTGTTTTAGGTTTCTTACTTTCTTTGATCATCATGTAAATTGTAAGGTCAGGCTCCTTGCATCAATATGATTGTTCTTCCTTGCATCAGTATGATTTTCATTGCAACGAATGCTTATAGAAACTTTATGGCTACTTAAATTTGTGGTTAATTTATACTTTTAACCTCTTCTATCATAAATGGTAGTTTTATTTCCAGTTTCTTCGTATAGGTAAGAGTGATTTTTTGTATTCAACACTTTGACTATTTACACATCTGTATATGAATGAGAAAGACTTTTACTCTGCACTTGGTTCATGCTTACTTCTGCTATCTTTTGCCTTTTTGCTAACATCTTCTTATTGAGCTCTTCACGCCTTTTGTTTTTCTTTTTCATCTTTGCTTCATGTTTCTCTAACCACGTATTTATCCTTATGATTTCAGATGCTTTGAAGAATTTCTCAGAGAAAAAAGAGCAGGTTTATGATATTTGTATGTCGCTGCAGAAGACTTCCAATGATTTGGCTGTTGATACTTTTGATGTCTGCAATGGGCTTTTGGATTCAGAGTTTGCTTGTCAGACCACCCATCTTCTGGATGACCATTTGGAGGAGCAGCCTTCTGCACTTATTGATTGGCATCACAAGGATTCCTCAAAGCCATCCACGTCGCAACCTAGGTATTCAAGCTTCCCAAAGTCTGCAAAGGTTTTTATGGATGCCATTAAGAAAAACAGGTCCTTTCAAAAGTTTTTGCGAAGTAAGCTGATTCAGATTGAAGCAAAAATTGAAGAAAACAAAAGGTTGAAGGAGCGCATTAAAATCCTCAAAGACTTTCAGATTAATTGTAAGCGAAGAACAGGACGGGCATTATCCCAGAAGAAGGATTCTCGCGGTCAGTTAATTTCAGTAAAAAGGTCATCTTCAGCTAAGGATTCAAAGGTTAGTTCTCAATCATACTTTTACACAGGTATTCTGTTTAATATACTTCTTTGATGAACCTCTTTACTCTATCCTTGAGTAAAATGGTCATCTCCATCTAAGGATTCAAAGGTTAGTTCTCAATCATACTTTTACACAGGTATTCTGTTTAATATACTTCTTTGATGAAACTCTTTACCCTATCCTTGCCTTCCCCGGTCCTTTCTTAACCTTCCTACAGTATCGATACTATACATTTTTATTATTAGCTTTTATTTCACAAGTCAAACGTTGATCTTAAAACTAATTAAAATCGTGAATCTACCCTGGAAAATTTAGAGGGGAAACAGAGTATTAGATTTGGCAAGTTGGAATCATTGTGAGTGATGAAAGGTTTCACAGTGAATAGTGTAGGCGTATCTGCCTCTGGGCCCTTAAAAGATTGTATCTATTTTGCTTGACATTTGCTAGCTTTTGGCGTTGTAGTTCTTGTCGTGCTTTGTTGCGTTGCAGTTTATTTGCTTTACCCTTTTGTTTCTTAAGCCAATGAGAAGAATAAGGCAACAAATGATTGTTTTGTAGTGTCTTGAATATTAGCTGAAGTTTTCAGGATTCTTTTTGTGTGATACTTATTGTAAATACTCCGTGGCATCATTTTAGTGTTGATAAATATTATGTTTTGCAGGTTCATGATAAAAAGATCTCTGCTATGTATTACGGGCCAGTAGAGAATTCTCATGTTACAAATTATAGAATGGCATTAACAAAGTTACCGCTATCATTAGATCATAAAAAATGGTCAGAATTAGAGAAGAAAAATCTCGAAAAGGGAATTCGGCAACAGTTTCAAGAGATGGCACTCCAAATAATGATGGACCAGTTAAGGTACTTCTTCTTCTTCTTCTTCTTATGATGGACCAGTTCTCCTCTCTCTCTCTCTCTCTCTCTCCCTCCCTCCGTCCGTCCCTCCCTCCCTCCTGGTTGCGATGATCCCTTGTATGTCTTTTTTAAAAAAAGGGGCAGACTTTAGGGCTTGGACCTGGGATTCCAACATTTGTGTTCACCACTTAATGTGTGAGTGCATCCCTTTAATAACGTCTAGGATATCCTTGAGTGAGTGTGGTGATGCTATTTTTTGCATTACAATATAGTAAATTGTTTCACCTAATCTTTTTAGTGTTTTATGTATGATCTTCTCTTTCATGCATTTTTTTTTTATGACTTTGTCTATGAGGCTTTGATAGCCAAAGATCCTTGACATAAGTGTTTCCCGTTCATTGCAAGGAAGACATCCTTGTTAGACTTTAGTCACGTACAAACACTTCTAGACATATTTGGGAAGAAAAGAAAAATCCTTAACAACATAATTCATAATTCATGATTAAGCAACTTCCAAAAGTATTTCGTACTTAAAAGCAATTTCTCCCTTTCCTTCTGTTCATACACATGTAGAATTAGATTTCTGATATTTAATTTTGCAATTGACATGTAGAGTTCAAAGTTCTTTTGCTTTATCGTCTGATTGTAAAATTTGATGGCAATGACTAAGCAAAATCTCCTCAACAGTTGTATTGAACCATTAATTGGGTGAAAGATCTGAAGATAGTGTTGTTTTAGGGGGGATGGTACTTGTTGGCACTGGCTTCAAAGGTTAGTGACTGTTCAAGGCAGCATAATAACTTTCCTTTGAAAATTAAAAATGAGAATTTATTTAGTGTGAATTGAGAGATTTTGTTTCGCCACGGAGTGTTATTTGATTTTTGCATTTTGAAGAATGTACATGATATATCAGAAATTTTTTTTGTAGAATTTAATGATTCTTAAGAGAATATTTATCCTTTTCAATTTCTTTGTTAAATAAATTTTAATGGGGAAAAGTTTCTAAAAATTTATAAATAGAAGCTGTGTGTGTAGCCCCCAAACAAAAATATAGAGGTGATGTGGTGACATAGGATAGTATGAAGGAAAGGGGGGAGAGAGGAAGACAAATCAGAGGAAGAAGAGTTTAAGGGCCCGTTTGGTTCGAGTATTTGAGTGAAGATTTAAATTTTTATGAGAGAAAATACTGTAGCAAAATGATTCGAACCGTGATTCGAATATCCAACCAAACAGGCCCTTTAGAGAGAGAAAGCTAGTGGAATTTTTTTCCATGAACTAACAATCATTAGGCCTATTTATAGAGAAGTGAAAGCACCATAATAAAGAGTCCATTTGGTTCATTGGTTAGAATGCATGGTTTGAACTTTTTTTGGTTGAAAATATGTGGTTTAAAAAGTGTGACTTGAAAAATGGGTTTTGAAAACATGAGGGGATGTTTTCTGAGTTGAGGTTATATTTTAGTTTAAACAGTCAAATCAAGGATTCAAACCAAGAGTTACTTTTCTTTCCCAAATGTCATTTCTTGGGAATTTTTGTTCAAACCACTTGAACAAACGGGCTCAAACTAACTCAACTTTAACTAAAATAATGGCACTAAATAGGAAACTGAACTTATCACTAGGTTCTAATTTTATTATCCTGATCTTCCTCATAAGCTATTCTTGTTCCTCATCATGTTTTACTTGATACCCAACTTTTTTTAAAACTTGGTCGTATCTCCAACGCAACTTGGATGATATGCCACAATGGTTTGGAAGACTCTGTCTAACCTGTATTTTCCAAGCTTAAAGGTCTCATGTGGGGCCCTTGTTAATTTTAAACTTCAAAAGGGGCTAGTGAGCATATTCTTCAAATTGCATAACTCTTAAAATTATTAAAGCAGAATACTTGCAAATTGTTTTATGTACCTATATATGTATATATATTTATATATTATGTTTATGTAGGGTGTTGTTATTTCTTTTTTGTTGTCTTACTGTGGTAGCCCATCTTTAGCTGATTTTAGTTTGCATGTCGAGAATATATGGTTTTCCCTTTCCCTTAGTTCTTTTCGTTGTCCCCTCTTATTTTGCTTTATTTTATTTTTTCTTTCTTATGGTTCACTTTATTAAGTTCTTTTTATCTTGTTTGTATTGCACGTATTGCACTACTGATTTTACTCCCTTTTTTTCATCTTTGTGTTTTAATTGAGACTCTGGGAAATACAGCTGTAATTAGCTTAGAATTTTTTTTCATTACTATTCCTGATTGATAGGACTAAATTAGTTCTTAGAATTAGCTAATAAGTGGTTAGAATCTTTTATTGATAACCCTAGAATTGTGGGATTAATAAGCATAGATTTTTCCTTTCTTAGCCTAGGCTTGTAAACGTTATATATTGTCATCTATCATTCTGTAAAATATATACTTTCAGACTAATGAAAAAGGAAATGATTTTTATCTCCCATATTCTGCAATATTGTATCATAGCTGTAGGAAATCATTGGGATTCAATTGTCTCTTCGGCCTTAATTGCTGTCACTTCTCTTTTTTTTCCTTCAGGCCTTCATTGCCAATTGTGTTCATCCTTTTTTTTTGACCTTCATCACCATTATTCTCCCCGTATTTCCTACCGTCTTTGCCTCTTCTTTTCTTGTTAGTCCAACTATCAGCAGTGAGAACCATGTCTGATATCAAAGCTGCCCATGTTTCTCAATCTGAAGAAGAAAGTTCCCACCAAACAAATGGTGATTTACAGAACATTCGAGCCACCTATAGGCTGAATGGAAAAAACTATTTAAAATTGTCCCAATTTGTTCGAACCTATTTAAAAGGTAAAGGGAAACTCAGCCATCTTATTGGAATAGGACCAAAGAAGGAAGACCCGAAATTTGATGCTTGTGACGAAGAGGACTCGATGATAATGTCATGGCTGTGGGATTCAACGAATCCTGAAATCATCGATACTTGAATGTTCCTGACCACTGCCAAAGAAATATGGGACTCCATTCAGCGAACCTACTCAAAGGCCAGAGATGCAGCCTGAATTTATGAGGTCAAAGTCAGAGCTAGTGCAATCAAACAAGGTGACAAAACAGTGACTGAGTATGCCAATTCTCTTAAAAATCTATGGCAAGAACTTGATCACTATCGGGTCATTGAAATGAAATGTGCTGATGATGCCGCAACCTTGAAGTTTTTCATTGAGAAGGATCGTGTTTATGATTTTCTCGCTGGACTCAATCAAGGATTTGATCAGGTTAAAGTGCAGATTCTTGGGAAAGAGGAGACACCTTTGTTAGAAGAAGTGATCTCACTTATCTTGTCAGAGGAAAGCCGGAGAAGCGTCATGCTGGAGCCGACTCAAGTTGCAGAAGGATCAGCGCTTACAATCAAAACTGAACAAACAAAGGCACCAGAAATCGGGAAATCACAACCAAGAGCAGAGCTTACGCGGACTGCAGAAGGCGGAAGAGCTGATTAGCGCAGATTTTCTGGAAAGGACAACCGGAGCAACCGAGACAATCTTTGGTGCACTTACTGCAAGAAACCGAGGCACACTAAAGAGCATTGTTGGAAATTAAATGGCAAGCCACCTACTTCCAACAAGGAGTGGGGTTACAGGGGAGAGCAACCAAAAACTTACGGTCAAGCTCATATGACAGAGCAGGCCAATCTCTCAGAAAAAGGGGAGCAAGGACTCAGCAGTGAGGAAATTGAAAGGCTCAGAGGCCTAATAGGGTCTATCGAAAAACCCTCTGGTACATGTTCATTGGCACTCTCAGGTAAATCACTACTCTCCTCTGGATTAAATGCCTCAGAAAAGTGTTTTGAGAACTCTTGGATAATCGATTGAAGGGCCACTGATCACATGACTTATTCATCAAAGTTTTTTAGTACCTATAAGCCGTGTCCAAGCAATAAAAAAATTTCTGTAGCAAACGGTTCTTTTGCCACAGTGGCAGGTCTAGGAGATATACATGTGACTTCCTCCTTTGTTCTTAAAGATGTACTTCATGTCCCAAAATTATCTGCCAATCTTATTTTAATCCCGAAAATTACAAAGGATCTAAAATGTCACGTAAATTTCTATCCTACTTACTGTGTTTTTCAGGAACAGGATTCGGGGAGGAAGATTGGACTTGCTAAAGAAAAAAACGGACTTTACTACCTTGAAACACCGAGTTCTTCAAAAAGAGTCATAAACAATCTATCCGTGTCACTACTTAGTTCCTCGAATAAAGATGCCATTTGGCTTCAGCATTTCCGTCTTGGTCATCCTTCCTTTAGAGTGTTGAGAATCATGTTTCCCACTTTGTTCAAAGGATTAGATATTATAGATTTTCATTGTGATATTTGTGAATTTGCAATACATACTCGTGTATCTTTTCCTATTAGTAATAAAAGAAGTTCTCATCCATTTAATTTGATTCACAGTGATATATGGTGACCTTCTACAATTCCAAACATCTCTGGGCCACGTTGGTTTGTTTCTCTAATAGATGATTGCACTCAAGTCACCTGGTTGTTCTTGCTCAAACACAAATCAGATGTGAGTTTTGTCATTCCCAATTTTCATTCCATGATTCAAAACCAAATTGGAGTAAAAATAAAATTTTTTCGGTCTGACAATGCACGAGACTACTTCAATCAAATTTTATCTCCCTACTTTCAAAAGGAAGGAATCATCCATGAGTCATCCTGTGTTAACACACCCCAACAAAACGGGGTTGCTGAGAGGAAAAATGGCCATTTACTCATTCTACTCGAGCACTGTTATTTCATGCTAATGTTCTTAAAACCTATTGGGGAGAGGCTGTCCTTGCTGCTACATACATGATTAATAGATTGCCTACGAGAACATTGGATTTTAAGACTCCCATGGAGTTACTGGCACAATTTTATCCACACATCCGAACTTCTAATGGTCTTCCACCTAAAATATTTGGATGTTCCTCCTTCGTTCATGTACGTAGTCCGAATAGAGGAAAACTGGATCCTCGGGCAGTTAAGTGTGTCTTCATTGGTTATTCTTCCACTCAAAAGGGATACAAGTGTTACAATCCTCTCTTAATAAGGCTCTACATAACCAAAGATGTTTCGTTTGACGAAACCAAACCTTATTTTTCCAAATCTTATCTTCAGGGGGAGACATCATCAATGGAAGAAAAAGACTTTGACTTTCTTAACCTCTCACTCACATCTCCAAAATCTGTTTAATCCGTGCCCGTGACTGTCCCAGAACCTGTCCAATTGCCCATCCAAGAATCTGTTCAACCCGTGCCTGTTCAAGAACAAAATCCAAAATGTGTACCCATCTATGACTCTTTTAGATTTCCACAAGTGTACTCAAGGAGAGAGACTGTTTCAGATCCAACGCAAGTCCAAGAATCCAATCCAAGTCCTGCTAATGAAGACATGGTAAGTCTAGCTTCTCCTTCACATACACCTACCACTGAAACACATACAAATGATTTAGATTTACCTATTGCTGTAAGGAAAGGTACTAGAGAATGCTGAAATCGACCCTTATATCCATTATCCCACTATGTGTCCCTTAAGCGTTTTTCACCATCACATAGAAATTTTCTTGTGAATCGCAGTACTATGTCAATTCCAAACACCTTATCTGAGGCATTATCTAAAAGTGAATGGAGGGATGCTATGAGAGAGGAAATGTATGCATTGGAGAAAAATAAAACATGGGAGATTGTTGATCAACCAAAAGGGAAGAATTTTGGTTGGCTGCAAGTGGGTGTTCACTACAAAATATAAGGCTGATGGTTTGCTTGAGAGATACAAGGCAAGATTGGTGGCCAAAGGCTATACCCAGACGTATGGAATTGATTATCAGGAGACATTTGCACCAGTTGCAAAAATGAATACAGTATGGATATTGCTGTCATTAGCTACTCTTTTCAATTGGGAACTTCAACAGTATGATGTGAAAAACGCATTTTTGCATGGAGACTTGGAAGAAGAAATTTATGTGGAGATTCCACTAGGATTCAAAGAAAAAGGGACTGTTAATAAGGTCTGTAGACTGAGAAAGGCCTTGTATGGACTTAAGCAATCACCTAGAGCCTGGTTTGGGAGATTTGCTAAGGTGATGAAGGACACGGGTTACAGGCAAAGCCAAGGAGACAACACACTATTCATCAAACACTCTAATTCAGGGGGAGTAACAGCATTACTGGTGTATGTTGATGACATAATTGTTACAGGGAATGATGAAAAGGAGAAGGAAATTTTGAAACAGTGTCTAATTCGAGAATTTGAAATAAAGGAGCTCGGGAGGCTGAAATACTTTCTTGGTATCAAAGTGGCATACTCAAGGCAGGGAATCTTTATTTCACAGCAGAAGTATGTAACAGACTTATTGAAAGAAACAGGGATGCTTGCTTTTAAACCAGTTTCTAATCCGATAGAGCCAAATCACAAACTTGGAGAAGCAAGAGAAGATCCGGTTGTGGACAAGGAGATGTATCAGCGTTTGGTGGGAAAACTCATCTATCTGGCTCATACCCGTCCAGACATTGCTTATTCAGTGAGTGTTATTAGTCAATATATGCATGATCCAAGGGAAGCACACCTTTAAGCAGCATTTAGAGTACTTCGCTACTTAAAGGGTAGCCCAGGCAAAGGAATTGTATTCAAGAGAAATGCTGGACTTACTCTAGAAGCTTATACGGATGCAGATTATGCAGGATCCCCTACTGATAGAAGGTCTACCTCTGGCTACTGTACCTTTCTTGATGGTAATTTGGTAACATGGAAGAGCAAAAAACAAAATGTGGTGGCAAGGTCCAATGCTGAATCAGAATTCAGAGCAATGGCACAAGGTGTATGTGAACTATTATGGCTGAAGATCATTTTGGATGACTTGAAGATCAAGTGGGAAGGACCTATGAAGCTTTACTGTGACAACAAATCAGCAATTAACATAGCCCACAATCCTGTTCAGCATGATAGAACAAAACACATTGAGATAGATACACTTTATCAAGGAGAAATTGGAGAGTGGTCTAATTTGCACACCCTACATATCTTCTAGAAATCAACTGGCAGATGTCTTGACTAAGGGACTCAATAGTGCAACTTTTAATGAAATCATTTCCAAGCTGGGAATGGAAGATACCTATTCTCCAGCTTGAGGGGGAGTGTGGGAAATACAGCTGTAATTAGCTGAGAATTTTTTGTAATTACTATTCCTGATTGATAGGACTGAATTAGTGCTTAGAATTAGCTAAATTAGTGGTTAGAATCTTTTATTGATAACCCTGGAATTGTGGGATTAATAAGCATGGATTTTTCCTTTCTTAGCTTAGGCTTGTAAACGTTATATATTGTCATCTATCATTATGTAAAATATATACTTTCAGACTAATGAAAAAGGAGATGATTTTTATCTCCCATATTCTGCAATAGAGACATTACTTAATTCTTCCAGCATATCTTCCCTAACTGCATATTTTTTTTTGCCCTTTTTAAACAGTGGTACAGGAGAATCTTTTGGAGACTTGAATGATCTTGACAACATTTTACTATCAATAAAAGATCTTGTCATTACCCAAGAAAATATCAGAGAATTTTTGCCCAGGGTTAATTGGGAACAATTGGCTTCCATGTATGTTGTGGGTCGTTCTGGTGCTGAATGTGAAGCGAGGTATGCATTAACTTGTTATAACTTAATTATAGTAAGATTATTGAATGAAGACTTCAATTCTACATTATTATGATTTTTTATGGACATTACATCTTGTTCTATTAAATTACACAACTGGACAATTATTCTGTTGATAGCTGGATACAGAACTCAGGCAACTCTATCATTCAATTGGTAAAGAGATTGCAATATAATATGCAATTGAAACCTAGCACTTTTAGAAAGCTATCTGACAGATCAGTTTGTGGAATTTCTGACAAACAAATGCATAGTAAACATCATATGAACAGTGAAGATTCTCTTTTCGCAGCTCTCTCTAGGTCTATTACGTTATTTTCCCTCAACATATACATTCCTTAACTGGTATTTTTATGGTTGTTGATCCCCCCGAAGCATGTGTCCTTCTACGAAGCAAGCTTCACGGATGTCTATGACGATCATCATCACAAACGTTGACCATTGTTGGATATAATAAAAATTGCTACTTCAGCATAGGTCATTCAGGTGGGACCGATACATGACATGTGCTATACTCAAGACAGTGGTGTTTGAGTGCGTCTGTGATGTTGTCATCACAGACGTCTGTGATGCTTACGTTTTTATCAAACACTTTCATCGTGTAGACAAGAAACGCTTCATCCAAGTTTATTTAGTTTGATTGATGTATGTGACTGATGTCTGCAGGTGGTTGAACTTTGAAGATCCTTTGATCAACTGTGATCCATGGACTGCCCAAGAGGATAAAAATCTTTTGTTTCTTGTCCAGAAGAAAGGTATCGGTAACTGGTTTGACATTGCTGTGTCGTTAGGAACAAACAGGACTCCGTTTCGGTGCTTGACACGTTACCAGAGGAGTCTAAATGTTTCCATATTGAAAAGGGAATGGACCAAGGATGAAGATGCTAAACTTCGTTCTGCTGTTGAAGCATACGGTGAGGGTGATTGGCAGCATGTAGCTTCTGCTTTGGAAGGGTGGACTGGTACCCAATGCTCCAACAGGTTAGTTACCAGTGCCAAATGTACATGATTTTATATTTGGTTTCTCTAAAGCAAGAATTATGTGATGTTTTTGATCAATTACTGATGAAACAACGGGAAGCTTCAAACTCAAAAATATTGTGTTGCCGCTGCCAAAACCCATTCTGTATTTTGGATCAGTATTTTGTGGATGATCATTCTTGTGGAGTACTTTTTCTAATGTCATAAGTCTGGTTGTATGACTGGATAAGATTTACTTCATTGAGATACCAATCTAGACTTAAACATCTGGAAGCCTATTTGGGTCGTTCAGTAGTGTCTAATGTTAGTTTTCTTGAATTTTATGACTCTTCTAGTGTTCTTGCTCGTTGTAAGTGCATTTTCTTTTTTCCTTTGAGACATTTTTTTTTCTTTTCTAATTCGAAGATTAATTCGCTATGATTTCATCAAAACTTTCAGGCCAACCTTTCCCTCTGAGTCAGATTTTAATAGATTTAACTTACGTTTGATGTTGTTTTTTGGTGTTCTTTATTTGTTACAAACTGCTCAATGCTGCATCTCACAAGTGTGTTGGTGCTTGCAAGTTCAAATGATACATGGTTCATCATTCCTTTATAAAAGCAAATCTGAGCCTTAGATCTTTTCGAGATTAGTCACATTCTTATATGACCACTTTACACTAGGTGGAAAAAATCTCTCCATCCAACCCGGGAAAAAGTAGGTAGGTGGACTGCAGATGAAGACAGACGACTGAAAGTTGCTCAGATGCTTTTTGGGCCAAGAAACTGGAAGAAAACAGCACAATTTGTGCCAGGTCGGACAGAGGTGCAATGCAGAGAAAGGTGCTGTCAACTAATTGTTCAAGTTCAACTAAATTTCTTTTGATTTAAGAGATTTTTTGATTTTTCAATTTTCGTGGCAGATGGGTCAATTCTCTTGATCCTCTTTTGAACTGGGACAAATGGACTGAAGAAGAGGATTGCAAACTAAGAGCAGCTATTGCGGAGCATGGATATTGCTGGTCTAAGGTTGCTGCTGCTGTGCCAAGACGAACTGATAATATGTGCCGGAGGTATGAAGTCTGGGATAGTGAAGGCCATTTTAATAGCCCCGAATATTTGTCTTCTGCTCCCATAATATACCCCTTGCTGCCTTGATGTGTTTAATTCTTCTGTAAATTCATTTTCTTTCTATGAATCCAGGAGATGGAAGAGGTTGCTTCCTCATGAAGTGCCTTTGCTCCAAGCTGCAAGAAAAATGCAAAAAGCTGCTCTTATATGCAACTTTGTAGATAGAGAGTCGGAGCGTCCTGCCCTTGGCCCTAATGATTTTCGGCCACTGCCAGTAATAACTTCTAGTGAGAAAGTAAATCCTGATGAGAAACAGACTGGAAATTTAAGGTTGGTTCTTTCTAAACACTTCGTTTCTACTATTCATTTTTGCACATTTGTTGTGCTGGTTCTAATACCTACTCATTGTGTGCAGAAGAGATCCAAAATCTGGGAAGAAAATAATCAAATCTTTCTGGTAAGTTGCCTTTATTTCTTCTTTTATTTTTGTTTTGGATGGAGTTGCCTTCAAATTAGTTCAGCATTCTTTGTGTTAGAACAGCGAAAAATCTAAAGGCTACAGTTTTTCTCATTTTGCTAGCCTTTTTGTTTCACTCTGATTTTTCAATGCTCTGCTTAAATTATGTCTCCTTTTAACACACAGCAAAGTTACAAAAAAGAGGAGATTTGAGAAGTCTACAGAAAATGCTGAAACTGGAACAGAGGAAGGCCAGGCAATAAATGGCCATGCTGAGGTTGAAACATTTGATGGGCCAGAAGCAGCTGCTGTGCAAAGTTCAGAAAATAATAATTTGAGTAAACCTGAAAAAGATCATCCATCATCTCCTCTGATCAGCTTAGAAAATGGAAGAGGATTGGCTGGGCCTGATAGTAAAAGAAAAAAAGGGTCTCGCAAAGCACAATCTGTGCAGAAGGAGCATACTGAACCTGATGAAGTAAGGGAATGCCTCCCCGTACAGCCTGAAAGTTTGAATTCAACAAGTAGCGATGATGGGATTGAGCCTGTTGCCGAGAACAATACTACTTTGACCAAAGCAAGAAGTGTTTCCAAGCGAAAATGTAGTAGGAATGTATGCACCACAGGCTTGGAAGAACTCCAGAGTACGGCTGTGTCTTCTGGGAAGTCATTGCTTACAGAAACTGCTGATGATGTCATTGGTCAAAGGAAAAAACAATCTCGCAAAGCACAATCTGTGCAGAAGGAGCATACTGAACTTGATGAAGTGAGGGAATGTCTTCCCTTACGGCCTGAAAGTTTGAATTTAACATGTAATGGTGATGGGATTGGGCCTGTTGCTGAGAACAATACTATGACCAAAACAAGAGTTTCCAAGCGAAAATGTAGTAGGAATGTATGCACCACAGACTCGGAAGAACTCCAGAGTACGACTGTGTCTTCTGGGAAGTCATTGCTTACAGAAGCTACTGATGTGATTGCCAATAGGAAAAAACGATCTTGCAAAGCACAATATGTGCAGAAGGAACGTACTGAACTTGATGAAGTGAGGGAATGTCTTCCCTTACAGCCTGAATGTTTGAATTTAACAGGTAACAGTGGTGGAATTGAGCGTGTTGCTGAGAACAATACTACTTTGACTAAAACAAGAAGAGTTTCCAAGCTTAAATGTAGTAGGAACGTATGCACTACAAAGTGGAAAGAACTCAAGAGTACCACTGTGTCTTCTGGGAATTCATTGCTAGCAGAAGCTACTGATGATGTCAAACATCAGTATGATGGCTCATCATGCACCGACTCGGCGCTGTTACTGCTGACTAATGGTGAAGATATTGTTTCATTAGGTGGAAATACAGGCATTAAGCAATTCCTCAAAAGAAAAAAAGGTGCTGAGCTGGCTGGAGTTTTGGAGGATGTTGTATCTGGTTCTTCTCAGGACAATGAGCTGGAAAAGGTTAAACCTAGAGGTACTTCTTGTTTGCATCAGAATTTGGGCACGGCAGATGATGACATTCCACTTGTCTGCTTCCTAAGCAAGAAATTAAAGAGGAGAAAACTTCAATTTATTGATTGTCAGAATAATGAGATTGTCCCTCCGTCAATCATACCGAAGAAATCAGAATTGTTCCTTGAAGGAGTCGATACACTTAACGGTAGAAATTCAATACCATCGGCCATGCAAGATGAGGAGTTGAAATGCTGTGATGGCAAGACTTCTGTAGAGTTGTCATCTTGCAACATGAAGTCGAGTCTTGTGGTGGAAGGATATACCGTAGTGCCTACTGACAATAAGCCTGGCAAAGAAAATCTAGTTGGAGCACAGAAGGTTGCCTGCAAGGAGCTGGTGGAGAAAGCAGTAAGCGTTGATGCACAGAGTGGTCATGGTCGTGATGACCTTTCTTTTGCTTTTTTTGCGCAAGAGAAATCGAAAAAGGAGCGCCAAACATCCAAAAGGGGTTCTCAAGCCTGTCAGCCCTCCAGTTTAATAAGGGGATCTCAATTGCTTTCCAAAAGAGTGAACCAACTTCATAATGCAGAATATAAATCCTCCGTGCCCAGTGTACTAGATCCTGTCAGAGGCACGGAGGTAGCTTTTGATAAACGGGAGTGGGAACAGGCAGGCAATGACAACGAGGTAAGTGATATGACTCTTTCTTGCTTACTGAAAAATAAATCAAAAAAGAGGCGGCTTCAATCTACCAAGTAGCTTTTAAGCATGCTGTTCATTCGATGTAGTGAGATCGGACTAGATATGATGCTTGGAGTGGTATTGCTTAGAAAATGTCTAAAGTAGGTTTTATCTCAGTGGTTTCTCTCCATGATTCACAGATCAATTTCCCTCCAAGAGTCCGGGTTTGGAAATAGAGTTGAGTGAGCTTTCGTATATGAGTGTCGAATTATTTTTGCCCAAAAAAAGTTATCGACCACAGCATACATTCCATTTACTAAATTAATTTTCCTTCTTCCGAATAAAAGACGGGAGATGTAATAAAAGAGAATGAAAAGAGGTGAAGTTGCTTAACAGAATGAAAAGAGGTTAACGGTTGATACGATATATGACCTCTATATGATAGGAACAAAAGATTTCTGGTCTCATTTTCTTGTCTCCTTACTGTGCTCCCAATTAAATTTGAAAACCTAAATCAATTGTATTATTAATTTAATATTTAGGTTTTATTTATCTGTTTAAATTGTTAAGTTTGAATTATGTGTTGAATAATTAGTGGGGGAACAACCGAGGGACACAAAATAGGGACAACAGATTCATATGGGCTAAAGAGAGGAGGGGTGCATGTACTTTGCCTTTTGAAGAGACAATATGACGACTTAAGGCTGTATAGTGTTTTTTTTTCCTTAAATTTTTTTTATTATTCTTATATATATATATACACACACACACACACACACACACGTATATATGTATATGAGGAGAGTCAGAAATTATGCGTTTTTAATCTGCTTCTATTGCTTTCAGTGGCTGCCAAGTTATATGAATGGATATCATACTGATACTGTTTCAGCTGTCCTATATATTTCTTTTAGAGAAATTTAGAGGTGTATTAAAATGTGGGGTTAGTTGTCCAAAAATCACTTATATAGCTAATTGTTTGAATTATATTTTGCAATGCCTAAACTACCCCTTGAGTTGATTGTCATGTTCTTAGTTTTGGTAATTAATTACTATATTTTTCTCATAGTTGAAAATTCCACTAAAAAGAGTTTCTGAACTAGAGATGCTTTATAAATACTACGTTAAAGATAACCATTGCTAGAATGGTCTTCCGAAGTCCTGATTTTATGAATCATGGACCATAAGACTTGAGAATGTTTGACGCTTTTTTGATCTATGAGATTGATTCTAGGATTTATCAAATTCATAGTTAATTTGAATATCTAATAGTAACTTACAAAATTATCCGGATGAAATCTAACCAAAATTTTCCGTTTGGCACAAGACTTGTCTACGTTTATACGGTGGCACCAGCATGTCCAAAGTGCCTGTTTTGTAAAAACTATAAGGTGGCACCAGTATGTTCAAAGTGCTTGTTTTGTAAAAACTGTATAGCCAAAGGATAATTTTTTCACCCCGATCTCCGAGATATAGCCCTTTCAGACACTTGATAAGTGTTTCTCTGTATTTGTGAGATTCCCAGTTTTTAAACTTCTGTTACGGCTAAAAGTCTCCCCTTTATCGATTTTCGTCAAAATGAAAGAAAAAATGATCACGTCCTCTGCCTGCAGCGACCTAAAGGTTTACTAGGATAGTCGATAACAAGTTCTTTGCTGTAGCAACGACAAACATAATGATTTTGTTTTATTATTTCTTCCAGAGTGTAAAAAATATATATATAAATAAAAAATTAAAAAAAAAATTCAAGCTTTATTTTTTATTTCAATTGTAACAAGAGATCTTTCTTAATTTCCTTAGTCGGACTTTCACTGTCCTACCGTTCCCGCTACGTTACTCATATTAATCACTAAAATATCCTCCATGTTAGTTTTTCAAAATTCCAACCTACTAGCAATTAAATTTTCAAAACATTTATAAACGAAAATTTTTTCAAAATTAAATCTCAAAAACCTGTGAAAAAAATCTTACCAAATTAAATTAGTATTTCCTATTAATATTAGGGTCTTTTGACTCGGGTCACAAATCTAAGATACGAGTACGAAATATCATACATTAATCATCTCATACTTATCCATTAAAGTCTTTGCATTTTTTTTTATTATCACCATTTATATTTAAAACAAATATAAAGAGTAAAAGCAAAAATATTTATGCAACACATGAAATTCAAGACAATAAAATAAATATTAAAAAACTCAAAAACCTTAAACATAATCATATCTATAATCTGCATATGTTAACACTGTAATGAGATTTCATAAGTCACTTGACTTTTCTTTTCTTTTTTTTTTATTTAACAAATTTAAATATTTATAAAATTTCTAAATCAAGATACTAATGAAGTTAACTGGTTATAATTGATACAAAAAGAAAGACTCAAATGCCAAGAAATTGAGTTTGAGAATTATATAAGGTTAATAAAAGAATTTTGTGAGGTCAAATGTGAGATCTCTATAGTAATTTTTTTAATGAAGGATATTTTGAAAATGTACATGTTATCAACAGGATTGAATATATGAATGTTTGAGGCTTAGTGATGATTAATTTTGGGAGAAAATTATTTATGATATTATTATAGCAAATTGAATGGTCCATAATATGATATAATAGATATCACACACAGTAGTTGCTTTATGGATGACCTTTGAATTAGTAAAGACTTTAGTGGAGTATTCTAGAATTATTAGTGCAGAAGACTAGAGATAAAATATGAAATTATTATTTTTTAGAGGATATCAGTTGAGGAAATTCTAGAACGTGGTGATAGAGTAAGCCTAAATTTTTTATGGTAATACATGATATTTCAAAAGCAACGTTTAATATTCTGTTGTGAAATTTGTAGAAAAAAAAAGTTAAGCTTTAAGTATGGTGTATTTTTATTGTTATAAACAAGATTGGCTATTTCACAAATGAGGGGATGTACTAATAGATTTATTAGAGTGCATGTTGTTTTTTTGTATCTTGAAGTTAAATCTGAATATTTTAGAATCATTTGTATATTCTGGAGTCAAGAGTTCCTAGAGTACAATTCTCTTTTGGCATGTGATTAAAGACAACATACATGAAATGTGACATATAAAGAAAAAAGAGAGAATTAATGTTGTACTTTGTACTTAGATTTATACTTCTATGAAGGACGATAGACAGGGAGGCAAGAAGGGAATTCAAACATTGCATATGATATTGTAAGTTGGATGTATGATGACTTTAATTAGACATGGTTTTGGAAGAAATTTTTATATGAAAAGAAAGAATGTTAAGAAAATGGGTTAAAAATTTCTCTGCATATTTATTACTACGCATATTTCAAGAATGAAACTCTTAGAAGGAGGGAAGGATGCAAAGCCCTGCATTTTTACACAACGTTTTTCATGTTCATATACTAAAGAAGTACATATTGGGTCCATGTTCTTTGGCCCAAAAAGAGAATAATAAGTCAGAGGGACTATAATTTACAAGTATAAGCCGACTATGTCTTTGGTTGAAAAGGAAGATATTAGGGAACAAAGACATTTCTCTAGTCAAAGAGTTATTGGGAAATCAAAAGATTAAAGAAGCTACATGGAAAAGAGATATGAGATTAGGACCAAGACTTTGAGAAATAAGGAAATCGCATTAGTTAAAGTCTTATGACGTAACCAAAAAGAGGAGGAGGATATGTGAAGCCTACTATCCGTAGTTATTTTAAGTTTCGAGGATAAAACTCTTATAAGGTAGGGAGAGTTGTAACGCTCATCGTTTTCTTCTATGAACACTTATGTTAATTTAACGTTAGAATGTGATATCTTAAGTACTATTATTATTTTAAGTAAATTAATTTTTTGTTTAATAATGTCATAGTGATGGCTATGAGGGATCGATGTGCTCAAGTTGTTTATGTCAAAAATAATAACATGTAAATTAATATATTTTAATGAGTTATAAACACATATATGTGATATGTAATTGTTGTGCTTAATAATATATTATAGTATATTATATTATATAACGTTACGTTAACAGCAATTTTTGTGTTAAAATAATGATAATAAATAAATATTTACATTTATTAATATATATATATATATATATATATATATATATATATAAAGTATAGGAAAGGAAAAAGGTTACAGAATCTTGAAGGAAAAAAAGAAGAAACATAATTAGATTAAGATTACACTCATTTAAAAAAAAAAAAGGGAAACCTAATTAGATTAGGATTAGGTTTTTTTACACTCAACTAATCTTTTGTCTCTCATAAACCTATAAATATAACTTTAAGCCACCAAGTCTTCATTATCTTAATTTCCAGCCAAAGAAAATTTTCTCTCTTACCTCCTCTCAAATTCATGTTCATAAACCTCCATTATCTCTCTAATCCTCAATACAAAGAATTTATTACTCTTATTTTCTTTCAAGCCAAAGTAGAAGGAGTTCTTTTTGTATATTTTGTATGCAAGTCTTTGTATTTCTTGAAGAAAACACAAGCATTTAAGATATGGTTTAAATGTTTTTTATGGTTTTAAATTTTTATGATTGATATCTATTGTCTTGTGATAAACTTTGTTACAAAATTCTTCTTTTATGTCATAAATGTCTATGCATGTATTTTTTTATGAAAAATAAATTATGTTGTTTATTACTTTAATTATAACAATGTTATTTTAGGGTTGAAAGCATTTATGTTCATATGATATCATGAAATTTCATGAAAATAAGTTTTTGTTATTGGAGTGTAATAAGAAAATTTTAGGGTTTTCAGTTAGTCGAAAAAGTTGCTAGTAATATTTTGAAATCCAATTATTTTATTTTGCTGCAAGTTTTGGATATAATGTGTATATATATGTTAGAAATATCTATGATTTTTTATAAATTTTCGTTCAAAATATTTTTAGGGTTATGAGCTTTCACTGCTCACAAAATTTTATTTGTTGGCAAATTTATATTTGTGCCTTATGGAGTCTATTTTATTAGGCAAAAAGCTTCTTTTAATTCTGTAAAAAATTATCAGTCATTTTTAATATGTTAACTAAAAGTTTGTAAATTTTAGCTTCATACCCTTATTATATTTTAAGATAAAATTTATTAATTATCAGGAACTTAATGGTAATTAATGTCTGCCTAATATACTCTATGTAATTCGTGAGATAATAAATCATATTTTTAAATGTGTTTTGCATGATTTATTATTTTTTTAATGTTTATTTATATATTAAGCATGTCAATAAAAATTTCATAAGCATATCATGCACGTTTGATTTTATAAAAAAGTTTGAATGAAATGTGTTTGTTGTATAGCATGTCTGATATTAGTATTAACTTTGAATTCGAATGTATGTTTTGAATTATTTCAAATTTATTTGGAACTAAATTTTGGATATGTTATGATTTTATGTGTCTACTATGTGTAGTAATTTTTATAAAATATTTTATGACATAAATAATTTAATCCATAATTTTTAATTAGGACTGCTCACTGCCCAAGTTTTATTAGCAGATTTTGTAGTATTGACTTTATGATTTATTTTAATTATCAAATGAAATTTTTAAGGCTAAAGAAAAATCTGAGCGCTATATATATGTGTTAATTAATTTTTGTAAATTTTTATGCTCTAATTGAATATAAATTGATTATAAATCATTAAAGGTCAATTAGTTTTTTTGACTAACAAATTTACTTGAATGTTTTAAAAATTTAAAAAATATATTTTGGACTAATATTTTCAAGAAAAGAAAATGTGAGTGATGCTTTCTATGTTAGCTATGTTACGGAATAATTCTTACACTTTATTTATGCTTAGAAGTTGAGATTAATTTCTCTAAGTGATTAAAGATCAAGTTTTTTGTCTTTATGTTTCTTGACTCTAAGTGCATGTTTGTGACTTAAAGATGCTCTGAGAATAATGTGTGTTGATGTAATATGGTATTAAATGATATTCTATCCACCTCGCTCTTGATCGAGCCCGTAAACTTTTCTTCCTTATTTAGACAAGTACTCCCTCAGATGTCCTTTCCTAAGCAATTCTACAATTTTGGACCGCAGAGCCTTACAATCAACCGTTAGGTGTCCCATGTCTCAATGGAACTTGCAAACTTCATGTGGTCGCGGGACAAACTTGGGGCCATCTTATTCGGCCACTGACGTAGCCTTTCCCTTCTAGCTGTGTAACTAGTTCCGTCAGGGATATGCTTGAAGCATGCTTCGGTGGCAACCGTGGCCTACTTCTAGACCATGACTGCTCTTCTTTCTTCCTCTATTCCCTCTTTGGTGGTGCCCTCATCCGTTCTCTTCGATCCACCTGCAGTTTCTGCTACCTTTTGCCCCAACTTTTCTGATCTCTACTTTTAGCGAGTTCTCGTTCACATCTTTTGTTTTCTTCTTCCAAATCAATCTTTCCTATTGCTTTATTCAAAGCTTCCTGGATGGTCTGGGGGTAATTAGAGCAAACGCTGCTCTTAAATGAGGACTTATACAGGTGTCCTTTCTTCAATGCTTCTCAAGCCATCTCGTCTTCCAAGTCTGAAATCTCTGAAAGTGTCTTTCTGAATCTCTTGATGTATGCTCGCAGCGACTCACTTGGGCTTTGTACAACTGACCACTAGTTTTTATGTGCATTGAGCTTTGACAAACAAATTTGCCAAGTCCTTAAAACTATCGATTGACCCGGTGGGCAGGTTATTGACCCATCGAAGCGTCGGGCTTTTAAGACTTTGCGCTAACAGCTTGCACATCATCTCATCTAGAATCGAATCTAGGATGTTCGTTGCGCTGACTACATTCTTGTATTGTAGTAGGTGATCCTTGGGATTAGATGTTCCGTCGAAGCATGCGAACACAAGATTGCTGTACTTTGGAGGAACGACTGAAGTAATCCTCTTTGTGAATGGGGTTTCTCAAATGTTTTTCGAGATATCATCTAGTGCTAGGGTTTTGCTCATAGCTTTCGAGACTTTTTAATCAATCTTTTCTTTTATGAGTTTTGTATTCTGTTTAATCATTTCTTTCATCATATGCTAAATGGACTCAGGGATCAGTAGTGTCAGTGTTGGAGTAGCTTCAAATCAAATGGTTGGTTTGACCGTTTCTTTACATTCTTCATTCGCTTTAGTGTCTCGTCGGCTTGATTCTAGACGAGTATTCATCGTCGTTGTAGTGGTTGCCGTAATGGATGACACCGGTGTTACTATTGTGACAGTTGATGTTGCTGTGATCGATATTGCTGGTGTTGGAGTTGAGGTGGTGTATAGTGACTGCATCCTCCCAAAAGGGCTAAAGGAGGATTGTTGTCTAACTAGGTGCGGCATCTAAAACTGCCACTATGCTACCATAGTTGTTGGGAACGCTGAATACCCATAATATGGGTAATAGTATGATAACGAGGCCATTTGGGAGCTCTAGTAACTGATCTGGCTCTTTAGAGTTGAGTTCTCGCTACAAAGTTGCTCTAATCTTTTATCATATTCTTGGGAATGCACAATTTGCTCCTGGAGCCTTTTTTTTTTAGTGTCTCCACTTCGGTCATGAGGGCTTCCACTTGCTGTTTGCTTGGGGAGTTGTTTCAGTCTCTTCACTTGGAATTTTAAGTGTGTGCTAGTTGTCAGAGTTGTCAGCCACCAACGATTGAACTAGAAGATCATGGTGTTGGTGATCTGCAGGCCCCACGGTAAACGTCAAGCTATAGACGTTGGATCTATAATCAAATATAAAATGTGTTAATCCAAATTAACATGTTCTTTTTAATGAATTTGGGCCTTCAAATCACTGTTATTTGGATCTATTTAGCTTCAAAGCAAACTTGTCAAACTAATTGCAGAAAACAATCAACAAAATGGAATCAAATGAAATAAAATAATTCTGAAGAAGTAAAAGATATCACATACGTAGATTTATAGCAGTTTACTCTGTAAAGAGAGCTACGTCCACTGTTCTTCACTATGTATGAATTTAAAGTACAGATTACAAAGGCGAAGATAAGAAGAAAATTTGACAAAGTTCTTATGCTATATTTTTCGTGTGTACAATTTGAAGACGATGTCTCCTTATATAGAAGATTAAGAAGAGTGTGGCCCCCAACCAATTGATAGAGTGGATTGATTATGCTGGAAGTAACCGTAACAGTAAGCCATGTGTCGATCTGCGATAGGCCGTAAGAATCATGCTCTTCCCACGTCTTAGTTCATGGATGGACATGCTTATAACTGTCAGTTCATGCGAATCGATTCCATCAAATGAATAGTTGGGAAACAAACCTAGGCACAAACCTTCAATAGCATAATGTTGTTCGAATAATACATATCAATTGTTGGAAAAATAGTGCGCAGTGAAATTTTAAAAATTTTACATCAGAGTAATTTCCAAAAACACAAGTTTGACATGCCATATGCATAAATTAACTAGATCTTACTAACCTTTGTGTGCCGAAGAACCTTCGCAATCTGTGAAGAGAAATAACGTTCCAGAAGAGCCTCAACTAGCTGATCTTCTTTGCTATTCTCTATCCATGATCGGAGTGAGTGTGGGCTCACACGTATAGCTCTTCCACCATTGACTCTCCTTCCAACCAATAGAGAGAACCCAAAGCAAGTGTTTGTGATTTGTGAACAAAAGCTCTCAGGGAGTTTTCAGATTCTCACTATCAGAGTATCTCTCTTAATCTCTCAATTGATCTAAGTAACTTGTGAGAATCACTCCCTATTTATAGAGGTTGGTCCTAGGGTCAGTCCTCATCAGATTAGGTCTCAAAATTCGGATCAGAATCAAATTCGGATCAATATCTGATAAGATTTGCGTGGAAACGCGTGATCTTATCCTTCGTTGATATGTAGGCCGAACAAGTCCCTTCGACCGGCCGAACTGTCGAATAAAAAATCTCATGAATCTTTTATTTTTCACCCAAGATTCTATAGGATAAAGTCTCAGTTTTAATTCAAATAACCCAATAGAGAAGTTATCTGATCAAAACAACTTTATCTAGATAATCTCTAAGAAAATAAATCAATTCCCAATAATTCTACAAGTTTATCTTGATCTAATTTATCCAAAATTAAATCAATCGATAAACAGACAAGAATTATCCGATCCCAATAATTCAACAAGTTTATCTTGAATTAATTTATTACAAAATTAATTCAACCGATAAACAGACATGAATTATTTGATTCTTCCAAATTTCAACCAATCTAATAAATCCGACATAAGTCACCAATTATTAAAAAAACACGCCGTGTCGTTACAGGATGTTGTGAGCTAGCAAAGGGGACCAAATGGACCTATATAGTTCAAGCTCCTGATAATTATGAAACCCAATATCCCAGACATACATTTCATATTTATCAACTCCAACGCTACTCCACTAAAAGCTTGGAGCTGCACTCTCAAACTACATAGAATTATGAAGCTCGTATAGCTAAGTCTCCATGGCATATCATAATGTATCATATCCCCATATGATAATCCATAATCAGCTTAAGGACAAGTTCTGTCTTACCTTCCCGATTATTTTTATCTTACGTTCCATTATCTCACCATCAGAAAACTTACTATCCAATGACAGTATACCATTCGGTTATACCTATGTATCCAAATGGTTGAGCGCTTCAGTTTTTCAATTACAGGATAACACATATAAGAGGATATCATTACTCCTAAAGAAGAGCTATGGATTCCATATCTATGAATAACAGGTCTACGCTATCAAGAGTCATGCCTCCAACGTACCGGCATACATACCACTATTAAGATGTGGGTGTCATCCTTTGGTACATCAAAAGACACAAGCTAAGACAACGGGCCCACTATTTATCTCAAGATTAAGATACAACACAAATGATTGTCTAAAGTGAATCGATTTGCCGAGACAGAATTATTAATCCAAATCAATTCACTTTATGTCCCGATCCAACACATCGTCACCTATGACAACGTGCCAATGTTTCTATTCACGGAGTCCACCTTCGATGGTCAAGACAAACCATCTCCCAAAAGGGATATAGACAACATAACAATCTTTGCATGAATAAAGCGCCCAACTTTATTCCCTCGATTGCGGATCATATGATTTAGACCATCACCTTAAGAATCGTGTCTTCTGCATAATTTGTCCATCATATGCCCAATTCTTAAGATTTAGACCGACAGTCTCAGACTATTGTTTGCTTAACATACATTCAACAAATATGAACGTAAAGAGGACAAGATTTGGTATATAAATAATGAATAAATTCTTTATTGATAAAAATGTCTCCAAAAACTTATTACATTTTTACTCCTTTGGGCATACATGTCTAACATCAATTTCATATGGAATCGAATCGATCAACCCAATTGAAGCCTTAGTTCAATTTACACATACGTACTTCTCACATCGAATAGCCGAGTCAATCGATTCTGTTTGACTTGCTCTAATCACAATAATAAAAAATCATTTTGAGCCTTTAGACAATTTGGGCTTTGACTAAATTATACCCCAACAGTCAGATCATGGTTTTATGGGATGAAAAGGTTGGGGCATAGTCTTTGCAATATATAACAAAGCAAGGCAATACTTTTCAATCATAGAATAATTTATCTCAGCACCCTTCATAATCCTGCTCAAGTAATAGAATGGTTTCTCACTGCCATCCACTTTTTGTGCTACCAATGCTCCTATCGTCTTGTTGGTGGTGGCTAGATATATTAGCTAGGGAACTTCTTTTGCAGGAGACATCATAGTTTGTGATAATGCTAAAACCTCCTTCATTTTTATAAAAACATCCATTGGAAAGATAGTTATTTTTGGTAAACTGTCACGCCCCGGAATACGGGAGGTGACATGGCGGATTATTTAAATTAATTAAAAGAGAATTTAATTAAAACCAATGGTTTAAGGATCAAATTAAGTGAGAAATAAGAAGATTTCAACCACATTTTTATAAAAGAATTTATAAGTATTAAGCAAGAAATAAAAAAAATAATAAAGAACCGCGAGTATGGGTTCCACAACCCACAACTTGTGCACACACATGGTACTGACAATATCATAAATACAATTACAGTCCAAGATACAAATAAAGTTAAATCTTACATGCCTTGATTAAATAATACAAAATATAAATTAATCCTCCTATTGCTCCTGAGTTCGGTCTGAAGAATCCTCTCCAAACCCAAATGGGAAACCACCTAGAGGGGGAAATTTAAAACAATAAAACGTGAGCGAAAGGCTCAGTAGGACTATGTTTTATAAAATAATTTAATTTAGAGAAACATTTCATTGACAGGAGTGCTCAAAAGAAACCTTAAATAAATAAATAATTTGAGTAGAACCGTCCTGACTCATGACAGTCTACTTGCACAATCAAAAATACCATTTTTTCTTTTCCTAGGCAAACCATAATATCACCACCGTAGTGGCCCAGCTGGGTTTCGGAACCTGCCCCCAAGGTCGATCGCTACACGACCCGATCTCTGATATGGCATCACGCCTATGTTTATTATCATTATCATTCAAAACCCAATTACCGAGTGTTGTCAATTACATTCATTATGAAGTTCATTTCAAATCACGGTATATTAAAATATAACCGACAAATCCATTTTCAAACAACCGTTGAAAACATTTTAATAGAAATCTTTTTCAAAGCCAAATCATTTTAAAACCAGGCTACCAAAGAAATAGGATAGAAGTCCTACCTCAATACTCGTGCCAGTGCCCCACACCGTAATCCCGGTCTGCTATACGTTAGCTCCGCGGAACCACGAACGATCCTAGATACAAACTAAGTCGATCAATATCTAGTTCGAGACATTCTATGTTACTAAACCATTTCATGATGTCCTAGTGTGCCATTTGTACCTTTAAAATCATCCTATAAGGTTGGGATTTAAATCAAGGTTCAAAACAGTGAAAACGGGTAAAAATCACAAAAATTTCCATGCCTCGGTCGGCCTGCCGGACTCCCTGCTTCGGCCTGCCGAACTGCACAGTTCGGCCTGCCGGAGGCAAAGTTCGGTCGGCCGAACAATTTCCAGGTTCGGCCTGCCAGACCGAAGAACACCGGCCTGCCGATCCCTGTTTCGGCCTGCCGAACACGCACTTCGGCCTGCCGAACTGGGAAAATCCAGAAATCCCAGCCACGGGTTTCTCGATCCCCAAAATTCAAATCTTGATTCTAACCTGTTTTTCTCAAATCTCAGGCATAGAAAACATTCATAGATGATAGAAAAACATACTAGAACATGTTTGGACTCATTTAAACAAGATTTAAACTTGAAATCCTCAAAAATCTGAAAATGAGGAGAAAAATGAAAAATCTTGAATCCGATTTGTTTTTCTTCAATCTAAGCTTAGATTCTAGTTGTTCTAAGTTCGTTTAACTCAAATCCACGGTTTTCTAAGCTTAAACAAACCTAGATTTCAAAAATGCACAAAATTGAAAATTTTGGAAAAAGTTTAGAAATTTCAAAACTAACCTCGAATCGAAGCTTCAATCCGCGTTCTCGGTTGCTAAATCACGTCCCCGAGCCTCCTCCTTGCTATCCCGAAGCTTGGATTCGAAATTGGGTTTAAAAATTTGAGAGAGAGAGAGTGAGTGCCGAGAGAGAGATCAAGGGGAAGAGAGAGAGAGATGCGTGAGAGTGAGGAGAGAGAGAGAGAGGAAGGAAATAAATAGAGAAAATCGGTGGGCGGTTTTACTGTGCAAAAACCATGTGCCGCCCACGGTTTTGCAAAACGGAGTATTTTTAACATTTTACAAATTGTTGTGTTTTAAAACTCAAAACATCATTTTAAAACAATAAGAAATCATTTGAATGCATCAATTTAACAATAAACCAAAAATTCAAAATCCAACCAAATAATCTAATTAATGTTAAAACGTTAATTATGGCACACTAATTCATCATTTATATTACATTAACATTAAATAAATTTCAGGGCGTTACAACTCTCCACCCCTAAAAGAAATTTCGCCCTTGAAATTTACAACTCATTTCAGAAACAAAACAAATGCGGATACAATTCCCGCATACTCGACTCTAGCTCCCAAGTGGCTTCATCAACCCCATGATGCTGCCACACGACTTTTATCAACGGTATCTCACGACGACGCAAGCTAATCACTTTCCGGTCGATGATCTGAATCGACACTTCTTCGTACGTCGTATCTTCCTGAACTTGCACATCGCGGAATGAAACTATCTTACCCTGCTCAGGCGGACACTTCCTAAGCATCGACACATGAAACACATCGTGAACATGAGAAAGTTCGGGCGGAAGATCAAGCCGATAAGCGACCACACCAACACGCTGAGTGATCTCGAACGGCCCAATATACCTCGACGCGAGCTTCCCACTCACCCCGAACCGCATAGTTCCCTTACGAGGCGATACCCTCAAGAGAACAAAATCTCCAACTGCGAACTCTAAGGGTCTACGTCTTCTATCTGCGTAGCTCTTCTGCCGACTCTGAGCTGCTCTCAACCGATCTCGAATCACCGCGACTTTCTCGTTGCTATCACGAATCTCATCCGGCCCAAGAATAACTCTATCTTCCGGCTCGGCCCAACACACAGGTGACCGACACGGTCGCCCATACAACGCCTCAAACGGTGCCATGCCAATACTCGCCTGATAACTGTTGTTGTACGCGAACTCTGCCAAATGCAAACATTGCTTCCAATTCCCGCCGAAGTCCAACGCACAAGCTCGCAACATATCCTCGAGAACCTGAATAACCCGCTCAGACTGCCCATCAGTCTGAGGATGAAACGCCGTACTGAAGTTCAAATCCGTACCTAAAGCCTCCTGAAAACTCCTCCATACTTAGCATTAAACCTGGTGTCTCGATCAGAGGTGATGGACAAAGGAACTCCATGCAACCTCACAGCGTTTTGCATATACAACTCCCTGAGAACCTTCCTAGAACACGTCGACCTAAACGGAATGAAATGCGCCAATTTCGTCAACCTGTCGACCACAACCCAAACTGCGTCGTGCCGCTGCTCTGTCCTCGGCAAACCTGTGAGAAAATCCATCGTCACATGCTCCCATTTCCACCCTGGAATAGGAAGCGGCTGAAGCTGACCTCCAGGCTTCTGATGCTCGACTTTCACCTAATGACACGTCGAACACTTTGCCACATACTCTCGACCATCTTTCTTCATGCCTCTCCACCAATACTGCCTCTTCAAATCACGATACATCTTGGTGCTCCCCGGATGAATAACGAACTGAGACCTATAAGCTTCGTCTAGAACGGCTTTCGTCACCTCGGCGATAACTGGAACTGCAAGACGCTCCTGGAAGTACAACGATCCATCAGCATGCACGCTCCATTCTTCAAACTGCTCCCCGTTCTGAATCCGCGACCAAATCCCCTGCAAATGTCGATCCTGCCACTGACTTTGCTTCACCATCCGAACAAGAGCTGGAGTCGCTTCCACATGATACACCGAAACTCGATCATAGTCTTCATGATAACGGAGCCGATACTCACTCACTGTCGCATCCCTGCTCCAGTCCTCAAAAATCAAACAAGCGAGAATCCCAAAAGACTTCCTACTAAGCGCGTCCGCGACCACATTAGCTTTTCCGGGATGATACTGCAACACGAAATCATAATCCTCCATATACTCGATCCACCTACGCTGCCTCAAGTTAAGATCCCTCTGAGTGAACAGATACTTCAAACTCTTGTGATCGGAGAAGACCTAAAACGATGCTCCATACAAGTAACACCTCCAAATCTTCAGCGCATAAATCACCGCCGCGAGCTCTAAATCATGAGTAGGATAATTCCGCTCGTGAGGTCGTAGCTGTCTCGATCCGTATGAAACTACACGCCCATGCTGCATCAACACGCATCCGAGTCTGCGTCCTGAAGCATCCGCATAAACCTCATACGGCTCGTCACTGCTAGGAATAACCAACACCGGAGTGAAAGTCAACCGGTTCTTCAATTCCTAAAAAGCAAGCTCACAATCTTCATTCCACTCAAACCTGACATTTTTCTTGGTCAATCTCGTCAACGGAGCTGCAATCTTCAAAAAATCCTTTACAAATTTCCTGTAATATCCAGCAAGACCTAAGAAGTTGCGAATCTCCGCTACATTCCTTGATCGTTCCCACTCCAATATAGCTTTAATCTTGGATGGATCCACAGAAATACCATGCTCCGAGATAGCATGACCTAGAAACTTGACCTCAGTCAACCAAAACTCACACTTTTCCCTCTTAGCATACAACTGGTGCTCCCGTAGAGTCTGAAGCACGATCCGAAGATGCTGCTCATGCTCCTCCCAAGTCTTAGAATACACAAGAATATCATCGATGAACACGATCACGAACTGATCCAAATACGGCCTAAATATCCTGTTCATCAAATCCATGAAAGCTGCCGGAGCATTCGTCAACCCAAAAGACATAACCAGAAACTCGAAGTGCCCATACCGAGTCCTAAAAGCTGTCTTAGGAATATCCTCTTCCTTAATCCTGAGTTGATGATAACCCGACCGCAAATCAATCTTCGAGAAGTACCGCGAACCTCCCAACTGATCAAACAACTCATCAATCCTAGGCAAGGGATACTTGTTCTTCACCGTGACACGATTCAGCTGTCGATAATCCACACATAACCTGAGAGTCCCATCGTGCTTCTTAGCAAACAAAATCGGTGCTCCCCACAGAGATGTGCTATTTCGAATATACCCCTTATCAGCAAGCTCCTGAAGTTGCTTCCTCAATTCCTTCATTTCTGCCGGCGCCATCCGATAAGGTGCCATAGAAATCGGTGATGTCCTTGGAAACAACTCGATACCAAACTCAATCTCCCGATGCGGTGGTAATCCTGGCAACTCGTTGGGGAAAACATCCTCGAACTCATCAACCACCGGAATCGCTACACTGCCACTCGAAACATAGGGCTCGCAATCTAGATTGGCAAGAAAAGCACAACAACCTAGATTCCTTCGCCCTCCTAGACACGACTTCATGAGACGCTCACTCATTAACCAATCACCACCACCCTGGTAAGTGATCGTCGTCCCTCTATCAGACACTAGGGTCACTTTTCTAAGTTGGCAGTCCACGACTACACTATACCTAGACAACCAGTCCATCCCTAGAATTACATCATAGGAACTCATGGGGAGTATAATCAAATCACTTTTCAAAATCTCATCCCCAATCTTTATTTTACAGGATTTACACATACAATTTACACACACCCGCCCCAAGGGAGAAGTTATAACTAGGGGTTCATTAAACTCTTCTATCTCTAATCCCAAGGCATGTACAAAAGAACTCGAAATGAGAGAATGAGAGGCACCGGTATCAAATAAAACGTGAGCTAAAGATCTGGAAACCAAAATCATACCATCGACAACCGCGTTACCAATCTGAGAATCTGACCCTCCAGATGCCATTGCATGAACCTGCACTGGCGCCTTCCCTTTTCCTCTACCGACATTGCTGGGTCCTGGATTACTCGGCCGATGCTGCTGAGATGGAGACGACTGCACACTACCTATACTCGACGCTCTATACTGAGGAACACTGCGTTGAAAATACTGCAGCTACTGCCCCCGTGCCGGATATGAGAATTGCTGAGGAGAGAACTGCGGATACTGCAACTGCGGGTACTGCGGAGGCGGAGGTAGGGTCTGAGGCTGAGACTGACGACTGGCATCCTCCCCGGTCTGCGATCCAAGACGAGCACTCCTGATCGGGCAATTCCTCTTGATATGTCTGGGCTGCTGACAGAAATGACAATGAAAGCTGTAGGGATTGCTGCGCCCGCTGCTAGATGAACTGCTGCTACCACTGGTCGCACCGCCTTGCTTGCCCTTCCCTAGAGTTGGATGACTACTGGTGCTCTTCCTGCCACTCCTCTACGGTCCTCCTGAAGCCTTGGCTCGTTCCTCACAATACTGCACATAATCATTCTCCACGGAGATCGCCGACGACACAAGCTCTCCGAAACTCCTAAGCCGTAGAGCAACCAACTGCCGCCGAATAGGAGCCTTGAGCCCTTCATGAAACTTAATACACTTTTCACGCTCTAATGCCACCACCGATGGAGCAAACCTAGCCAACTCATTAAACTTTGCCTCATATTCCTGAACTGACAGATCACCCTACTGCAATCTATAAAACTCGGCTGCCTTCTGATCTCTATATCCCTGCGGAAAATACCGATCATAGAACAGCTCCTCGAACTTGTCCCAACTGATATCACCACCGCGCTCCAGACGCTTAGTCTGTTTCCACCAAGTGTTAGCGCCACCCTCGAGCTTATACGCCGCGAACTCCACACGATACTCCTCAGGCACACCAAGGGTATCTAAATGCTTCAAGATTGAATCCAACCAGTACTCTGCTAACTGCGGATCCCCATTGCCATCAAAAGTCAGAATAGACGCCCGTCGAAATTCCTTAAAATACGCATGCCGACTACCAACACTAGAGTCTTCCGGTCTAGCCCTGGCTGCCATCTGCCGAAAAGCCGCAAACATAGACCTCATCATGCTCTCATCATTTCCGAACTCGGCGTCAGCAGTCGAACGACGTCTAGGTGCCATTCTCTCACTTCTGAAAACAAAATTTGGACTGTCAGAGGTATTTCATTGTCAAACCTATGTGTGCACAATTCCCAAGGTTTATAACCTTGGGCTCTGATACCATTCTGTCACGCCCCGGAGTACGGGAGGTGACGTGGCAGATTATTTAAATTAATTAAAAGAGAATTTAATTAAAACCAATGGTTTAAGGATCAAATTAAGTGAGAAATAAGAAGATTTCCACCACATTTTTATAAAAGAATTTATAAGTATTAAGCAAGAAATAAAAATAATAATAATAAAGAACCGCGAGTATGGGTTCCACAACCCACAACTTGTGCACACACATGGTACTGACAATATCATAAATACAATTACAGTCCAAGATACAAATAAAGTTAAATCTTACATGCCTTGATTAAATAATACAAAATGTAAATTAATCCTTCTATTGCTCCTGAGTTCGGTCCGAAGAATCCTCTCCAAACCTAAATGGGAAACCACCTAGAGGGGGAAATTTAAAACAATAAAACGTGAGCGAAAGGCTCAGTAGGACTATGTTTTATAAAATAATTTAATTTAGAGAAACATTTCATTGACAGGAGTGCTCAAAAGAAACCTTAAATAAATAAATAATTTGAGTAGAACCGTCCTGACTCAGGACAGTCTACTTGCACAATCAGAAATACCATTTTTTCTTTTCCTAGGCAAACCATAGTATCACCACCGTAGTGGCCCAGCTGGATTTCGGGACCTGCCCCCAAGGTCGATCACTACACGACCCGATCTCTGATATGGCATCACGCCTATGTTTATTATCATTATCATTCAAAACCCAATTACCGAGTGTTGTCAATTACATTCATTATGAAGTTCATTTCAAATCACGGTATATTAAAATATAACCGACAAATCCATTTTCAAACAACCGTTGAAAACATTTTAATAGAAATCTTTTTCAAAGCCAAATCATTTCAAAACCAGGCTACCAAAGAAATAGGATAGAAGTCCTACCTCAATACTCGTGCCGGTGCCCCACACCGTAATCCTGGTCCGCTATACGTTAGCTCCGCGAAACCACGAACGATCCTAGATACAAACTAAGTCGATCAATATCTAGTTCAAGACATTCTATGTTACTAAACCATTTCATGATGTCCTAGTGTGCCATTTGTACCTTTAAAATCATCCTATAAGGTTGGGATTTAAATCAGGGTTCAAAACAGTGAAAACGGGTAAAAATCACAAAAATTTTCATGCCTCGGTCGGCCTGCCGGACTCCCTGCTTCAGCCTACCGAACTGCATAGTTCAGCCTGTCGGAGGCAAAGTTTGATCGGCCGAACAATTTCCAAGTTTGGCCTGCCAGACCGAAGAACACCAGCCTGCCGATCCCTGTTCTGGCCTGCCGAACACGCACTTCGGCCTGCCGAACTGGGAAAATCTAGAAATCCCAGCCACGGGTTTCTCGATCCCCAAAATTTAAATCTTGATTCTAACTTGTTTTTCTCAAATCTCAGGCATAGAAAACATTCATAGATGATAGAAAAACGTACTAGAACATGTTTGGACTCATTTAAACAAGATTTAAACTTGAAATCCTCAAAAATCCGAAAATGAGAAAATGAGGAGAAAAATGAAAAATCTTGAATCCGATTTGTTTTTCTTCAATCTAAGCTTAGATTCTAGTTGTTCTAAGTTCGTTTAACTCAAATCCACGGTTTTCTAAGCTTAAACAAACCTAGATTTCAAAAATGCACAAAATTGAAAATTTTGGAAAAAGTTTAGAAATTTCAAAACTAACCTCGAATCGAAGCTTCAATCCGCGTTCTCGGTTGCTAAATCACATCCCCGAGCCTCCTCCTTGCTATCCTGAAGCTTGGATTCGAAATTGGGTTTAAAAATTTGAGAGAGAGATATAGAGAGAGAGAGAGAGTGCCGAGAGAGAGATCAAGAGGAAGAGAGAGAGAGACGCGTGAGAGTGAGGAGAGAGAGAGAGAGGAAGGAAATAAATAGAGAAAATCGGTGGGCGGTTTTACTGTGCGAAAACCATGTGCCGCCCACGGTTTTACAAAACGGAGTATTTTTAACATTTTACAAATTGTTGTGTTTTAAAACTCAAAACATCATTTTAAAACAATAAGAAATCATTTGAACGCATCAATTTAACAATACAACCAAAAATTCAAAATCCAACCAAATAATCTAATTAATGTTAAAACGTTAATTATGGCACACTAATTCATCATTTATATTACATTAACATTAAATAAATTTCAGGGCGTTACATAAACTTCCGAAGATATGAAATCTTTCCAATAAAACCCTTGAACTGCTTTTGAGTTGCTGCAGGTGGCATAGCCGAAATTGCATTAGTCTTTTCTTTACCTACGTTGATCACTTCTTTGTGAACAATGAATCTGCATTAGTCATTTCTTTCTTTATGTTGATCCCTTCTTTGTGAACAATGAATCCTAGAAATCTTCCGACACTCACCGCAAATGCACACTTCATAGGGTACATTTTTAACTTGTACTTGCGACATCTTTCAAAAACCTTCTTTGAGTCTTCAAGGTGATCACTTGCCTTTCGCGACTTAACCTCAATATCATCAACATAATCTTCTACACACTCATAGATAATGTCGTGAAAGATAGCTGTCATGGTTCGCTGGTAAGTGGCACTGGTACTTTTTAGTCCCAACGACATTATTTATAGTAAAAATTTCCAGAAAGTGTTCGGAAGGCCCTTTTTCAACATCTTCAAGTGCCATTCATATTTGATTGTATCTGTTAAACCATCCATGAAAAAAAAAACATTTAGTGCTCTGCAGTATCATTTATAAGTGCATCTAAGTTGCTGAGGGGAAATTATCCATCAGACTTGCTTTGTTAAGATCCCTATAATCGACACAACATCTGATTTTCCCATTCTTCTTTCTGCACAGGGACTATATTGGCTAACTATTGTGAGTGTAAGCATGTTTTAATAAATTCCACTCGGGCCAACTTTTCAATATTGGGTTTGATCTAGAGCTATATATTAGGTGCAAAGCTTCTCGAAAACTGTTTGATTGGTTTAGCGTTAGGGGTGACGGCTAATTTATGGATCAAAACCTGACATCTCCTCGTGTGTAAGCAAAAATATCTATGTATTCTTGTAGGAGGTCAATTAACCATTCTATTTATAACGCCCTGAAATTTATTTAATGTTAATGTAATATAAATGATGAATTAGTGTGCCATAATTAATGTTTTAACATAAATTTGATTATTGGGTTGGATTTTGAAATTTTGGTTGTTTTGTTAAACTGAAGTGTTCAAATGATTTCTTATTTGTTTTAAAATGATGTTTTGAGTTTTAAAACACAACAATTTGTAAAATGTTAAAAATACTCCGTTTTACAAAACCGTGGGCGGCACATGGTTTTTGCACAGTAAAACCGCCCACCGATTTTCTCTATTTATTTCCTTCTTCTCTCTCTCTCTTCACTCAGCTCCCTCACTCTCTCTCTCTCTTCCCTCCCGTGGTTCTCTCTCGGCAGCCCTCTCTCTCTCAAATTTCTCTCTCAAATTTTTGAAACCAAATTCAAATCCAAGCTTCGGGATAGCAAGGAGGAGGCTCGGGGACGTGATTTGACAACCGAGAACGTGGATTGAAGCTTCGATTCGAGGTTAGATTTGAAATTTCTAAACTTTTTACAAAATTTTCAATTTTGTGCATTTTTGAAATCTAGGGTTGTTTAAGCTTAGAAAACCGTGGATTTGAGTTAAATGAACTTAGAACAACTAGAATCTAAGCTTAGATTGAAGAAAAACAGATTGAATTCAAGATTTTTCATTTTTCTCCTCATTTTCTCATTTTCGGATTTTTAAGGATTTCGAGTTTAAATCTTGTTTAAATGAGTCCAAACATGTTCTAGTATGTTTTTCCATCAACTATGATTGTTTTTCATGCCTGGGATTTGAGAAAAACAGGTTAGAATCAAGATTTGAATTTTAGGGATCGAGAAACTCGTGGCTGGGATTTCTGGATTTTTCCAGTTCGGCAGGCCGAACTATGTGTTTGACAGGCCGGAGTAATGATCGGCAGGTCGGTGTTCTTCCGACCGGCAGGCCGAACCTGGGGAAGTGTTTGGCCGACCGAACTTTGGTTTCGGCAGGCTGAACAGTGCAGTTCGGCAGGCCGAAGCAGGGAGTCCGGCAGGCCGACCGAGGCAGGTCCCGAAACCCAGCTGGGCCACTACGGTGGTGATATCATGGTTTGCCTAGGTAAAAGAAAAATGGTGTTTTCGATTGTACGTGTGGACTGTTCTGTGTCAGAACGGCTCTACTCAAATTATTTATTTATTTATTTATTTAAGTTTTCTTTTGAGTACTCCTAACAATGAAATGTTTCTTTAAATTAAATTATTTTATAAAACATAGTCCTACTGAGCCTTTCGCTCACGTTTTATTTGTTTTAAATTTCCCCCTCTAGGTGGTTTCCCATTTAGGTTTGGAGAGGATTCTTCGGACCGAACACAGGAGCAATAGGAGGATTGATTTATATTTTGTATTATTTAATCAAGGCATGTAAGATTTAACTTTATTTGTATTTGGACTGTGATTGTATTTATGATATTGTCAGTACCATGTGTGTGCACAAGTTGTGGGTTGTGGAACCCATACTCGCGGTTTTTATTTAATTTTTATTGCTCGTTTAATATTTATAAATTCTTTTATAAAATGTGGTGGGAATCTTCTTATTTCTCACTTAATTTAATCCTTAAACCATTGGTTTTAATTAAATTCTCTTTTAATTAATCTAAATATTCCGCCACGTCACCTCCCGTACTCCGGGGCGTGACAGAATGGTATCAGAGCTCAAGGTTATGAACCTTGGGAATTGTGCACACATAGGTTTGACAATGAAATACCTCTGACAATGAAATACCTCTGACAGTCTAAATTTTGTTTTCAGAAGTGAGAGAATGGCACCTAGACGTCGTTCGACAGCTGACGCCGAGTTCGGAAATGATGAGAGCATGATGAGGTCTATGTTTGCGGCTTTCCGGCAGATGGCAGCCAGGGCTAGACCGAGAGATTTCGATGTTGGTAGTCGGCATGCGTACTTTAAGGAATTCTGGCGGGCGTCTATTCTGACTTTTGATGGCAATGGGGATCCGCAGTTAGCAGAGTACTGGTTGGATTCAATTTTGAAGCATCTAGATACTCTTGGTGTGCCTGAGGAGTACCGTGTGGAGTTCGCGGCGTATAAGCTCGAGGGTGGCGCTAACACTTGGTGGAAACAGACTAAGTGTCTGGAGCGCGGTGGCGATATCAGTTGGGACAGGTTCGAGGAGCTGTTCTATGATCGGTATTTTCCGCAGGGGTATAGAGATCAGAAGGCAGCTGAGTTTTATAGATTGCAGCAGGGTGATCTGTCAGTTCGGGAATATGAGGCAAAGTTTAATGAGTTGGCTAGGTTTGCTCCATCAGCGGTGGCATCGGAGCGTGAAAAGTGTATTAAGTTTCAGGAAGGGCTCAAGGCTCCTATTCGGCAACAGTTGGTTGCTCTACGGCTTAGGAGTTTCGAAGAGCTTGTGTCGTCGACGATCTCCGTGGAGAATGATTATGTGCAGTATTGTGAGGACCGAGCCAAGGCTTCAGGAGGACCGCAGAGGAGTGGCAGGAAGAGCACCAGTAGTCGTCCAGTTCCGGGGAAAGGCAAGCAAGGCGGTGCGACCAGTGGTAGCAGCAGTTCGTCTGGCAGCGGGCGCAGCAATCCCTACAGCTTTCATTGTCATTTCTGTCAGCAGCCCGGACACATCAAGAGGAATTGCCCGATCAGGAGTGCTCGTCTTGGATCTCAGACCGGGGAGGATGCCAGTCATTTGTCTCAGCCTCAGACTTTACCTCCGCCTTCGCAGTACCCACAGTTCTCTCCTCAGCAATTCTCATATCCGGCACGGGGGCAGCAGCCGCAGTATTTTCAGCGCAGTGTTCCTCAGTATCGAGCGCCGAGTACCGGTAGTGTGCAGTCATCTCCATCTCAGCAGTATCGGCCGAGTAATCAAGAATCCAGCAATGTCGGTAGAGGAAAAGGAAAGGCGCCAGTGCAGGTTCATGCAATGGCATCTGGAGGGTCAGATTCTCAGACTGGTAACGCGGTTGTTGACGGTATGATCTTGGTTTCCAGATCTTTAGCTCGCGTTTTGTTTGATACCGGTGCCTCTCATTCTCTCATTTCGAGTTCCTTTGTACATGCCTTGGGATTAGAGATAGAAGAGTTTAATGAACCCCTAGTCATAACTTCTCCCTTGGGGCGGGTGTGTGTAAATTGTATGTGTAAATCTTGTAAAATAATGTTGGGGATGAGATTTTGAAAAGTGATTTGATTGTACTCCCCATAAGGTCCTATGATGTAATTCTAGGGATGGACTGGTTGTCCAGGTATAGTGCAGTCGTGGACTGACAGTTTAAAAAAGTGACCCTAGTGTCTGATAGAGGGACGGTGATCACTTACCAGGGTGGTGATGATTGGTTAATGAGTGAGCGTCTCATGAAGTCGTGTCTAGGAGGGCGAAGGAATCTAGGTTGTTGTGCTTTTCTTGCCAACCTGGATTGCGAGCCCTATGTTTCGAGTAGCAGTGTAGCGATTTCGATGGTTGATGAGTTCGAGGATGTCTTCCCCGACGAGTTGCCAGGATTACCACCGCATCGGGAGATTGAGTTTGGTATCGAGTTGTTTCCTAGGACATCACCGATTTCTATGGCACCTTATCGGATGGCGCCGGCAGAAATGAAAGAATTGAGGAAGCAACTTCAGGAGCTTGCTGATAAGGGGTATATTCGGAACAGCACATCTCCGTGGGGAGCACCAGTTTTGTTCGCTAAGAAGCACGATGGGACTCTCAGGTTATGTGTAGATTATCGGCAGCTAAATCGTGTTACGGTGAAGAACAAGTATCCCTTGCCTAGGATTGATGAGCTATTTGATCAGTTGGGAGGTTCGCGGTACTTCTCAAAGATTGATTTGCGGTCAGGTTATCATCAGCTCAGGATTAAGGAAGAGGATATTCCCAAGACAGCTTTTAGGACTCGGTATAGGCACTTCGAGTTTCTGGTTATGTCTTTTGGGTTGACAAATGCTCTGGCAGCTTTCATGGATTTGATGAACATGATATTTAGGTCGTATTTGGATCAGTTCGTGATCGTGTTCATCGATGACATTCTTGTGTATTCTAAGACTTGGGAGGAGCATGAGCAGCATCTTCGGATCGTGCTTCAGACTCTGCGGGAGCACCAATTGTATGCTAAGAGGGATCTCAATCTGAGGCAGCGCATATGGGTAGAGTACATGGAGGATTATGATTTCGCGTTGCAGTATCATCCCGGGAAAGCTAATGTGGTCGCGGACGCGCTCAGCAGGAAGTCTTCAGGGATTCTAGCTTGTTTGATTTTTGAGGACTGGAGCAGGGATGCGACAGTGAGTGAGTATCGGCTACTGTATCGTGAAGACTGTGATCGAGTTTCGTTATATCACGTGGAAGCGACTCCAGCTCTTGTTCGGATGGTGAAGCAAAGTCAGTGGCAGGATCGACATTTGTAGGGGATTTGGTCGCGGATTCAGAACGGGGAGCAGTTTGAAGAATGGAGCGTGCATGCTGATGGATCGTTGTACTTCCGAGAGCGTCTTGTAGTTCCAGTTATCGCCGAGGTGACGAAAGCCGTTCTAGATGAAGCTCATAGGTCTCAGTTTGCTATTCATCCAGGGAGCACCAAGATGTATCGTGATTTAAAGAGGCAGTATTGGTGGAGAGGCATGAAGAAAGATGTTCGAGAGTACGTGGCCAAGTGTTCGACGTGTCTTCAGGTGAAAGCTGAGCATCAGAAGCCTGCAGGTCAGCTTCAGTCACTTCCTATTCCAGGGTGGAAATGGGAGCATGTGACGATGAATTTTCTCACAGGTTTGCCGAGGACGGAGCAGCGTCACGATGCAGTTAGGGTTGTGGTCGACAGGTTGACGAAATCGACGCATTTCATTCTGTTTAGGTCGACGTGTTCTAGGAAGGTTCTCGGGGAGTTGTATATGCAGAACATTGTGAGGTTGCATGGAGTTCCTTTGTCCATCACCTCTGATCGAGACACCAGGTTTAATGCTAAGTACTGGAGGAGTTTTTAGGAGGCTTTGGGTACGGATTTGAACTTCAGTATGGCATTTCATCCTCAGACTGATGGGCAGTCTGAGCGGGTTATTCAGGTTCTCGATGATATGTTGCGTGCTTGTGCGTTGGACTTCGACGGGAATTGGAAGCAATGTTTGCATTTGGCGGAGTTCGCGTACAACAACAGTTATCAGGCGAGTATCGGTATGCCATCATTTGAGGCGTTGTATGGGCGACAGTGTCGGTCACCTATGTGTTGGGCCGAGCCGAAAGATAGAGTTATTCTTGGGCCGGATGAGATTCGTGATAGCAACGAGAAAGTCGCGGTGATTCGAGATCGGTTGAGGGCAACTCAGAGTCGGCAGAAGAGCTACGCAGATAGAAGACGTAGACCCTTAGAGTTTGCAGTTGGAGATTTTGTTCTCTTGAGGGTATCGCCTCGTAAGGGAACTATGTGGTTCGGGGTGAGTGGGAAGCTCGCGCCGAGGTATATTGGGTCGTTCGAGATCACTCAGCGTGTTGGTGTGGTCGCTTATCGGCTTGATCTTTCGCCCGAACTTTCTCATGTTCACGATGTGTTCCATGTGTCGATGCTTAGGAAGTGTCCACCTGAGCAGGGTAAGTTAGTTTCATTCCGCGATGTGCAGGTTCAGGAAGATACGACGTACGAAGAAGTGCCGATTCAGATCATCGACCGGAAAGTTATTAGCTTGCGTCGTCGCGAGATACCGTTGGTAAAAGTCGTGTGGCAGCATCATGGGGTTGATGAAGCCACTTGGGAACTAGAGTCGAGTATGCGGGAGTTGTATCCGCATTTGTTTTGTTTTTGAAATGAGTTGTAAATTTCGAGGGCAAAATTTCTTTTAGGGGTGGAGAGTTGTAACGCCCTGAAATTTATTTAATGTTAATGTAATATAAATGATGAATTAGTGTGCCATAATTAATGTTTTAACATAAATTTGATTATTGGGTTGGATTTTGAAATTTTGGTTGTTTTGTTAAACTGAAGTGTTCAAATGATTTCTTATTTGTTTTAAAATGATGTTTTGAGTTTTAAAACACAACAATTTGTAAAATGTTAAAAATACTCTGTTTTACAAAACCATGGGCAGCACATGGTTTTCGCACAGTAAAACTGCCCACCGATTTTCTCTATTTATTTCCTTCTTCTCTCTCTCTCTTCACTCAGCTCCCTCACTCTCTCTCTCTCTTCCCTCCCGTGGTTCTCTCTCGGCAGCCCTCTCTCTCTCAAATTTCTCTCTCAAATTTTTGAAACCAAATTCGAATCCAAGCTTCGGGATAGCAAGGAGGAGGCTCAGGGACGTGATTTAGCAACCGAGAACGCGGATTGAAGCTTCGATTCGAGGTTAGTTTTGAAATTTCTAAACTTTTTCCAAAATTTTCAATTTTGTGCATTTTTGAAATCTAGGGTTGTTTAAGCTTAGAAAACCGTGGATTTGAGTTAAATGAACTTAGAACAACTAGAATCTAAGCTTAGATTGAAGAAAAACGGATTGAATTCAAGATTTTTCATTTTTCTCCTCATTTTCTCATTTTCGGATTTTTAAGGATTTCGAGTTTAAATCTTGTTTAAATGAGTCCAAACATGTTCTAGTATGTTTTTCCATCAACTATGATTGTTTTTCATGCCTGGGATTTGAGAAAAACAGGTTAGAATCAAGATTTGAATTTTGGCGATCGAGAAACCCGTGGCTGGGATTTCTGGATTTTCCCAGTTTGGCAGGCCGGAGTGATGATCGGTAGGCCGGTGTTCTTTCGACCGGCAGGCCAAACCTGGGGAAGTGTTCGGCCGATCGAACTTTGCTTCCAGCAGGCCGAACTATGCAGTTCGGCAAGCCGAAGCAGGGAGTCCGGCAGGCCGACCGAGGCATGGAAAATTTTGTGATTTTTCACCGTTTTCACTGTTTTGAACCCTGATTTAAATCCCAACCTTATAGAATGATTTTAAAGGTACAAATGGCACACTAGGACATCATGAAATGGTTCTGTAACATAGAATGTCTCGAACTAGATATTGATCGACTTAGTTTGTATCTAGGATCGTTCGTGGTTCCGTGGAGCTAACGTATAGCGGACCGGGATTACGGTGTGGGGCACCGGCACGATTATTGAGGTAGGACTTCTATCCTATTTCCTTGGTAGCCTGGTTTTGAAATGATTCGGCTTTGAAAAGGATTTCTATCAAAATGTTTTCAACGGTTGTTTGAAAATAGTTTTATCGGTTATATTTTAATATACCGTGATTATGAAATGAACTTCATCATGAACGTAATTGACAAAACTCGGTAATTGGGCTTTGAATGATAATGATAACAAACACAAAGGCATGATGCCATATCAGAGATCGGGTCGTGTAGCGATCGACCTTGGGGGCAGGTCCCGAAACCCAGCTTGGCCACTACGGTGGTGATATCATGGTTTGCCTAGGTAAAAGAAAAATGGTGTTTTCGATTGTACGAGTAGACTATTCTGCGTCAGAACGGCTCTACTCAAATTTTGTATTTATTTATTTGTTTATATAAGTTTTCTTTTGAGTACTCCTAACAATGAAATGTTTCTTAAATTAAATTATTTTATAAAACATAGTCCTACTGAGCCTTTCGCTCACATTTTATTTGTTTTAAATTTTCCCCTCTAGGTGGTTTCCCATTTAGGTTTGGAGAGGATTCTTCGGACCGAACACAGGAGCAATAGGAGGATTGATTTATATTTTGTATTATTTAATCAAGGCATGTAAGATTTAACTTTATTTGTATTTGAACTGTGATTGTATTTATGATATTGTCAGTACCATGTGTGTGCACAAGTTGTGGGTTGTGGAACCCATACTCGCGGTTTTTATTTAATTTTTATTGCTCGTTTAATATTTATAAATTCTTTTATAAAATGTGGTGGAAATCTTCTTATTTCTCACTTAATTTAATCCTTAAACCATTGGTTTTAATTAAATTCTCTTTTGATTAATCTAAATATTCCGCCACGTCACCTCCCGTACTCCGGGGCATGACACTATTTCAAGACACAACAAATTCGTCCATATAAATTCTAGCTTTTGAATTACTTAAAATTTAGAGAGGTTAATTTCTTTCACTTTGTATTTCTATATGGGTTTTTTTGTGATTAGAACTGGTTTCCAAATCTTCACTTGTTTCTTCAACTGTGGTAATGTCCACTCCCAACATTTCCACTAGACCGGCGCACCATCATAAGAGGTATATTCGCATTCCATTTGGCAAAGTAACTTTGTCAATTTAGCTCTTTCTGCTTAGTCTCTGGAGCAGTGGATCTTCGTATTGTTCGTATTCTGTCCATTTAGGTAAACAAACTCCTCAAGGTGGCAGTACAAAGCCAATACCCATATCTGTGATTTCATCAAAGAACACTGCCTTAGCAATATGTGCCTCATTTGAGACAAAGGGTGCTTTTGTAGCAGGCATATGGATTTTTTTTTCACGAACATTGGCCTCAGTTCACTGATGTAGCGTAAAGGGGCACACAATTGTGCGCATGGATCCATTGTCTTCCTCACAATAGGTGGTAAGATTTTCGGGCCTCAATTACATGAAATTGGGTATGACTTCAAATCGGCCCTACTTGCATATCAACATAACGCATCCCATGGTTCGAAATGGATTTGTTGCTAATCCGGTGAGGGTAGTTTGCTGTGTCAATTGTCCCTTTTATGATCCATAGCCATAGGCATTAACTAACCAAAGCTTTATTATCAATGAGTGCTCTTCTGACTTGTTACTCTTTTATTATGGTTTCCACATATAAAGGACGGTTATGCATATTTCCAAAGGCTTGAAGGTCACGAGATAGAAATGTGATTGTGTCTTCGGCAGTTTTGGCCAAATGTCGCACTGGTTGGCTCACCATGCAACACATCGGCCCATAATTCAGGGTGATATCTATAAAAGCTTGTGTTGCCTCTTTAGGGGATTCTTGTAAAAAATCTAATTGATCAAAGCTTTGATAGCAAAAGCAATGGCTCGACTAATGCTTCCTACGAATTTTAGGTCAATGGAAGGGTAACTTCCTCTTTTATTTCCTCAACATGTATCGAGGGATGGTTTTCATAGTAAAGCAAAAGCAAGAATTGTTCTAAACAAGTAATTATTAGAGCATTTTCTTGGTGAGGGGGAAATAGCAAATATTCTATAGTATTTTCTTCAATGATGACTTCTCCTTTTTGCAAGCGTTCATGATGGATTCTTCTCAATGTATAGCACTCCATGGTAGCATGATTGATTTTGCGATGGTAACGACAATATAAAGGATTTTTCATGTCGTCTACAGTTGGTAGCTAGCTTCTCGACATATGGAAGTGTGACCTCTTTATCTCAAATCCATGCTTCTAAGAGTACACATTTTCTCTTTAAACCATGAGACTGGTGTGGCTTTCCTCTGGTCCTTCCTTGCTTGGGTAACTTAGTACTTTTCCCAACCTAAGACATTGCTACTTCTATCCTGCATTTGGTGCCTCGCCATGGCCCTTTCTGATGCTCATCACTGCATGAAGGCCTCGTATATTTTGCAACTGTTGCCCCTATGTTTCGGGCTTTTATAAATAATTTTGTAAAACTGTCAATGATATGATTTTCTATGTGTTTATACTCATCAAGCTTTCCTTTAATACATAGTTCTACCAATTATTTTTCAGTCATTGTTTCAATGCAATCAAGATCCTTTTTCTCAAAAACATAGAACATAAGCAACAAAAGTTTCATTAAATTTTTGGCGTTCCCCGCTAAGAACAACGATGCTCCAATGTTCTTCTAGTACAAAGAATTTGGTACCAAACTAGGAAACCAAGTCATCCCATGTTTTGATGCATCCTAGTTGTAAATTCGCATATAATAAATATGCTCTATCAGAAGAGACTTGCTATACTCTCTTATTTGCAGGTCATGATCATAGCTATAAATTCCCAAGTTGTCAATAAATTTAATTACATGTTCTTTAGCATTGTCGAATTTTTCGTTGTACGGCTTACATAATTTTAAGGTTATGGCTTAGTTGCAATCTTTAAGGAGTAAGAAGGGTGAAAATCAATAGCACCAAAATCGTTGTGTTGCTCTGTTCTGCTTTGGTTAGTCCCATAACCTCTTCTTTAAGGAAAGAATGATTCCTATTTGTTACAAGATTGTTGGTTCTAGGCTTCTCTCCAATGTTGGTTCCAGGCTTCTCTCCAATGTTTTGGAAGATTGGATTATGTCTCCTTTTAAGTGTCTTTGGTATGTTCTTGGTTATTCTATTTTCTTTTGTTCGTTGTTTTTGCAAATGGAGTAAGGAATGGCGTATTTATAGCTGCAGCTCTTAGGGAGACGTGGAAATTTTTCTTTCCGTGGGGTCCCACCGGATAGGTAAACTAGAAAATCCATCCAATCCACTCTACTATTTGTCACACAACCTGAATTGTCTTGTTCTTTCCGCAAGTTGATCGGGGAAAAGCAAAAACATGTGCTCATACCGTGATATCCCCTTGCTCTTCCATATATACACTTGCATGGTTTTTTGTACTCATGGTTTGTTGGAGGAACTGCATATGCACCTCCACTTTTGCACATGACTTCACTTAAGTTAGCTTTGCTTACACCATCAAGTAGGCAACGGTGTATGCTATTCTTTGTTTTGTCTCCTACTATTTATATTAAAAAAGTGAGATTCATTTATAAAACCGGTTCTTGCTTTAAGTAATCCTTGGTCACGGAACAATGACCGAGATGGTAATGTTTATACCGATTAATGTCGAAATGTTTTCAAACGAAAGTCAATGCCTCTCAGTTCTAAATCATGATTATTGTAGGGTGTTTGGTATAGTAGTAACAACCATTAGTTAAAACTTTTTTTATTGTATCATATAAGAGCTTTATACTGCAATAATTTTTTTCTTTTTACTGTAACATGTAAGAACTTTATATTGTTCATAACTAAAATAATGGTTAAAATCACTCTTGCCAAACAGCCTTTGGTTTTGGTACAAAAGACATGGACATGCTATAACATATGCTTACTTTCAAAGCTTTTAGAAAAGATGTTGCGTGGGGGTTGTCTAAACTCTTATTAGAAAACAAAATTTGTAATGTACGTCAATTTAAAAAAACACATGAGAAATGTGAGTTTACGGTGGAGAATAAAAAAATTTTCCACTAAACAGAGAGGATTACATTTTGTTCTAGATTCGAAAAAATTGCCGCACGGTCGTCACTTCCAAAATCGCTGCAAGGTTTTTAGATCTATTATAGAAACCTACTTCTTGTTAAAAAAAAAAAAGGTATAATACTTGTAAATTCAAATTAACGTTTACTTCGACTAATTATTTAGTTGATTTATGATTTTAGGGAATGGCATCAATTGAAAATGTGACTGTTTTATCAATTTCAATTTCAACTTATGATGAATTGAAAAGCATTATTCATAGAGGATCTGAACAACGGCAAACATCCGGAACTCGGATGAATGAAGAAAGTTCTACATCTCACCTTATTCTTTCAGTTGTTATTAAAAGTACCAACCTTCAAACTCAGTCTGTTGCAAGCCGAGATCCATCATGTTGTCTAGAATTGCAGCAATGAACTGGAGAGGACAATCGCCGCTAAAAGCTTTTTCTCCACGGGCGCCACCTTTGTCGTCTTCGTGCCGGCGACATTCGACTCTGTGTGTGCGTGATGGTGGCGAATGCGAACTTCTGGGTTCACCCCATGAACACCGTCGAAGCCCCAAAAACCGCCGCCGAGCCCCCACGAACCCGATTGCTTGCCCCCTCCGTGATTGCCTGGGGTAATTTTTTTGAAGAATGTGTATTTTTTTTTTTTGTTTAGTTTAGAATGAGGGGTGATAGTTTCTATTTTTGTTTCTACTATAAAGGTCATTTTGAGCGTCCAATGGTTCTGATAAGTATTTTTCACTGGTGCAGAATTTTGTCATTCTTCACTTGACTTTTCCCAACTTCACTCAAAAAATTATCGATTTGTTATTGATAAATAATTAATAAATCAATAATAAATTATAATTAATCAATAATGTATTGTTGTAAAAGTAAATAAATAAGAGGGGGTTCATGCCTCTATTTTTTAAAAGTTCAGTTATTTGTCTAAAAAAAAAAAAATTGACCATTTATTAAAAAAGTAGTAAAATGGGCCATTAGTTAGTGATTCACCTACGACTCTTTTAAAAAAACTAGGACTATTTTTTAAAATAAGTATAAAAAAGCACTTACCCCCAAATTTCAAAAATTAATTATATTGAATTAAAAGGCTGTTTAGTAAGGCCAGTCCGGACCACAATCTCAAATATGAACAATGTAAAGCTCTCACATACTATAGTAAAAATAAAAAAATCGCTACAGTGTAAAGCTCTCACATGTTACAATAAAAACAGTTTTAACCAATAGTTCTAATAACTATATCAAACATCCTGTAAGAAAAACAGTAAAATTGCTTAAGAAAACACTTCTATCATTCCTCTAAAAAACAAAAACAAAAAACAAAAAACAGAAAAACAAAAAAAAAGAAGAAACTACTCTCTATTTGGTTCTTCCATAACAAGAGCTTAAATATAAATGATTAACTAATTTTGTAGATATGGGTACCAGGTACCCGCCCTATTATTTGGGGGTAGAGATGGGCATGTGGGTAAAAATGAACCCCGAGTAGGAAAAGAGGAGAAAGTGGGGGAAGCTTCTCCGTCACCTCTCCCAACCCAATTGTATATACTTTCAATAGCTATATATATATATATATATATTAATTAATTAAAAAACACGTAAAAAGCCTTTAGTGTGGATTTATAACAATTATGTGTGCTATTAATATTCGATTGCTCTATGAATTTAATTTTTGGATTATTGGAGTTGGATTTTATTTTTGTTTATTTTTATACAACATTAGATGCTATATTGTTGAATTTTACATTAAATTTAATGAAATTTGTTTTGAGTTTAACAATGTTACGATTTTTTTAATTGGTAATGAGTAAATGAATAAGTTATGGAAATAGCTCTCCTGGTTGGAATTCTTTAACGGGTATGGGGGGTAAAAGAGAAGTAGGGTATGGAGGCAAGGCAGCACATCGTCCTCGCCCCCACCCAGTTGCCATTTCTAAATTAAAGGTAGAGGAAACATAGGGACAATCTACATCAATAACCGAAGCAAATGAGGAAATAAAAGCAGCTAAATTCCATTACTTTTTTTTTTTTTGAAAAAGGGATATTTTTTGTGGGAATCTTCATTGATGATATATGTTTTAAAACCATTAGATTTTACGAAAATATCGATATTGGTAAAAATTGACATAAAATACGAAAGCACATCTTAAATTACTTTATTTTTAAATAAGAATTTGGGAAACTCTATAATAGTTAATTTTACATAATTCAGAAGAAACTATTAATCAAATGAGAACTTCGTAATAATGTGCATTGTAAAAATGTATCATGGTATAATAAATGATAATGATACGCTCAAAAATTTAGAAAAATTCTTGACAGTCATCCTAATATAGGTACCTTACATCAAGCTTTTTATACAATACCAAAAAATATCAATATTAAAAGGAGATTCTAGAGGTTTAAACTTTAAAACTTAAAATATCTTTTTGGTGTAAACAATATTTATACCAAGATGTAAAATTTTGAAAATAGTTGCTAACATAATTTTAAATACTATATTCAAGAAGAAGGACAAATTTTACTACAATTAAAAAATAAATTAAAGAAAGAATAAATGAATATAAAGCGTTGATACTTTGTCAATAATTTTAGAAAATTTTAGTAAAATTTTCTACATATTTTGTCATTTAACACTACATTTTTCACGCAAATTGATGGGATAGTTTGGTTTAATGTTTCAAGTGGTTCAAATCTTCTTTTAAGCTAGTGTTTGGGAAAGAAAAATAAATTCTCGTTTGAACTCCTGATTTGACAGTTTAAGCCAAAAAAGAGGCCTTTAATCTAGAAACACCCTGTAATCTTTGGGAAATTTTTTTTATTTATTTAAACTTTTTTTCCAAACATTACACACCACCTCCCCTAACTATTTTGAACATTTGATTCTTCAAACTATACTTTTTAAACCACACATCTCAAACCAATTAACTAGACATACCCAATATTTCCATGAAAATATCTATATTTACATATGTAACATCCGAGATTTTTAATGCATTAAAAATGCATTAAATTAAGGATTATATTAAGATAAAGTACGGTTTAATGAAAAATACTGTATAATAACATGAAAAATTATACAGTATTAGAGCAATACAGTATAAGAATTAAATTGTGTGGACCATAATTTCTTTTTATACTTTTATAAAAGAAAAGAAGAAAAAAAAAAGGAAAAATTAAAAAAATTGAAAGGAAATTTGACACTCTCTCTCTCTCTACTTTCTCTCTCTACATTTTCTCTCTCTCTCCTCAAATCTCGTTTGAGATTTCGGCGTTATTTTTTGACACCTCCCGCACCAGTGGGAAGCTCTCATTGAGCTGAGTCCAACGAGGTGTCATGCCACCCAAAACACCGTCGGAGGAGGGCTCACGCGCCGCCCAAAGTGGCGGTAAAACCTATATTTTTTCGACGTCATTTCTCCGCCGTCTGACCACCAATCGGCGTGATTTTGGTGTCTATGGACTCAGCGTGAGGAGAGGAACAAGATGGTACCAATTTCCCAGCTCGATTTTGGCCGGAACAGCTTCGCTGGAGCTGCCCCGTCGCCGCCGTGAAGCCACCGTCGGAGCCGTCGTATATGGCGGTGGTGTGGCACACCGTCGGTACCAAAATGATCAGAGGGAGACGGTGAGCAAGACCCCTCGGTCAATTGCTCCATTCCGCCGCCCCTCGTCGGAGAACGAAGGCACCCGCCGTGAGCCGCCGTGGGTGTGTTCGGGTTGGCTGTTTTAGGCCATTTTGTGCCAAATTGAAGAGGCAGCCACCTTCAGAGGACCGAGAGGAAGAAATTCGGTACCTCAATTGCACGAAACGATGGCCGGTCACTGGAGAACGACCTCCGCCTTGGTGCGCCACCGTGAGGGGCTTCGGGCCGCCGTTTCGTGCGGTGTTGAGCTGCCCCACTATGGGGAAATGCTCAGAGTGACTCGGGGAACGAAAGCCCCAAGTCAATTTCACGACGCCATCGCCGGACGACCGAAATCGGAGCCGCCGATTTTGGCCGTGAAATCCATCATCGATTGGAGCAGATGGAGGCCGAATTGGGTGAAATTGACCCCACCAATCGACTCAGGAGGGTCGAATTAGGGGGGGGTAGGCTCGAGCTCAGCCCTCAACGGAGCCAACCGCCGCCGATCAACGGCGGTCAACGCCGGTCAACGGTTGGTCAAAGGCCAAGTTGGGATTTTGTGATCCGGACCTCCGATCGAAGATCTGAGACCGCCTCCCGACTCGTTTCGACGCTCTGAACGCAATGGTGACCTCCGTTTGAGCAAATTCCACTCCGATGAAAATCGTCTGATACCGACTGCACGCGGATCGAGGCGATTCAAACAGCAGTATCGGAGTCCAGAATGACAGTTTCAAGAATGGATGATTTCCAGGAAGCATTCCTAGCCATTCATGGTCGCTCGAGGAGCACTGCAGAGGATGCTTCGCATACTGTAGATGCAGCGAGATACAACTGGATCTGCTTAGCTTGGAGTTCAAGTAAGTAGGAATCTCGCCTACAGTATGAACTGTTTTAGAATAAACTGTTTTAGATGCTTTCATAGAAATTTATGAAATGCATGATCAGTGATTGTTACACTGTTTTATGTAAGAATGAGTTTTATAACGTTACAAGGTTGACGAAAAACCCGTTAAGGGTAAAATCGTCATTATTAAGAAACGGCTAGAACGGAGTCGAACACTCCGATTTAGCATAATGTTATTAGACGAAAAATGTTCCGTAATACCTTAAGTAACGTAACGGTCATGTGAGATCAGATATTTAACAAGGGATGTTTAAGTAAACGAGAGGTAACCGAGGGGTTAAAAAGTTAAAAGGAAATGTAACCCCGGTGGGTTACAAGGCTAATTGAAGGAAATGTAAACTGATGGTTTATAAGGTTGAGTTAAAAGTATGGTAGACCGATAGTATACTAGTCGTTAAAGGAAAGAATGATTAATGTTTACATTTTATTATCAATCGAGTGGATTGATAATAAACAAAGTTAATTAATGAGTCGGCTGTCGTTTGATCAGGACACAGAGGCCGACTAATGGAAGGAAAAGGAACGGAATAGAGAACGCTAGAGTATAGTTCGGGTAAGTTTCAAACCTCGCCTACAGCATGAAGTAAATGATTTTTAAATGTTTATTTTTATGATTTGCAAATGTGTTTGCAATTGTTATGTAAATTGTTTTTAAAGTATGTTTGCATTATTTATGCAAAAAGTTTTAAAGTTCAAGAAAAAGATTTGCAATGAATTTGCAATCGTTATGTTAAAGGTTTATTGGCATATTGATATGCATAACGTTTTTAAAAAAAGTTTAAGTTATGATTTTCAAAGTATTGAAAGTATGTTTTGCATTATGACAATGCAAAATGTTTAATAGTTAAGTTATAAGTTTCATGATGCATTTACTATGCAATAAGTTGCATTTATTGTGCAATAAGTTTTAGAATAAAAGTTATAATTTGCAAAATGTGTTTGCATTTTATGATGTATTTATTAAGCAATATGTTGCATTTGTTATGCAATAAATTTTATAGTATAAGCTATGAATTGCAATTGTATTGCATATGATGTGATTGCATTTGAAATGCTCACTAAAGTTAATAAGAAGGTAACGTAAGGATAAAAAAAAAAGTGTCGTACCAGCCTCTTTGTTATGAGGCAATGAAAGTAAAATTAAAGTTTGACCTCCTAAAGGTGAGGTACAAGACCTCAATGTTTGATGGTCTCAAGTCTTCCACAAGGGAAGCATCATGTTTATGATCTCATGATTAATGAGTTGGTACGAACACTAAAGAAAGTAAGGAAAATGAAGGTTATAAGATAAAGAAAGTTAAGGAACAAGAATAAAGGTTGAGAAAGAAAGGAATATTTAAGTTTATAGAACGTTCATAAAATGCTCATAATTGAAGTTAATAATTGAGCATAAATGGAGTCATGCATTCTGATGTTACTTGAATGCTTTTTTATGAAATGTTTATATGTTATGTTTATGGAAAACATTCTGAAAAATGTTTACGATAAATGTTTATGAAGAACGTTTTCATGTTTTCAAGAAACGGTTTATGAACGACGTTTTAAGATAAACGTTCAAGAAATGTTTTACGAAAAACGTTTATGCAAAACGTTTCAGAAATGTTCTATGAAAAATGTTTATGAAAAACGATTTTAGAAATGTTTAAGGAAAACATTTATGAAAAATATTTCATAAATGTTTATGGAAAACGTTCATGAAGAACGTTTCAAGAGAAAGGTTTTCATGAGAAAAGTTTTTAAAGCATGATTAAATGAATTGTGAGTTTATGTTTGAACTTACTGAGCGAAAGCTCATTAAAAGTTTTTCATGCTGTAGGTAATTTATGGGTGACCAATAGGACACGCTAGAAGAGCTGGGTGCTGCGGAGGACAGATGCGAAGATTTGGGTATGGATACCATCACTGTTTGCTTCTGCTATGCAAAGAAAAGGTTTTCTATTGTTTAATGTAGTGTTTGCGAAGTTTTAAGAAAATCAGAGTTTGAAGAAATGTATTCAAAGTTTTAAGTCATAGTTTACAAACTGTTTTATGTAATTATAAAGTAAAGTTTAAAGCTATGATTTAATAAGTGTTTCTTATTAAGTTTTGAGAAACGATTTGAAATGATTTTAAGGGCAAGTGTTGAGCGATGTCTCAACTTGAAATGCGACAGAGGTCGCATCAGTTTTAAAGAACGTTTAAAAAAAAAATTATTACAGTATTTTTCTTACTAAGTAAGTAAGATTACTGTTTATGAAACGATGTTTATGAAAGTAAAGTGACTACCCGAAAAGGCGGGTCGTCACAACATATATTTCCACATAAATATATGGATATTCTACAAAAAAAATACTACACCCTTGTTTCTATATCAATACTTGCAAAATACAAAAATGTCTGTAAAAATATTGATGCAAATGTTGATTTCTCAAACCTTGCATCCTCCATATGGTTGTGTAACACGACTCCAAACATCATCACAATAACAGCTTCGTAACAGGTTTTTTGCCACAGGAAAATGTTTTCTATGGCTTGCGATGGTGGTCATGTGCCTAGGCTCTTGTAGGACTAGGGTGGGTGGGTATATGTTGTGGGTTTGATGGCATGGCCCATGGGGCGACGAGAGGTTGATGACAGCATGGGTCATGGGGAAGGCACTGGGCTCGATGAGATTCTACAAAGGCTCACGCTAGGAGGGCGATAGCTCATAGTGGCGTGGCATGGGCTTTGTGATGGGGCTAGGATGGGGGGATCCAAGATAATGGGAAATGCTTGAAGGCAGAGGTGGTCTAGAGTGTTCTAGTAGCAATAGCGAGAGCTCAGGCGGCATAGGCTTGGGGTTGGGGAAAAGGGCTATGCAAGTTGCTTGGGTTGTTGAAGCTTTTTTCTTTTTTGGATACATTACATTGACACCCCTGTATTTTGTCAAAATAACAAAGGCACCCATTCTGTTAGTTGACTATTAATGTTGAACAAACTTTAAACATCAAATTTTTGAAAATGTCATAAATTCCCTTCCATGCACAAAAAAGATGTTTTGATCTATATGTATTGTTAAAAAAATGACATTTTCACATTTATTTTGGATCAAAATTGAGTTTATTTAATTTTTATTCACTTTTTAACAATAATTTTCACTCATATAAAAATTTTTTTCTTGATCTTTTTTTATTCATGTTTTCAAGAAATTTAAATGTGTTTTTTTTTCTTATAAATTGATAAGTTTGAGTGTTCAAAAAATAAGTACATCTTACTTAATAAGACAAGAACCATCTTCACACATAAAAAAAAAAAAAAAAAACACACACACACACAGACACATAAAGTTATAAACAAAATAACAAAAATCTCCTTAAAAAAACAAAAATCTAAACTCAAACTTTATAAATTTTATAAGTTAAAAAAATAAAAATTTTAAAATAAAAAAAATTCATGTCCTCTCTCACTCTCTCTGTGCTCAATCTCTTTGCCCTTCTCTCTCTTTCTCTCGATTTGACAGGACGTCTGAATTGGGGGCTGGGGCGATGAGAGGGTGGGCTTTGACGGCAAACTTTAGAGGCTTAGGGGCAGGGCTGAAAGTGCTGGGGCGAGGCAGGAAAAGGAAAGCACTTGGTGAGGAAGAGACGATTCCGAGGGAAGGAGCGATTGTGCAATCAATGAGGGGGAACGGCGAGGGTGTCACGACTTTAGGGATGATGGCCACGCGGGCTAGGGCGCACGGGATTGTGGTGGAGATGGCAAGGCTGCGACAGCATGGTGGGTTGCTCTCCTGGAGGTGGACGTGGGTTGGTAAGCAAGGGAAGGGGTGGGGTGGACAAACTATGATGGGTATGTTGTTGTGTCAATGGTTCAGATTAAAATGGATAATTTTGTCATTTTATATTTAAAACTAAGAGAGTTAATTCAAAAGGTGTCGATGTAAGCTTTGGTTAAAAAATGTCTATTATTTTGATAAAACACAGGGAGTTCAACATAATTTATCTTTTTTTTTTTTAAGTGAAACTAAGATCAAAGCTTAAGATTAAACTGATTACATCAATGGCTAAAATAAATTATAGTAGTTTTGTCATTTCTGATCTAAAATTAGCGCGTGACTAATTTATTTGATTAATAAGGCTTTCTCTCATTTAGAGAAAACACAAGGTTGCGTCCATAAAAACTTCATCAAAAATCAATTGGAGTCCTAAAACAATAGTGCTTTCCAATTGTGAAAAAGACAGTTCTTGTGAAAAACCATTACTGTTAGGATCAACACGCCTAGCTAGGGTATATCTAGTCGACTAAACCACTGTTTATAGCATGTTCGAATTCCTTATAATCTCCTCAAGAAACGAGAATATCAGCTTCGAGCAATTCAAAAAAACAAAAAAGCGTTGAGGTGTTTCAAAAATGTAAAATTTGGTTTCAAAAACGATTGCAAAAGTGACCAACCAATCAGCCAAAACGTCTTAACAATTCTGAATGCCTGTTAGACATTTCAGTTCCTATGCACTAATGATAACTCACAATCAATAAACCCTAAATACTGATTATTTCTCACTTAGGAACTTGTTTTCCATTAACCAAAAAAAATATTCATTACTAATATGACATTTGAGTCGAATTGAAAAATGAATGAGGTTATACAATTCATCAAAATATTGTAAACTCGACATCAAAATGTGTAAACCAGAATGTAATGAAAGACCAATATGATATCTAATAATATTAAAACAAAACCGAAACAAATGGGCCCCAAAACCACAAGTCAACTTAAGAAAATAAAAATCCGGCATTTCCAACAAAACCCTAAATTACTTTCTTGAGAACATTAGAATTTAAGAACTTGGTTTCGTCTCAAAACTAAGAAAACAGAACCGCATATTGCAATATAAATGACAAAGGCTTTTCCTAGTAGCGGCCAATACCCCAAACTCTGATTACACCGTCAGTGTATCCACTAAACAAAGTGCTTCCATCAGCACTCCAGCTCAAGCTTGTACAGTAGATAACCTGCCATATCCAGGTTCAGAGTTTAAAAAACAAGATAAAGATAATAACAATCTAGATTAATCAATTAACAAGAATAGTACATTTATCTATCAGTTTTCCATATAAATCTAATACACTAAAACATTTCATCCAGAGTTTGGGCAAGCAAAGATAAAACATCAGAACCCATGGTAGCAGCAAATGAAAATCAACATCTAATAGATGTAGTTTTAGCTACAAAGACAGAGAAACGACCTGTAATTGAAACTACTAGCACCGACCGAAACAAAGCAGATATGTCATCCTCCAGTAAACAGATTTGAGATACATTTTAAGAATCATTTCCTTAAAGCAGAAATTAAAAAAAAAAAAAAAGAAAAAGCAATACAATGTTTTGTTAGGCCTTGATTAGGCTTCCTAGATTTCGTTAAAGAACATGAAAAAAGCAAATGATTACGTTTCTTCTTTTTTTTTTTTTTTTTTGGTAGTTTTAAACAAGAAGGTACAGTCCCAACTTACACAGACTAAATTAAAGCAACAACAAAAGGCTCTTTAACCAAAATTAATATCATATAATCGACAACCAATCTACAACCATGTATTATTTAGCAATAAAACATAAAGATCATCAAATGAACCTTTAAGCAAGATTCAGAATTTAGCACTAAACAAGTGTCATATTCACATACCACAACACATAAAAAAAATGCCAAATTCACAATCTCAAGAAACGAAAAACCAGACAACAAACAAATTATATAATATACCTTCTTTTTGTTAGCAGTTGCAGCATGAGTATCCTCGGTCTTCTCGGCCTCGGTCTTCAGATCAACCTTCAAATCCTCAACAATGCTCTTGCTCTCCAAATCCCAGATCTTGATGCTGTTTTCAGTGGCAGCACAGAGCCAGTACCTGTTAGGGCTAAAGCACAAAGCATGGATAATAGCCCCAGCATCAAGAGAATAAAGCCTCTTCCCCTCGGCCAAATCCCAGAGAAGAATAACCCCGTCCTTCCCACCGCTGGCGCAGAGAGACCCATCGGGAGAAACAGCGACGGTGTTGACGTATCCTCCATGGCCTGTGAGAGTGTTCCTCAGCTTGCAGTTGGAAAGATTCCAGACCTTGACGGTACGGTCCCAGGAGGCGGAGACAATGGTGGGCTGAAGATTGTTAGGGCTGAATCGGACACAGCTAACCCAGTCGGAGTGGGCCTCGCCGCCGTCGCCGGAGATGGTGTACTTGCACTCACCGAGAGTGTTCCAGAGCTTGATTGTGCGGTCACGGGCGGCGGAAACGATCTGGCGATTGTCAATGGAGAAGGCGACAGAAAGGACGTCCTTGGTATGGCCGACGAAGCGGCGGGCAGAGACTCCGGCGGCTAGATCCCAGAGGCGGAGCTCGCCATCCCAGGAACCGGAAAGGGCGAATTGGGAATCAGAGGAGAGGACAACGTCCTGGACGAAGTGAGAGTGGCCGGTAAGGCGGCGGCGGGGGACGCCATAAGCCTTGTCGTCCTTGGTCAAGTGCCAGAGAATGATCGACTTGTCGCGAGAAGCAGTCACAATGATGTCGGAGTTGTCGATCGGGGTGGCTATGGCCGTCACCATGTCGGTGTGGGCCCTCATCGTGCCGCGCAGAACCAGTCCCTCGCTCGCCATTGTTGTTGGTTGATGGAACTTCTCTAGAGGAAGAAAGAGATCGGCGGATGGTCAGAGACTGATTTCCAGGTTTTGGAGGAAAGGCGAAAAAAGGGTTTATATACGATAGGCTGTGGGATAAATATTGGATTATATATGTGGGACGAGAGAGGGAGTGCCGATTAGGGTTTTGGTGGATTTTGTTATGAAGTGGAGCCCTACGGGGGTTGGGAGCTGTTTGGAAGTGGAGTTTTGTATTCGGGTTTAGGCATGGATGCGTGGTTATGATTGCATTTCCGAACAAGAATGACCCATCCGGCCCAAAAGATGTAAAAACTGGAGACCATGTGCAAAGCACATGGGAGTTTTATGTAAATCTTATACATAATTTTTAAGATAAATTGTCATGTTAATAGTACCTAACCTTTCACGAATATATTACATCTAGGAATTTATTCTTAAGCCGATCATAAATATCATATAAGGATGTTTGATAGAATGAATTTAGTAGTGATCACAACTTATGTATTTTGTTAATTCTTGGATGAATTAATAGATTTTTTTTGTTTTTACGTTTATTTTAGTTTTAATAAAATCTAGTTAATTATGTCTTTTTATTATATTTTATTTTACTTTAGCTCATTTTATTTTTATTTGTTTAGTTTTGTTATTATTATTTTTAGTTTTAGTTTTAGGTTTTAGTTTTTTTTTTTTAATTTTAATTATTTTGGTAGGTTGACTCATTCTAGAGCTTTGAATCAACAAAAAATTCACACCCTAGTGCCAAAAGAGCTTGCCCCACAACCCTCCCCCCCCCCAACAGAGTCACAAAAAGCATGTGCGACTGCACCATCAAACCTCACACTCATGCAAGAAAAGCATCAGATCTTTGCAAATCTAAAGTGCACAACCATGCTGTTTAGGTGCTTGTAGCCGCATGTGTCCCTTTTAGCCCAGATGTAAGTGATTTAACAGTGCGCGTGTGGCTTTTGAACCAAATTGTGTGCTAATTTTGAGGCTAATTTAAGGAGGAATTTCCCCTTTTTTGAGGTATATAAATACCCTTCTAGCGTTTTTTGCAAGGGTACTTTTTTGGACTAATTTTGGAGAGGAAGTGGCAGCCACATTGAAGCTCAAAGGAAGAGGAGAAGAGGAGCTTGATGATCATCTTAGAGCTTCACATTAGTTTACTTCTTTACTATATCTTTTCTTTGAATTTATTGTAAATGACTATGGATTTCTTTTAAATTACTATGGATTTCTTTTTCATATTTTGGTTTGTGTTTTTAGTTTTATTTGTGATTATGTGCAACTAAGTTTCTTAGTCTAGAGGGCTATGGACCCAAGTTGATTTTGTGTTTGGTCTATTGTCATGGATTAATGCAATTTAATTTCCATTTTCCATTTATTTGTATTTCCTTGAATTTAATGCCTCTAATTGATTAGTCACCAATAAGTTGATCTTGCATTTAGGATTAGTATTTGGGAAATGAGGGTTCTAAATGTGGGTTTAGGAAACACAACTTAGAGTATTGTAGAGTTGGGAGACTTATGATTTCTTTGTGGCTAATTATAGAACTTGTTTAACAAATCCTTAATAATTAATTTTAAATAGTAATATTGAAATTAATTAGTTTGTGTAATTTTTAATTAAATACTTGGGAGAGGAAAATTGGGATATATGAGAGTTCTATGCCAATAATTTTAGGAAATTAATGTCATTAGTCTAGGTAATTACCAATTGCAACAGAAACTTAGTAAAATAGTTCCTCTAGACCTGTTCCATCATCGTTCAATTTCGTTTACTTTCTTTATTGATTTTAATTTCCTTAATCTAATTTTAGTGTATTTTGATTTCTTAGTTTTAATTAAAATTGCCATTAATTCAATATTGTCTAGATAAAGTTAGGAGTGCTTAAACCATAATAGATAGTAAAATTTTAGTAATTCAATGCTTGAGGAAAACGATACTCCACTCCTACTCTATTACTTGTGATCATGATACTTGCATGCGACCAAGTTTTTGGTGCCGTTGTCGGGTATTGAAATTATTTTTTTATTACTATTGTACCTTAAGTGCTTCAATTTTAATTTAGACTTTTGTTTTGCATTCTTTTATTTTAATTTTTTTTAGTTGCTTTGTTTTTGTAGTTGATACAAAGAGCATGGAGCTTCAATCTCTTATCGTTGGATCTGGAAATCAAAAGGACGATTCAAAGAATCCCAGGTGATAGAAGACAAGAGTTGTTGCCATGGCATAAGAGGAGGAAAATCCTCAACTGGCTCTTCATGACTAATTTATGCCCGTTGTCACCAAGAACTATTTCGGGGTTCGGCGTTAAGCTATCAACGCCAACAAATTTGAGTTGAAGCCAGCCTTGATGTGTATGGTGCAATAGGTTGCTTCATGAGGATCCAAATGTGCACTTGGCAAAATTTTTAGAGATTTGTGACACCATCAAGATAAATGGTAACGCAAGACCAAATTTGGCTTCGGTTATTCTCTTTTTCTCTTCAGGACAAAGCAAGAGCTTAGTGGTTATCTTTGGCACTAGGAAGTATTGAGACATGGGCGGAGCTAGCCTAGAAATTTCTCTCAAAATTCATTCCTTCATCGAAGACTTAACAAATTAGGAGTGACATTGCTCAATTTTGTCAAATGGAATGTGAGCCTCTTCATGAAGCTTGGGAGAGAATCAAAGAGTTAATCTGAAAATGTCCTCACCATGCATATCATGATTGGTTCTTACTTCAACAATTTTATAATGGTTTCGGTGGCCAGATAAGAACTTTAGTTGATGAGGTAGCCGAAAGGTCTCTTCTGTCAAAGATGGCTGATGAAGCTCAAGCTCTATTAGAAGAGGTGGTGTATAATAGCTATCAATGACCTAATGAGAGGTCAATGACTAAGAAGTTGGCCAGGATTTATGATGTGGATCCCATGATTGCAATGCAAGCACAAATTTTGGCCTTGTTAAATCAATTCTCCACCTTGTCTACTAAAAGAGTGTCTTCATCATCATCAAGCATAAAATCTACCGCACTAGCTAGTGCTTTATTTTTAGGGATTGAAGGTAATCAAGAGGCACTTCAATTCATCCAAAAACCAAAATTTTAACTTCTAAAACAATCCTTCACCCACTCATTACTATCTAGCCATTTAGAATCATGAATACTTCTTCTATGATAACATGAAGAATGTCTTGCAACCTCTACCAGGCTATGAGCAAAACATAGATGAAAAGAAGCTTTCTTTGGAAGATATGTACGAAACTTTCATGGCTAAATCAAGGGAGATATTTAATGAGCATAAGCAAAGAATGGATAGGATAAAGGTGTCTATTTGTAACTTGGGTACAAACCTTGGTAGTTTAGGTGCCTCTATGAAGACTATTGAAATGCAAGTTGGTCAACTTACACAAGTAATCAATAATCCATAAGGCAAGAGATTTCCTAGCAACATGAAGACAAACTCAAGTGAACATTGCAATGCTATCATTCTAAGGAGTGGAAAAGAGGTGTAAGAGCCCAAGCCACAAGAAGATAAAGTCAATACTTCCATTTCTACAACATCATTGAACCAAGAAGTGAAGCCATTAAACGAGAACCATAAACCACGATGAGTTTACTTCCTAGACAATATGTCTACCCTCCCCACACCGCTTCCATTCCCTCAACAGTTTTAAAAGAAGAAGTTAGATGTGCAATTCTCTATGTTTTTGGAGATTTTTGAGAAAATCCATATCAACATTCCTTTTGTCGATGCACTTGAACAAATGCCAAACTATATCAAGTTCATGAAGGAAGTCATGTTAAAGAAAAGCGATTGAAAGATCATGAAAGCATCAGCTTTATTGAGGAGTGTAGTGCCATTCTCCATGCAAGTTGCCTCAAAAGTTGAAAGATCCAGGAAGTTTCATCTTCCCATGTACTATTGCAGGATTAACATTTAAAAAGTCTTTGTATGACTTGGAGCGAGCGTTAACCTTATGCCTCTTTTCGTGTTTCAAAAGTTAGGAATTAGAGAGGTTAGGCCCACAAACATTACATGCACCTTGCTGATCAATCCTTTACTTATCCTAAAGGAATTGTTAAGGATGTGTTGGTCAAGGTGGGTGAATTCATCTTTTTTGCTGATTTTTTTGTCTTAGATATGGAGGAAGATCATGAAGTACCATAATTCTTGGACAACCATTCTTGGCTACTAGAAATGCGGTGATCAATGTGCCAAAGAGGAGTTGAACTTAGGTGCATAGGACGAGAAAATGACATTTAGTGTTTTTAAAACACCTAGCAATCCTCAAGAATCTCCCTTGCACCTTCAAGTTGAAAATAAAGATCATGGAGTAGGTAAGGCCAAGGTGAAGAGCATCTCGATTCCAATAGGCCTAGACAAAGAGAGGAGGCATAGGCTAAGAACTTGGAGATTGGTTCATCATGGCCACCATTGACTTAAGTCCACTATACTAAAGGGCATGAAATGAAAAGTGACACAAGTCCGAAAGACCATCGAGAACATCAAGAGTAAGGTTACAATGGAATGGTTGATCGATGACATCAAGGGCTGAGTTAGAAGCTATGGCAACGTCAAGCTAGCGATAGTAAACAAAATGCTTCTTGGGAGGCAACCCAAGTTTTATTATTTTTCTCTTTTTCTTATTTTATTTTTTATTTATCTTGTTTTATTTTCTTATTTTCTTTTATTTCATTATATTGTTTTGATTTTACTCTTATTGAAAAAAGAAAAAAGGAAAAAGGAAAGAAAAAATGAAAAAAAAATGAAAAATGAATGAAAACAAAACAAAACAAAGAAGTAAGAAGATCAAGCAGCATAAGCCAAAAAGCACGCCCCCACACGGCCATGCCATTTGACCTCGCAGCAACACGAAATTGGGATTTCAAACTCCTTGATTCTTGAAGGATGCAGCCCCATTATCTCACCATTAAAAAACTTACCATCTAAAGACAGTATACCATTCAGTTAGACCTATGTATCCAAATGGTTGAGCGTCTAGTTCTTCAATTATAGGATAACACATATAAGAGGATATCAACTACTCTTGAAGAGAAGCTATGGATTCCATATATACGAATAACAGGTCTACACCATAAGAGTCATGCCTCCAATGTACCGGCATGTGTACCACTATAAAATGTGGATGTCACCCTTCGGTATATCAAAAGACACAAGTTAAGACAACGGTGAGCCCATCATTCATCTTAGGATTAAGATACAATACATATGATTGTCTCAAGTAAATTAATTTATCGAGACAGAATTATTAATCCAAATCAATTCATTTTATGTCCCGATCCAACATATCGTCACCTATGACAATGCGCCAATGTTTCTATTCGCGGAGTCCACCTCCGATGGTCAAGACAAACCATTTCCTGTTAGGGATATAGACAACATAATAATCTTTGCATAAATAAAGCACTCAACTTTATTCCCTCGATCGCGGATTTTATGATTTAGATGGTCATCTTAAGAATCGTGTCTTCCGCATAATCTGTCCATCAAATGCCCAATTCTTAAAGGTTTAGATTGACAGTCTTAGACTTTTGTTTGCTTAACATATATTCAACAAATATAAACATAAAGAAGACAAGATTTGGTATATAAATAATAAATAAATTCTTTATTGATAAAAATATCTTCAAAAACATATTATATTTTTACTCCTTAGGGCATACATGTCTAACACATGCCCATGCCTTAACTCATATTTTGCCCAAGTTTTGGCCCATTTTCTACCGTCCTTCCTTCACAAACTCCTTCTTTCCAAACCTCTCACGTAAATCCTTTAATTCACTCAAACCTTCCCACTTTTTACCCTCAACATCACTCAATTCTTCATTCCACTATCTCCAATCCACTAAATTCCAACACTTTCATCTAACCTCCATCAGCACTCCTTCATTGTCAAGGGTTTCAAGGATCATCTTTAACACCCCAAATGGTGTCTATAATTTTGTGGGATTGTCATCAATTCTAGTTCAAGTAAGTGTATTCCAAGACTTTCCTCCATAGTTGGTGTTAGTTGACAAGCCTCTGTGAAAGAGTTAGTTTAATTGTAAACCTTGTTATGGATTGGATAGACATGTTGATAAGTTTATTGAGCTTATTTGGATTGAGACTTATGTTTGGTTATTGGGTTAAGTTGAAATCAATTATATGTGGCTTTTGGGGAGTATTGGAATTGTGTAGTGAGTATTTTATGGTTCAGTTAATTCCTACGAGCCAAGTGTTTGAAAAAATTTGTGTGAAAAGCCGAGATTGTTTGAGAATTTAATTCATCAGTTCTTTAATTTGGTTTGAGTTTTTGGTTGGAATTCCTTAGTTGGTAGCAGTGTGCTTTGATTGTTACCTTGGTGGAAGCTTAACTAAGATTGAAGAGAATGGTGTCCAAAGCGGCCTCGAAGCAATCTAAGCCTTCCTCCTCATCATCGCAATACAATACTAACTTCTTTGTATCGAAAGAAGCTCATGCCCGTTACAAACATTCCATCAAGAAGAAACTCGTAGATAGTGGAATTGAAATGGACCAAAATGCTTGCCTTCCTCCACAATTGGTGCAAATCATTCAAACATGAAAATGGGAGAAATTTTTCAAGCCCCATAAGGAAGTTGTTATTTTGCTAGTGTGGGAATTCTATGCTAATGCTTTAGAGTATGACAACTTTAGCACTACGATTAGGGGGCATGAGTTTGACTTTGGAAAAAAAAAGGCAATCAATAAGTTATTGAAAAAATAGTACGCAGTAAAATTTTAAAATTTTTATATCATAGTATTTTCTAAAACACAAGTTTGACATGCTATATGCATAAAGTAACCAAATCTTACTAACCTTTTGTGTGTCGAAAAGCTCTTGCAATCAATGAAGAGAAATAATATTCTAGAAGGACCTTAACTAACTGGCCTTCTTTGCTATTCTCTATCCACGATCGGAGTGAGAGTGGGCTCACATCGTTCAGCTTTTTCACCAGGTGATTCTCCTTCCAACTAGTAGAGAAATACCCAAAGCTATAATTCGTGATTTGTGAATGATAGCCTTTCGGGGAGTCGTAGAGTCTTGCTAACAGAGTCTTACTCTAGATTTCTCAACTGATCTAAATAATAATGAGACTCACTCTCCTTTTATAGAGGTTGGGTCCAAGAGTTAGTCCTTATCAGGTAAGGCTTTGAAAATTTTGAATCAGAATCAAATCAAGATCAATATTTGATAAAATCTGTGTAGAAACGCGTGATCCTTTTATCATTGGTCGGCAGGCTGAACGGGTAGGTCTGCCTGCTGAACCTCCTCAATCGGCAGGCCGTACTTAAAGATTGGCCAGCTGAACCTCCGATAGAAGATCCCTGCGAATCTTTATTTCCCACCCGAGATTCTTGGGATAGAGCCTTAGTTTTAATTCAAATAACCCAATAGAGAAGTTATCTAATTAAAACAGTCATATCAAGATAATCTCTAGGAAAATAAATATTCCTGATAATTCAACAAGATTATCTTGAATTAATTCAAAATTAATCTAATCGTTATCTGATCCTGATAATTCAACAAGTTTATATTGAATTAATTTTATCACAAAATTAATTCAATCAATAAACAAACAAGAATTATCTGATTTTACCAAATTTCAGCCAATCTTATAAATTTGACATAAGTTACCAATTATTGAAAAAACACGCCATATCATTACAGAATTTTTATGAGCTAGCAAAGGGGACCAAATGGACCTATGTAGTTTAAGCTCCCAATAATTATGAAACCCAATATCCTAGATATACATTTTATAATTATCAACTCCAATGCTACTCCACTAAAACCTTGGAGCTATACTTTCGAATGTTGGAAACAAAGTGCACAGCGGAATTTTAAAAAATTTTCATCAGAGTAATTTCTAAAACACAAGTTTGACATGTTATATGTATAAATTAGACAGATCTTACTAACCTCAGTGTGCCGAAGAACCTCCGCAACCTGTGTAGAGAAGTAACATTCCAGAAGAGCCTCAACCAACTGGTCTTCTTTGCTATTCTCTATCCACAACTAGAGTGAGTGTGGGCTCACACGTACAGCTCTTACACCGGTGACTCTCCTTCCAACCAACAGAGAGAACCCAAAGCTAGTGTTCTTGATTTGTGAACAAAAGCTCTCAGGGAATTTTCAGATGCTCACTAGAAGAGTATCACTCTTAATCTCTCAAATTGATCTGAGTAAATCATGAGACTCACTCCCTTTTTATACCTATTGGTCTTGGGGTCAGTCCATATCAGATTAGGTCTCAAAAACTCGAAACAGAATCAAGTTCGGATCAATATCTGATAAGATCTACGTGAAAACGCGTAATCTTATCTCCGTTGATCGGCAGGCCGAACATTCTGATCGGTAGGCCGAACAGGCCAGTTCGACAGGCCGAACACGTCATCCGGCAAGCCAAACTCCCGAGAAAAAATCTCCGTGAATTTTTTATTTTCCACCCGAGATTCTAAAGGATAAAGTCTCAGTTTCGATTCAAATAACCCAATAGAGAAGTTATCTGATCAAAACAAACTTTATCAAGATAATCTCTAAGAAAATAAATCAATTCATAATAATTCTACAAGTTTATCTTGTTCTAATTTGTCCAAAATTAAAACAACCGATAAACAGACAAGAATTATCTGATCGTAATAATTCAACAAGTTTATCTTGAACTAATTTCTTACAAAATTAATTCAACCAATAAACAGACATGAATTATTTGATTCTTACAAATTTTAAACCAATCTGATAAATCTGACATAAGTCACCAATTATTGGAAAAGCACGCCGTGTCGTTACAGGATTTTGTGAGCTAGCAAAGGGGACCAAAATGGACCTATAAAGTTCAAGCTCATGATAATTATGAAACCCAATATCCCAGATATATATTTCACAATTATCAACTCCAACGCTACTCCACTAAAAGCTTGGAGCTGCACTCTCGAACTTTATAGAATTATGAAGCTCATGTAGCTAAGTCTCCATGACATATCATAGTGTATCGTATCCCCATATGATCATCCATAATCAGCTTAAGGACAAGTTCTGTCTTACCTTCCTGATTATTTTTATCTTACGTTCCATTGTCTCACCATTAGAAAACTTACCATCCAAAGATAGTATACCATTCGGTTACACCTATGTATCCAAATGGTTGAGCGCTCCAATTTTCCAATTACAAGACAACGCATATAAGAGGATATCATTACTCCTAAAGAGGAACTATGGATTCCATATCTATGAATAGCTAGACTACGCTATCAAGAGTCATGCCTTTAACGTACCGGCATGCATACCACTATAGAGATGTGGGAGTCACCCATTGGTACATCAAAAGACACAAGTCGAGACAACGGGCCCACTATTCATCTCAGGATTAAGATACAATACAAATGACTGTCTAAAGTGAATCGATTTGCCAAGACAGAATTGTTAATCCAAATCAATTCACGTTATGTCCCGATCTAACACATCGTCACTTATGACAACGTACCAATGTTTCTATTCACGGAGTCCAACTCCGATGGCCAAGACAAACCATCTCCCAAAAGGGATATAGACAACATAACAATCTTTACATGAGTAAAGTGCCCAACTTTATTCCCTCGATTGCGAATCATATGTTTTAGACCATCACCGTAAGAATCGTGTCTTCCATATAATCAGTCCATCATATGCCCAATTCTTAAGGTTTAGACTGACAGTCTCAGACTACTGTTTGCTTATCATACATTCAACGAATATGAACGTAAAGAGGACAAGATTTGGTATGAATAAATTCTTTATTGATAAAAATGTCTCCAAAATAGTATTACATTTTTACTCCTTAGGGCATACATGTCTAACAATCTCCCACTTGCACTAAGTGAGTAAATACTGCAAATTTCGCATCCCCATAGCTTCCACATGCCTCTCCAAGACTCTCCCAGTATGTGTCTTCGTAAATGGATTAGCTAAATTGTCCTCTGACGCGATCTTGCACACCGTGATATGCCCGCCCTCAACGAAGTCCTTTATCACATGATACTTTTGATCAATATGCTTACTCTTCTTGTGAAATCTTGGTTCCTTAGCATTAGCTACCGCCGCACTGTTATCATAGTACAGTGATACCGCTTTATCCATACCAGGAACTACTTCAAGATCCCCAAGGAACTTGCGGAGCCACACTGCTTCTTTCGAAGCATCACTAGCCGCCACATACGCGGCCTCCATCGTTGAATCCAAAGTGCAATCTTGCTTCGCACCTCTCCAACTGATGGCACCGCCACCCAGAGTAAACACAAACCCTAAAGTCGATTTCCTAGAATCCAAACAGGATTGAAAATCCAAATCAATGTATCCTAGAGGAGTTAAATCCTCACCCGAAGACACAAGCATATACCCTCGAGTCCTTCTCAGGTACTTGAAAATATGCTTTACCGCAACCCAATGGTTCGGTCCTGGATCCGCCTGAAATTGACTTACAATCCCGACCGCATAACTAATATCCTGTCGAGTGCAAAGCATGGCATACATGAGACTACCCACTGCCGAAGCATAAGACACCTTCTTCATGTATTCTCTTTCTTCATAAGACTTTGGAGAGTCTTTCTTAGAAAGAGTAATTCCAGACCTAGATGGTTGCCCACCTTTCTAGGAATCCTGCATTGCAAACCTTCTAAGAATTTTATCTATGTAGCCGGCCTGAGACAAAGCTATCATTTTGTTCTTCCTATCCCGAAAGATCTGGATACCGAGAACAAAATTAGCCTCACCTAAGTCCTTCATGTGAAACTGCTTGGTCAACCAAAATTTGACTGATGACAATTCCCCAACGTCATTGCCAATTAGCATAATGTCATCTACATAGAGCAGTAGAAAAACCACTTTCCCATCCTTAATGTGTTTGTAAACACATGGTTCATCCACATTTTGTGAGAACCCATAAGTCTTGATCACTTGATCAAATCTTATGTTCCAAGAACGGGATGCCTTCTTAAGTCCATAAATAGACTTTAGCAGCTTACAAACCTTACCCTCTTGACCCGCGACCTTGAACCCGTCTGGTTGTTCCATATAAATGGACTCATCAAGATAGCCATTCAGAAAAGCCATCTTGACATCCATCTGCCAAATCTCGTAGTCGAGAGCGGTAGCTATGGACAAGAGAATCTGGATGGACTTAAGCATGGTTACAGGCGAAAAGGTTTCCTCATAATCGATTCCTTCCTTTTGCGTATAACCCTTAGCTACCAGTCTAGCCTTAAAGGTTTTGACCTTTCCATCCACTCCTCTTTTCCTCTTGTAGATCTACTTACACCCTATGGGTTTTACCCCTTCGGGAAGATCCACAAGCTCCCAGACCCGATTAGTCTCCATAGACTTCATCTTTATGTTCATGGCCTCTGTCCAGAGTCTTGAATCAACATCCTCCATAGCTTCTACGTAAGTATAAGGATCCCTGTCATGTTCATCCGGTTCAGCCAAAAAGACCTCCCCATTGAACATATACCTTTCAGGTTGACGCCCGATCCTCCCACTACGCCGTAGCCCCTGAGGTTGTTGTTCAGGTTTGTTTGGTTTTTCTACACCGATCAGAATGGTTTCGTTCGGAACCTCCGGAGTGAACGAATCACCCCTTAACTCCTCAAGCACCACTTTGCTTCGAGGTTTAAAGTCGTCCATGTAACTCTCCTCAAGGAAAGTTGCATTAGTTGAAACCACGACTTTATTTTCCTTTAGGTTATAAAAATAACCCCCTTTAGTCCATTTTGGATATCCTACAAACATGCAAACTTCCAAATGTGCTTCCAACTTATTCGGATCCTTAAACAGGACATGAGCTGGACATCCCCATATGCGAATATGGTTTAAGGATGTCTTCCGTCTTGTCCACAACTCGTGAGGAGTTTTAGGGACCGATTTTCAAGGCACATTGTTCAAAAGATAACATGCGGTTTGTAGTGCATATCCCCATAAGGATAAAGGTAATGATGAATAACTCATCATAGACCTAATCATGTCCAACAAAGTCCGATTCCTTCTCTCCGCTACGCCATTCTGCTGCGGTGTGCCCGGTGCAGTCAAATGGGATAAAATCCCATTCTCTAACAAGTGTCCCAAGAACTCATCAGAAAGGTATTCCCCACCTCGATCAGATCGAAGTGTCTTTATGGGTCTACCCAATTGCTTTTCCACCTCAGCCCGAAACTCCCTGAACTTATCATAAGTTTCGCTTTTGTGGTGCATTAGGTACACATACCCATATCTTAAGTAATCGTCAATAAAAGTGACGATGTACTCATACCCTCCTCGTGCCCGGATGTTCATTGGTCCGCAAACATCACTATGCACAAGTTCTAGAACCACTTCGGCCCTATTGCCCTTAGACCCGTATGGTCTTTTGGTCATTTTACCCTCCAAACAAGATTCACATTGAGGTATAGATTCCTCCGTTAAGTAACTTAAAGGTCCATCCCTTACCAACCTTTGAATCCTATTCACGTTAATATGGCCAAGGCGCAAATGCCAAAGATAAGTCTTATTAGAGTGAGAAGTTTTAAGTCTTTTTGAGTTATTATCATTTATCTTAGCATTAAGTAATAAGTCCATCTTAGGTTTGATAAAATATAGATTATTTTGCATCCATCCAGAACAGATAAAAGATTTGTTTTTATGAATCACCACTTTTTCATTAAAAGATACCACGTAGGAGTCTTTAAATAAAGAGCCTCTGAACTTTATAGAATTACGAAGCTCGTGTAGCCAAGTCTCCATGACATATCATAGTGCATCGTATCCCCATATGATCATCCATAATCGGCTTAAGGACAAGTTTTGTCTTACCTTCTCGATAATTTTTATCTTACGTTCCATTGTCTCACCATTAGAAAACTTACCATCCAAAGATAGTATACCATTTAGTTACACCTATGTATCCAAATGGTTGAGTGCTTCAGTTTTCCAATTACAGGACAACGCATATAAGAGGATATCATTACTCCTAAAGAGGAGCTATGGATTCCATATCTATGAATAACAAGTCTACGCTATCAAGAGTCATGCCTCCAACGTACTGGTATACATACCACTATAGAGATGTGGGAGTCACCCATTGGTACATCAAAAGACACAAGTCGAGACAACGGGCCCACTATTCAACACAGGATTAAGATACAATACAAATGACTGTCTAAAGTGAATCGATTTACCAAGACAGAATTATTAATCCCAATCAATTCACTTTATGTCCCGATCCAACACGTCGTCACCTCTGACAACGTGCCAATGTTTCTATTCACGGAGTCCAACTCCAATGGTTAAGACAAACCATCTCCCAAAAGGGATATAGACAACATAACAATCTTTACATGAATAAAGCGCCCAACTTTATTCCCTCGATTACGGATCATATGTTTTAGACCATCACCTTAAGAATCGTGTCTACCACATAATCATCCCATCATATGCCCAATTCTTAAGGTTTAGACTGACAGTCTCAAACTACTGTTTGTTTATCATACATTCAACAAATATGAACGTAAAGAGGACAAGATTTGGTATATATAAATGAATAAATTCTTTATTGATAAAAATGTCTTCAAAAACGTATTACTTTTTTACTCCTTAGGGCATACATGTGTAACAATCTCCCACTTGCACTAAGTGAGTAAATACAACAAATTTCGCATCCCCATAGCTTCCACATGCCTCTCGAAGACTCTCCCAGTAAGTCTCTTCGTAAATGGATCAGCTAAATTGTCCTCTGACGCAATCTTGCACACCGTGACATGCCCGCCCTCAATGAAGTTCTTTATCACGTGATACTTCCGATCAATATGCTTACTCTTCTTGTGAAATCTTGGTTCCTTAGCATTAGCTACCGCCGCACTATTATCACAGTACAGTGATACTGCTTTATCCATACCAGGAACTACCTCAAGATCCCTAGGGAACTTGCGGAGCCACACTACTTCTTTCGAAGTATCACTAGCCGCCACATATTCGGCCTTCATCGTTGAATCCAAAGTGTAATCTTGCTTCGTACTTCTCCAACTGATGGCACCGCCACCTAGAGTAAACACAAACCCCGAAGTCGATTTCCTAGAATCCAGACAGGATTGAAAATCCAAATCAGTGTATCCTAGAGGAGTCAAGTCCTCACCCGAATACACAAGCATATAGCCTCGAGTCCTTCTCAGGTACTTGAAAATATGCTTTACCGTAACCCAATGGTTCGGTCCTGGATCTGCCTGAAATCGACTTACAATCCCAACCGCATAGCTAATATCCGGTTGTGTGCAAAGCATGGCATACATGAGACTACCCACTGCCGAAGCATAAGGCACCTTCTTCATGTATTCTCTTTCTGCATAAGACTTTGGAGAGTCTTTCTTAGAAAGAGTAATTCCAGACCTAGATGGTTGCCCACCTTTCTTAGAATCCTGCATTGCAAACCTTCTGAGAATTTTATCTATGTAGCTGGCCTGAGACAAAGCTATCATTTTGTTCTTCCTATCCCGAAAGATCTGGATACCGAGAACAAAATTAGCCTCACCCAAGTCCTTCATGTCAACCTGCTTGGTCAACCATAATTTGACCGATGACAACGCCCCAACATCATTGCCAATTAGCAGAATGTCATCTACATAGAGCAGTAGAAAAACTACCTTCCCATCCTTTATGTGTTCGTAAACACATGGTTCATCCACATTTTGTGAGAACCCATAAGTCTTGATCACTTGATCAAATCTTATGTTCCAAGAACGAGAAGCCTGCTTAAGTCCATAAATGGACTTTAGCAGCTTACAAACCTTACCCTCTTGACCCGCGACCTTGAACCCTTCTGGTTGTTCCATATAGATGGACTCATCAAGATAGCCATTCAGAAAAGCCGTCTTGACATCCATCTGCCAAATCTCGTAGTCGAGAGTGGCAGCTTTGGACAAGAGAATCCGGATGGACTTAAGCATGGCTACAGGCGAAAAGGTTTCCTCATAATCGATTCCTTCCCTTTGCGTATAACCCTTAGCTACCAATCTAGCCTTAAAGGTTTCGACCTTTCCATCCACTCCTCTTTTCCTCTTGTAGATCCACTTACACCCTATGGGTTTTACCCCTTCGTGAAGATCCACAAGCTCCCAGACCCGATTAGTCTCCATAGACTTCATCTCTATGTTCATGGCCTCTGTCCAGAGTCTTGAATCAACATCCTCCATAGCTTCTACGTAAGTATAAGGATCCCTGTCATGTTTATCCGGTTCAGCCAAAAAGACCTCCCCAATGAACATATACCTCTCAGGTTGATGCCCGATCCTCCCACTACGCCGTAGCCCCTGAGGTTGTTGTTCAGGTTTGTTTGGTTTTTCTACACCGATCAGAATGGTTTTGTCCGGAACCTCCAGAGTGAACGAATCACCCCTTAACTCCTCAAGCACCACTTTGCTTCGAGGTTTAAAGTCGTCCATGTAACTCTCCTCAAGGAAAGTTGCATTAGTTGAAACCACGACATTATTTTCCTTAGGGTTATAAAAATAACCCCCTTTTGTCCCTTTTGGATATCCTACAAACATGCAAACTTCCAAATGTGCTTCCAACTTATTCGGATCCTTAAACAGGACATGAGCTGGACATCCCCATATGCGAATATGGTTTAAGGATGTCTTCCGTCTTGTCCACAACTCGTGAGGAGTTTTAGGGACCAATTTTGAAGGCACATTGTTCAAAAGATAACATGCGGTTTGTAGTGCATATCCCCATAAGGATAAAGGTAATGATGAATAACTCATCATAGACCTAATCATGTCCAACAAAGTCCTATTCCTTCTCTCCGCTACGCCATTCTGCTACGGTGTGCCCGGTGCAGTCAAATGGGATAAAATCCCATTCTCTAACAAGTGTCCCAAGAACTCATCAGAAAGGTATTCCCCACCTCGATCAGATCGAAATGCCTTTATGGTTCTACCCAATTGCTTTTCCACCTCAGCCCGAAACTCCCTGAACTTATCATAAGTTTCGCTTTTGTGGTGCATTAGGTACACATACCCATATCTTAAGTAATCGTCAATAAAAGTGACGATGTACTCATACCCTCCTCGTGCCCGGATGTTCATTGGTCCGCAAACATCACTATGCACAAGTTCTAGAACCCCTTCGGCCCTATTGCCCTTAGATCCGTATTGTCTTTTGGTCATTTTACCCTCCAAACAAGATTCACATTGAGGTATAGATTTCACCTTTAAGTGACTTAAAGGTCCATCCCTTACCAACCTTTGAATCCTATTCAGGTTAATATGGCCAAGGCGCAAATGCCAAAGATAAGTCTTATTAGAGTGAGAAGTTTTAAGTCTTTTTGAGTCATCATCATTTATCTCCGCATTAAGCAATAAGTCCATCTTATGTTTGATAAAATATAGATTATTTTGCATCCATCCAGAACAGATAAAAGATTTGTTTTTACGAATCACCACTTTTTCATTAAAAGATACCACGTAGGAGTCTTTAAATAAAGAAGATATAGAAATTAAATTCCTTTTAAATTTAGGAACATAAAAACAATCTCGTAAAATTAAATTCCTATAATTATCAAAATAAAGATGGACATCTCCCAATGCTTCCGCTGAGACCAAGGATCCATCGCCCATCTGAAGCGTTAGGTCTTCATGAAGTAGACTTCTCGTTTCTTTGAATCCCTGCAGAGAAACACAAACATGATTTGTTGCACCGGAATCTATGACCCAGATGTCACTGGATTCCTCAACCAAACAAGTTTCCAAATATAGAAGATCACACCTACCTCCCTTGGAAAGGAAGTCCTTGCAATGCTTCTTTATATGCCCGACCTGACCACAAAAGAAGCACTTAAGCTTCATTGGGTTCTTCTTCTTCTTCTTCTTGCTCTTGGTTGCAGGAGGAATAGAAGACTTCCCACTCTTGGCCCGTTGCTTCTTTCCAATCCCAGAGTTAGGATTGGAACCAGAAGCAGCTACCATATTGGCCTCACCACCAGCAGGAGACTCCCTGATCAGCAATTCAAACTCCTATAACTGTTTCATCAGTTCTGTCAAGGTCATATCCCGTCTATTGCTTAGATTAAAGGTAGCTCTAAATGGAATAAATTCCTTAGACAGAGTCCCAAAGACCATAGTCATCTGAGTTTCAGCTTCGATGTCGGCTCCATTGGTTTGAGCCTCAGCGAGGTAACCCATGACCAACATCATGTGCTCCTTTACAGATGTCCCCGGTCTCTGTCTACAGTTTAAGAGTTTCTGAAGCGCGCCTTGCCGCTTCGTTATGGCCTAGCCTCCAAACATATCCTCAAGATTATCCAAGATCTGCTTCGCAGTCTTATAATCCTGATGTTGAGCCTGCAGCACATTGTTCATGCTAGCCATAACATAGCAGCGGGCCTGATCATTAGCATCTTTCCAGCGGTCGTACGCTTGGAATTGCTCATTACTTGAGTCTCCCGTAGGCTCAGGAGGACAAGGAGTTGTCAGTACATATTTTAGTTTCTCAAAGGATAGGACGATGTCCAGGTTCCGTTACCAATCATTATAGCTCTCACTGGTTAATTGGTTTTTGTCAAGTATCGATGATAAAGCGTTTTTAGACATTTTCAATCTACAATAAAGAATCATATACCAAACATAAGCAAACATATATAATAATTTAGTAAGATAACATAATCATGTAAAATAATACAAATGTGTGATGTGTCAAAACCTTGAAAATATCACAACCTTACAACAATAATTCCCAACTCAGAATTCAGCAAGCTCCTTGGGGAGTCATGCCAAATTCAATCAGGAACACGAATCCCCTCCTGATTAATATATGCCATCCAGGACCCGTATGATCCAGCATATACTAATAATCATTTCTTTGGCCATTAATTTTATTAACAGAGCTCCTAGGGGAGGTTAATAATAAAATTAACGTGAGTGTATAACCACCGTTTCAATATTTTATCCATGATTTATAATCACCACCTAGGGGTGTGCAACCATAAATCATACTAAAATACCTTATCCTTTCAGAAATCCAATCTGGTACATGATAGAAATCCCTTTCTAGGGGTCGGGACCACCATGTTCTTCCTATGGACCAACGATGGAGGCCTTAGGTCCTCTCTTCGAAAACCTTCTCCCACTCAATCTTTTGAAGTCAAGGTTTTATTTTAAATTCATGCATGAACAATTTTAATATGAGCGGCACTCCCTATTCTATATGACATGTTATCAATATACATGGTAAATCATATTATAATGCAGACAAGCAAAGCTACAAGCAAAATAATAATAACCGTAATATTATGGTTCCACCCTAGAGAATAGAAAACTAAGATTACAAGAGAATAATCGAGACATTTATCGATTCTTCATCCTTGAATCCTCAAGCTGTATCCTTCTTCATGTAATATCCATCTTCAAGTCTTCAATCCCGTATGAATCGAATACTTCATATTTCTAGTCATATCCAAATTTAATGTTTCTTAGAATCGTCCCAAAAATAAAATTAAAACTGCACTTGAAAAAATTGCACCTTTTCTAGACACCCGGCAGCTCTCGGGCGGCAGGCCGATCTAGGTGATCGGCCTGCCGGTCTTGCTTCATCGGCCTGCCGATATGATACATCAGCCTGTCGATCCATGCAAGTTCGGCCTGCCGGTAGAGCATCAAAATTTCTGCCCCACTGTCGGCCTGCCGGACCACACTTCCGGCCTGCCGATCTGTGACCTTCGGCCTGCCGATCTGTGACCTTCGGCCTGTCGAACTGTGAGGTCCGGCATGCTGACCGAGCAGAAAACACACAATCCAGAAAATACAATTTTAATGCAATCTATCAATTTTATTTTCAACAATTCAAAAACATAAAATTAGAGACTCAGGAAATGCCTAGAGGCGCCATCATCAATCTTCTAGATCCGACTTCTCGATCCGTCTTCTCCGAATAATTATTTAATTATAAAATTCTTACAAATTAAAAATTAAATAACAATTCCTAAACGGAGATGATAGTCTGTCATCTAATTACATGAAAAACCTAGATACACATTCTAACCTCTAAGGAACCATAATCGGTATTAATTAATTAATAAATAATTAAACAATGATTTAATCAACCATAATTAATTAATAAACATTCACCGCATAATCCATGACAACATATATATTATATAGAAACCTAGAGTGCCATCTCTCTATAAAATGCAATTCAAGCATAGGAGAGATTAAGATCACAAAATTTATGCATATAACATGATCACAAACTTGCAAATTTATGTAAAAAACCTAGGCTCTGATACCAATTGTTGGAAACAAAGTGCGCAGCGGAATTTTAAAAATTTTTCATTAGAGTAATTTCCAAAACACAAGTTTGACATGTTATATGTATAAATTAGACAGATCTTACTAACCTCAGTGTGCCGAAGAACATCCGCAACCTGTGTAGAGAAGTAACGTTCTAGAAGAGCCTCAACCAACTAGTCTTCTTTGCTATTCTCTATCCACAACCGGAGTGAGTGTGGGCTCATACGTAAGCTCTTCCACCGGTGACTCTCCTTCCAACCAACAGAGAGAACCCAAAGCTAGTGTTCGTGATTTGTGAACAAAAGCTCTCAGAGAGTTTTCAGATGCTCACTAGAAGAGTATCACTCTTAATCTCTCAAATTGATCTGAGTAAATCATAAGAGTCACTCACTTTTTATACCTATTGGTCCTGGGGTCAGTCCATATCAGATTAGGTCTCAAAAACTCGAAACAGAATCAAGTTCGGATCAATATCTGATAAGATCTACGTGAAAATGCGTAATCTTATCTCCGCTGATCGGCAGGCCGAACATTCTGATCGACAGGCCGAACACGTCATCCGGCAGGCTGAACTCCTGAGAAAAAATCTCCGCGGATCTTTTATTTTCCACTCGAGATTCTAAAGGATAAAGTCTCAATTTTGATTCAAATAACCCAATAGAGAAGTTATCTGATCAAAACAAACTTTATCAAGATAATCTCTAAGAAAATAAATCAATTCATAATAATTCTACAAGTTTATCTTGTTCTAATTTGTCTAAAATTAAAACAACCGATAAACAGACAAGAATTATCTGATCGTAATAATTCAACAAGTTTATCCTGAACTAATTTCTTACAAAATTAATTCAACCGATAAACAGACATGAATTATTTGATTCTTACAAATTTTAAACTAATCTGATAAATCCGACATAAGTCACCAATTATTGGAAAAGCACGCCGTGTCGTTACAGGATTTTGTGAGCTAGCAAAGGGGACCAAAATGGACCTATAAAGTTCAAGCTCATGATAATTATGAAACCCAATATCCCAGATATACATTTCACAATTATCAACTCCAACACTACTCCACTAAAAGCTTGGAGCTGCACTCTCAAACTTTATAGAATTACGAAGCTCATGTAGCTAAGTCTCCATGACATATCATAGTGTATCGTATCCCCATATGATCATCCATAATCGGCTTAAGGACAAGTTCTGTCTTACCTTCCTGATTATTTTTATCTTACGTTCCATTGTCTCACCATTAGAAAACTTACCATCCAAAGATAGTATTCCATTTAGTTACACCTATGGATCCAAATGGTTGAGCGCTCTAGTTTTCCAATTACAGGACAACGAATATAAGAGGATATCATTACTCCTAAAGAGGAGCTATGGATTCCATATCTATGAATAACAAGTCTACGCTATCAAGAGTCATGCCTCCAACGTACCGGCATGCATACCACTATAGAGATGTGGGAGTCACCCATTGGTACATCAAAAGACACAAGTCGAGACAACAGGCCCACTATTCATCTCAGGATTAAGATACAATACAAATGACTGTCTAAAGTGTATCGATTTGCCAAGACAGAATTATTAATCCCAATCAATTCACTTTATGTCCCGATCCAACACATCGTCACCTATGACAACGTGCCAATGTTTCTATTCACGGAGTCCAACACCGATGGCCAAGACAAACTATCTCCCAAAAGGGATATAGACAACATAACAATCTTTACATGAATAAAGCGCCCAACTTTATTCCCTCGATTGCGGATTATATGTTTTAGACCATCACCTTAAGAATCGTGTCTTCCGCATAATCAGTCCATCATATGCCCAATTCTTAAGGTTTAGACTGACAGTCTCAGACTACTGTTTGCTTATCATACATTCAACAAATATGAACGTAAAGAGGACAAGATTTGGTATGAATAAATTCTTTATTGATAAAAATGTCTCCAAAAACGTATTACATTTTTACTCCTTAGGGTATACATGTCTAACATCGAACTATATATTATTACGAAGCCCGAATAACTAAGTCTCCATAACATATCATAATGTATCGTATCCCCATAGGATTATCTATAATTGGCTTGAGGACAAATTGTCTTACATTTTTGATTATTTTTATCTTGTGTTCCATTATCTCTCCATCGAAAACTTACCATCCATAAGACGATATACCATTAAGTTACATCTATGTATCCAAATGGTTGAGCACTCTAATTTTTCAATTACAGGATAAAGCATATAAGAGGAGATCAACTACTCCTAAAGAGAAGCTATGGATTTCATATCTATGAATAACAGGTCTATGCTATCAAGAGTCATGCCTCTAACGTATCGGCATGTGTACCACTATAAAATGTGGATGTCACCCTTTGGTACATCAAAAGACATAAGTCAAGACAACATGTCTAGTATTCATCTTAGGATTAAGATACAATACAAATGATTGTCTAAAGTGAATTGATTTACCGAGATAGAGTTATTAATCCAAATCAATTCACTTTATGTCTCGATCCAACACATCGTCACCTATGACAATGTGTCAATGTTTCTATTTGTAGAGTCCACCTTCGATGGCCAAGACAAACCATCTTCTATTAGGGATATAGATAACATAACAATCTTTACATGAATAAAGTGTCCAACTTTATTCTCTCAATTGCGGATCTTATGATTTAGAGAGTCACCTTAAGAATTGTGTCTTCTGCATAATCTGTCCATCATATGCCCAATTCTTAAAGGTTTAGACCGACAGTCTCAGACTATTATTTACTTAACATACATTCAATAAAAACATACATTCAATAAATATGAACGTAAAGAGGATAAGATTTAGTATATAAATAATAAATTAATTCTTTATTGATAAAAATGTCTCCAAAAACATATTACATTTTTACTCCTTAGGGTGTACACGTCTAACACAATTACACAACCTCAAGACATAAGACAACAACAACAGATATAGCCTTTATGCAAGAATGCTAAACTATGACTAGGCCCTCTACATCATTTGTGTTCCGGGTACCCAATGGGAAATGAAAAAAGACCGTCACTCCCACTTTGGCTACAATTCGTTGAAGGATGATATGAAGGTATGGATACATTTAATCATCGTTTGATTCTACCCCATATCACACTTCACTGAAGTAAGCATTAAGAGAGCATTGCTCGTATATGCAATCTCTCAAGACCTCACCATTGATGTAGGGAGCATGATCTCTTAACTTATAGTTCACTCGGCATGAAATGAGGGGGTGAGTCCTCTTTTCCCCTCATTAATCACCAAGTTTTGTAAGAGAGCCAACATTTGACTAGGTGAGAGAAAGGAGATTCTTCCCCTAACCCGACCACTCACCAACAACAGAATCCTCTACTTCATGCAAGGGCCAAAAGGAAGGCAATCCTAAGCCGGTCCATTTTTTAGCACCTCCCCTATAGGTCAATCTTCCAACAGACTGATGATGCAAGCTGAGAGGTTATATCGCATCGAGTTCTATGTAGGCCCATTGGAAGTGGAAAGTAGAGAAGTTGTCGTATGAGGCTACAAATGTTTGTTTCCAAGAACAAATGTTCCATTATAAATGTGGCCTCAAACCCACCAACCTCCAAGACAATGTCACTTGATGGTTGGAGGCCCGCCCCTACCTCTTTAACCCACTATATCCTTGGCAAGCCCCATCGTAGCCATAAGAAGAATATGATGATAAGGATATGGAAGAGAATTATTATGTGTGTTTGACGTGTATGCCCTAAGGAATAAAAATGTAATATGTTTTTGGAGACTTTTTTATCAATAAAGAATTTACTTATTATTTATATACCAAATCTTATCCACTTTACGTTCATAATTATTGAATGTATGTTAAGCAAACAATAGTCTGAGACTGTCGGTCTAAACCTTTAAGAATTGGGCATATGATGGACAGATTATGCAAAAGACACAATTCTTAAGGTGACAGTTTAAATTATAAGATCCGCAATCGAGGGAATAAAGTTGGACGCTTTATTCATGTAAAGATTGTTATGTTGTCTATATCCTATTAGGAGATGGTCTGTCTTGGCCATTAGATATGGACTATATGAATAAAAACATTGGTACATTGTCATAGGTGACGATGTATTGGATCGAGACATAAAGTGAATTGATTTGGATTAATAATTCTGTCTTGGTAAATTGATTCACTTTAGACAATCATTTGTATTGTATCTTAATCCTGAGATGAATAGTGGGCCCATTGTCTTGACTTGTGTCTTTTGATGTACCAAAAGGTGACACCAACATTTTAATAGTGGTATACATGTCGGTATGTTAAAGGCATGACTCTTGATTGCGTAGACCTGTTGTTTATAGATATAGAATCCATAGCTCCTCTTTGGGAGTAGTGATATCCTCTTATATGCGTTATCCTGTAATTGAAAAATTAGAGTGCTCAACCATTTGGATACATAGGTGTAACCGAATGGTATATTGTCTTTGGATGGTAATTTTTTCGATGGTGAGATAAAAAAAACGTAAGATAAAAATAATTAGGAAGGTAAGACAGAACTTGTCCTTAAGCCAGTTATGTATAATCCTATGGGGATACGATACACTATAATATGTCATGGAGACTTAGCTATACGGGCTTCGTAATTCTATATAGTTCGAGAGTGCAGCTCTAAGCTTTTAGTGGAGTGGTATTGGAGTTGATAATTATGAAATGTATATCTGGGATATTGGGTTTCATAATTATTAGGAGCTTAAACTATATAGGTCCATTTGGTCCCTTTTGCTAGCTGACAAAATCCTGTAACGATACAACGTGCTTTTCCAATAATTGGTGACTTATGTCAGATTTATTAGATTGGTTGAAATTCAAAAGAATCAAATAATTCATGTCTGTTTATCAGTTAAATTAATTTTGTGACAAAATTAATTCAAGATAAACTCGTTGAATTATTAGGATTGGATAATTCTTGTCTGTTTATTAGTTGATTTAATTTTGAATAAATTAAATCAAGATAAACTTATAAAATTATTAGGAATTCATTTATTTTCTTAGAGATTATCTAGATAAAGTTTTTTTAATTAGATAACTTTTCTATTGAGTTATTTGAACTAAAACTGAGACTTTATACTATAGAATCTCAGGTGAAAAATAAAAGATTCACTGAGATTTTTTTACAGCAGTTCGGCATGCCGATGGGGCAAGTTTGGCCTGCCGATGGGGCAAGTTTGGCCTGCCTATGCGCAAAAAAAAGATCACGCGTTTTCACACGGATTTCATCAGATAGTGATCTGAATTTGATTTTGATTTGAATTTGAGGCATTATCTAATAAGAACTGTCTCTTAGACCCAACCTCTATATAAAGGGAGTAAGTCTCATTATTATTTAGATCAATTAAGAGATTAAGAATGATACTCTGCTGGTGAGAATCTGAAAACTCTGTAAGAGCTCTTGTTCACAAATCACGAACACTAGCTTTGGGTTCTCTCAATTGGTTGGAAGGAGAGTCACTTGGAGGAAGAGCTGTACGTATGAGCCCACACTCACTCCGATCGTGGATAGAGAATAGCAAAGAAGGCCAGTTAGTTGAGGCCTTTCTGGAATGTTATTTCTCTTTATTGATTGCAGGAGTTTTTTGGTGCACAGAGGTTAGTAAGATCTGGTTAATTTATGCATATAGTGTGTCAAACTGGTGTTTTGAAAAATACTCTGATATAAAAAATTTTAAAAACTCTGCTACATACTATTTTTCTAACAATTGGTATTAGAGCCATGATTTTTACATAAATTTATGAGTTTGTGATCGTGTTATATGTATAAATTATATGATATTGATCTCTCCTATGCTTGAATTTAATTTTATAGAGAGTTGGAACTCTAGATTTCTATATATTTAATATGTTATCATGGATTATATGGTGAATGTTTATTAATTAATTATGGTTGATTAAATTATTTATTAATTTATTTATTTATACTTGTATGGTTCCTTAGAGGTTAGAATGTGTATCTAGGTTTTTCATGTAATTAGATGGCAGACTATCATCTCCGTCTAGGAATTATTATTTAATTTTAAATTTGTAAGAATTTTGTAATTAAATAATCATTCGGAGAAGACGGATCAAGAAGATGGATGATGACGTTCCTAAGTATTTCCTGAGTCTCTGATTTTATGTTTTTGAATTGTTGAAAATAAAATTGATGAATTGCATTAAAAATTGTATTTTCTAGAAATGGTGATTTTTGCTTGGTCGGCATGCCGAACATGGTCGTAGATTGGTAGGCCGGACATGAGGTTTGGTAGGCCGTCAGCAGGGCAGAAATCAAGTGGCTCTAGCGACAAGCCGAACTTCTGGTTCGGCAAGCCTATTTGTCATGAATTAGCAGGCCGATATGTTAAAATCGATAGGCCGATGGGTCATGACTGGCAGACCGATCACACAGATCGGCCTACTAGCAGAGAGCTAGAAAATTTTTCAAAAAAGGTGTAGTTTTAATTTTATTTTTGGGACAATTTTGAGAAACATTAAATTTGGATATGACCAGAAATATGAAGTATTCGATTCATACGGGATTGAAGAATTGAAGATAGGCATTACATGAAGAAGGATACAGCTTGAGGATTCAAGGAAGAAGAATCAATAATATGTTTCGATTATTCTCTTGTAATCTTTGTTTTCTATTTTTTAGGGTGGAACCATAATATTACGGTTATTTATTATTTTGCTTGTAGCTTTGCTTGATTGCTTTGCTTGTCTGCATTATAATATGATTTACCATGTATATTGATAACATGCCATATAGAATAGGAAATTCCGATCATATTAAAATTGTTCATGCATGTCTTTTTAAAATAAAACCTTGATTTCAAAGATTGAGTGGGAGAAGGTTTTCAAAAAGAGGACCTAAGACCTCCATCATTGGTCCATAGGAAGAACATGGTGGTCCCAACCCCTAGGAAGGGATTTCTATCATGTACCAGATTGGATCTCCTAGAGGATAAGGTATTTTAGCATGATTTATGGTTGTACACCCCTAAGGGGTGATTATAAATCATGGATAAAATATTGAAACGGTGGTTATACACTCATGTTAATTTTATTATTAACCTCCCTTAGGAGCTCTGTTAATAAAATTAATGACCAAAGAAACGATTATTAATATATGCTAGATCATACGGGTCCTAAATGGCATATATTAATCAGGAGGGGATCCGTGTTCCTGATTGAATTTGGCATGACTCCCCTAGGAGCTTGTTGAATTCTGAGTTGGGAATTATCGTTGTAAGGTTGTGATATTTTCAAGGTTTTGACACATAAACACATTTGTATGTTTTTTACATAATTGTGTTATCTTACTAAATTATGATATGTTTGCTTATGTTTGGTATATGATTGTAGATTAAAAATGCCTAAAAACGTTTTATCTTCGATACTTGACAAAAACCTATTAACCGTAGAGAATTATAATGATTGAAAATGAAACATCGATATCGTCCTCTCTTTTGAGAAACTAAAATTTGTGCTGACAACCCCTTGTCCTCTTGAGCCTACGGGAGACTCCACTAATGAATAATTCCAAGCATACGATCGCTAGAAAGATGCAAATGATCAGGCCCACTGCTATGTTATGGCTAGCATAAATAATGTGCTATAGGCTCAACATGAGAATTATGAGACTACAAAGCAGATCTTGGATAATCTAGAAGACATGTTTGGAGGCTAAGCCATAACAAAGCAGCAAGGGGCACTTCAAAAACTCTTCAACTGTAAGTAGAGACTGGGGACGTCTGTAAAGGACCACATGATGTTTGTCATGGGTTACCTCACAGAGGCACAAACCATTGGAGCCGACATCGATATTGAAACTCAGATGGCTATGGTCTTTGAGACTCTATCAAAGGAATTTATTCCGTTTAGAGCTACTTTTAATTTGAGCAATAGGCAGGATATGACCTTAACAGAATTAATGAAATAGTTACAAGAGTTTGAACTACTGATCAGGGAGTCTCCTGTAGGTGGAGAGGCCAACTTGACAGCTGCTTCTGGTTCCAATCCCAAGTCTTGGAATGGAAAGAAACAACGGGCCAAGAATGAGAAGTCTTCTATTCCTGCTAACAATAAGAGCAAGAAGAAGAAGAAGAAGAACCCAAAGAAGCTTGAGTGCTTCTTCAGTGGGAAGGTCGGGCACATCAAGAAGCATTGTAAGGACTTCTTTTCCAAAGGAGGTAGGTGTGACTTCTGTATTTAGAAACTTGTTTAGTTGAGGAATCCAGTGACATTTGGGTCATAGATTCCAGTGCAACTAATCATGTTTGTGTTTCTTTGCAGGGGTTCAAAGAAACAAGAAGTCTGCATGATGCAGACTTCATACTTCGGATGGGCGATGGATCCTTGGTCTTAGCGAAAGTAGTGGAAGACGTCCATCTTTATTTTGATCATTATAGGAATTTAATTTTGCGAGATTATTTTTATGTTCCTAAATTTAAAAGGAATTTAATTCTGTAGCTTATTTATTTAAAGACTCCTATTTGGTTTCTTTTAATAATAAAGTGGTGATTCGTAAAAACAAATCTTTTATTTGTTTTGGATGGATGCAAAATAATCTATATTTTATCAAACCTAAGATGGACTTACTGCTTAATGCTAAGATGAATGATAATAACTTTAAAAGACTTAAAACTTCTCACTCTAATAAGACTTATCTTTAGCATTTGCGCCTTGGTCATTTTAACCTAGATAGGATTCAAAGGTTGGTAAGGGATGGACCTTTAAGTCACTTAAAGGTGGAATCTATGCCTCAATATGAATCTTGTTTGGAGCATAAAATGACCAAAAGACCATTCAGGTCTAAGGGTAATAGGGCCAAAGGGGTTCTAGAACTTATGCATAGTGATGTTTGTGGACCGATGAACATCCAAGCACGAGGAGGGTATGAGTACTTTGTCACTTTTATTGACGATTAATCAAGGTATAGGTATGTGTACCTGATGCACCACAAAAGCGAAACTTTTGACAAATTCAGGGAGTTTTGGGCTGAAGTGGAAAAGCAATTGGGTAGACCCATAAAGGCACTTCGATCTGATCGAAGTGGAGAATACCTTTCTAATGAGTTCTTAGGACACTTATTAGAGAATGAAATTTTATCTCATTTGACTACACTGGGCACTCCATAGCAAAATGGCATAATAGAAAGAAGGAATAGAACTTTATTAGACATGGTAAGGTCCATGATGAGTTATTTATTCATCATTGCCTTTCTCTTTTTGGGGATATGCACTACAAACCTCATGTTATCTTTTGAACAATGTGCCTCCAAAATCGGTCTCTAATACTCCTCATGAGTTGTGGACGGGCAAGAAGACATCCTTAAACCATATGCGCACATGGGGATGTCCGGCTCATGTCCTATTTAAGGATGCGAATAAGTTGAAAGCACGTTCAGAAGTTTACGTGTTTATAGGATATCCAAAAGGGACTAAAGGGGGTTATTTTTATAACCCAAAGGAAAATAAAGTCGTGGTTTCAACTAAAGCAACTTTCCTTGAGGAGAATTACATGGATGACTTTAAACCTCAAGGCAACGTGGTGCTTGAGGAGTTAAGGAGTGATCCAATCACTCTAAAGGTTCTGAATGAAACCATTTCGATCAGTGTAGAAAAACCAAACGAACCTGAACAACAACCTAAGGGGCTTCGCGTAGTGGGAGGATCAGGCATCAACCCGAGAGGTATATGTTCAATGGGGAGGCCTTCTTGGCTGAACCGGATGAACATGATAGGGATCCTTATACTTACGCAGAGGCTATAGAGGATGTTGATTCAAAACTCTGGACAGAGGCCATGAACACGAAGATGAAGTCTATGGAGACTAATCAGGTCTGGGAGCTTGTGGATCTTCTCGAAGGGGTAAAACCCATAGGGTGTAAGTGGATCTACAAGAGAAAAAGAGGAGTAGATAGAAATGTCGAAACCTTTAAGGCTAGACTAGTAGCTAAGGGTTATACGCAAAAGGAAGGAATCGATTACAAGGAAACCTTTTAGCCTGTAGCCATGCTTAAATCCATTCGGATTCTCTTGTCCATAGCTGCCGCTCTCGACTATGAGATTTGGAGGATGAATGTCAAGACTGCTTTTCTAAATGGCTATCTTGACGAGTCCATTTATATGGAACAACCAAACGGGTTCAAGGTCAAGGGTCAAGAGGGTAAGGTTTGTAAGCTGTTAAAGTCAATTTATGGACTTAAGCAGGCTTCTCATTCTTGGAACATAAGATTTGATCAGGTGATCAAAACTTATGGGTTCTCACAAAATGTGGATGAGCCATGTGTTTACAAACACATTAAGGATGGGAAGGTGGGTTTTCTACTACTCTATGTAGATGACATTATGCTAATTGGCAATGACATTGGGGCATTGTCGTCGGTCAAATTATGGTTGACTAAGCAGTTTCACATGAAGGACTTGGGTGAGACTAATTTTGTTCTCGGTATCTAGATCTTTTGGGTTAGGAAGAACAAAATGATAGCTTTGTCACAAGCAAGCTACATAGATAAAATTCTCAAGAGGTTTGCAATGATGGATTCCAAGAAAGGTGGGCAACCATCTAGGTTTGGAATTACTCTTTCTAAGAAAGACCCTCCAAAGTCTAAGGAAGAAAGAGAATACATGAAGAATGTGCCTTATGCTTCGGCAATGGGTAGTCTCATGTATGCCATGCTTTGCACACGACCGAATATTTGTTATGCGGTTAGGATTGGAAGTCGATTTCAGGCGGATCCAAGACCGAACCACTAGGTTACGGTTAAGCATATTTTCAAGTACTTGAGAGGACTCGAGGGTATATGCTTGTGTATTCGAGTGAGGACTTAACTCCTCTAGGATATACTGACTCAGATTTTCAATCTTGTCTGGATTCTAGGAAATAGACTTCGGGTTTTATGTTTACTTTGGGCGGTGGTGCCATCAGTTAGGGAAGTGTGAAGCAAGATTACACTTCAGATTCAACGATAGAGGCCAAGTATGTGGCAGCTAGTGATGCTTCAAAAGAAGCAATGTGGCTCCACAAGTTCCCTAGGGATCTTGAAGTAGTTCCTGGTATGGATAGGGCGGTATCACTATACTGTGATAACAGTGCGGCGGTAGCTAATGCTAAGGAACCAAGATTTCACAAGAAGAGTAAGCATATTGATCAGAATTATCATGTGATAAAGGACTTTGTTGAGGGCGGACATGCCACGATGTGCAAAATCGAGTCAAAGGACAATTTAGCTTATCCATTTACGAAGACACTTACTAGAAGAGTCTTCGAGAGGCATGTGGAAGCTATGGGGATGCGAGATTTGTCATATTTACTCACTTAGTGCAAGTGGGAGATTGTTAGACGTGTATGCCCTAAAGAGCAAAAATGTAATATGTTTTTGGAGACATTTTTATCAATAAAGAATTTATTTGTATTTATATACCAAATCTTGTCCTCTTTACGCTCATATTTGTTGAATGTATGTTAAGCAAACAATAGTCTGAGACTGTCGGTCTAAACCTTAAAGAATTGGGCATATGATGGACAAATTATACGGAAGACACAATTCTTAAGGTGACGGTCTAAATCATAAAATATGCATTTGAGGAAATAAAGTTGGCGCTTTATTCAAGTCAAGATTGTTATGTTGTCTATATCCCTATTGGGAGATGGTCTGTCTTGGCCATCGGAGGTGGACTCTATGAATAGAAACATTAGCATGTTGTCATAGGTGACGATGTATTAGATCGGGACATAAAGTGAATTGATTTGGATTAATAATTCTGTCTCGGCAATTTGACTCACTTTAGACAATCATTTGTATTGTTTCTTAATCTTGAGATGAATAGTGGGCCTGTTTTCTTGACTTTTGTCTTTTGATGTACCAAAGAGTGACACCCACATTTTAATAGTGGTATGCATGCCGATACGTTGGAGGCATGACTCTTGATAGCGTAGACCTGTTATTCATAGATATGGAATCTATAGCTCATTTTTAGGAGTAGTGATATCCTCTTATATGAGTTATCATGTAATTAAAAAACTAGAGCGCTCAACCATTTGGATACATAGGTGTAACTGAATGGTATACTGTCTTTGGATGGTAAGTTTTTCGACGGTAAGATAATCGAATGTAAGATAAAAATAATTAGGAAGGTAAGACAGAACTTGTCCTTAAGCCAGTTATGGATAATCCTATGGGGATATGATACACTATGATATGTCATGGAGACTTAGCTATACAGGCTTCGTAATTCTATACAGTTCAAGAGTGCAGCTCTAAGCTTTTAGTGAAGTAGCGTTGGAGTTGATAATTATGAAATGTATATCTGAGATATTGGGTTTCATAATTATGGGGAGCTTGAACTATATAGGTCCATTTGGTCTCCTTTGCTAGCTCACAAAATCCTGTAACGATATGGCATGATTTTTCAATAATTGGTGACTTATGTCAGATTTATTAAATTGGTTGAAATTTAGAAAAATGAAATAATTCATGTATGTTTATCAGTTGAATTATTTTTGTGATAAAATTAATTCAAGATAAACTCGTTGAATTATTAGGATAGGATAATTATTGTCTGTTTATCAGTTAATTTAATTTTAAATAAATTAAATCAAAATAAACTTGTAGAATTATTAGGAATTTATTTATTTTCCTAGAGATTATCTAGATAAAGTTGTTTTAATTAAATAACTTTTCTATTGGGTTATTTGAATTAAAACTGAGATAAATTTTCTATTGGGTTATTTGAATTAAAACTGAGACTTTATCCTCTAGAATCTCGAGTGGAAAATAAAAGATTCGCTAAGATTCTTTTTTTCGGCAGTTCGGCCTGCCTATTAGATAGATCAGCCTACCTATGCGCGAAAAAAGAAATTCGTGTTTTCACGTGAAATTCATCAGATATTGATCCGAATTTAATTATGATTCAAATTTTGAGGCATTATTTGATAAGGACTGACTCCTAGACCCAAACTCTATATAAAGGGAGTGAGTCTCATTATTATTTAGATCAATTGAGAGATTAAGAGTGATACTCTACTAGTGAGAACCTAAAAACTCCATGAGAGCTCTTGTTCACAAATCACGAACATTAGCTTTGGGTTCTCTCAATTGGTTGGAAGGAGAGTGACCTGGAGGAAGAGCTGTACGTGTGAGCCTACACTCACTCCGATCGTGGATAGAAAATAGCAACGAAGGCCAGTTAGTTGAGGTCCTTTGGGAACGTTACTTCTTTTCACAGATTGCAGGAGCATTTCGGCACACAGAGGTCAGTAAGATCTGGTTAATTTATACATATAGCATGTCAAACTTATGTTTTAGAAAATACTTTGATATAAAAATTTTTAAAAATTCCGCTACGTACTATTTTTCCAACAATGTGGTGCCCGCCTAACTTTATCACCCTACTAATATATATAATCAAGCTAGACGGTGCAATATCTGACTTAACTATAAATTAATTATTTAAGAAAATAGCGGGCAAATTTGAACTTTTTGGAAAGCCTTGCAATTTATAAACAACCACACGTCTATATTTACAAAAGAAGAGTGGCAATAAATATTTACAGTAATTTACATCTCAAAATGAAACACCACTCGAACTGTACTTATAACAACCCTATCATAATTACAAGTAACAAGATATGAAGTGTAAACAAAAGTATGCCCACATAAGGTCAGCAGTGTCCATATACACGGAGTCACAAAAACGGAGAGTGTGTCAGTCAACCTTTAAATTAACACTACTAAGATGTACCCTCATCTGCATTACAAGATAAAAAAAAAGTAAGCTAATGCCCAAAAAGTAGAAACTATGCAATTCAATGTAGTAGCATCATGTGTGGGTTCATAACATTTTCATCGTACCTATCATATCATAAAAAAACATTTAATGCACGCATGGTTATGTACACCATGAGTCGCCTGCCTTGGCCTATTTAAGCATGCATGCGTACTAACAAACCTTCACCAATCAATAATGCCTCAGGCTACCCCATGACACAACGGTCTAAAAAATGGTCTCAGGCACTCCCATGAAACCACTTGAGTCCTAGGCTAACCCATGGAACTTAACTCAGGCCACTTACAAGCTAACCACATAGCGCACATACAAACAATCTCTTTCTCATAGTACGATGATTTTCTTCAGAAAATTATACATGTGCCTTTATGCCATGAATGCAAGTGATGGAGTAAATCATACATATTACAACAACAATCTTGTGATGCAGTTGAAATGAATTTCTACTTACCTCATTTCCAAAGAAAAGGTGATAAGCAGAAGGCGTCAGTGTCCTCGTCAAGCTAGATGTACTAGTAAACCTAATATTTCAAACAGCCATATTTACTCAACATAAATAGACAAATTCAATTGCTTCAAATAATTTTACATCTGAGATAATATAAACTTATACCACAGGATAAGTTATATTGCATATAGTTTAATTCATTACCAAAAATCTTGAAATCACATGCACGTATATGTGCCTAAAATGAAATAAATATTAACTAAAAGAGTCTCAAATAATACTGAGAATTAAATAACGTGAAAGACACTTACTAACTATTAAAAGAAAATCTATCATATCATAGATGTAATAATATGTAATAGTATGAGTATAGATGAAAGTTGAAGAAATTAAAAAGTACACCATATATAAACTAATAATTAATCAACATCATATTGTATACAAATAAAGAAAACTTCAAATAAATTATCCATGCATTATATGTAATACAACAATACAATAACCATTACTTAATCAGAATAAAAAAACTTACAATCAATAATCCAATACATCATTTTTCTCCATAAACTATATGTTTACATCTTAATACTCACCATGAAAGAAAACAATACAATAAAGCACATTAGGGAGTATATGATATAATTACATATATCTATAAAAAAAACCCAGCTTTAGGTATTTAGTGGAAGCCTATCTAAATTCATTGAAAGAAAAAAAAAAAAAAACATTAGTGGCATAGTGTAACGCCCCGAAATTTATTTAATATTAATGTAATGTAAATGATGAATTAGTGTGCCATAATTAAAGTTTTAACATTTATTAGACTATTTGGTTGGATTTTTGAATTTTTGGTTGTTTTGTTAAATTAATGAATTCGAAGGATTTCTTATTGTTTTAAAATGATGTTTTGAGTTTTAAAACACAACAATTTGTAAAATGTTAAAAATACTCTGTTTTGCAAAACCGTGGGCGGCACATGGTTTTCGTACAGTAAAACCGCCCACCGATTTTCTCTATTTATTTCCTTCCTTCCTCTCTCTCTCCTCACTCTCCCGTGACATTCTCTCTCTCTCTCTCGGCAGCTCTCTTTCTCTCTCAATTCTCTCTCAAATTTTTGAAACCACATTCGAATCCAAGCTTCGGAACAGCAAGGAGGAAGCTCGGGGACGTGATTCGGCAACCGAGAACGCGGATTGAAGCTTCGATTCGAGGTTAGATTCGAAATTTCTAAACTTTTTACAAAATTTTCAATTTTGTGTGTTTTTGAAATCTAAGTTTGTTTAAGCTTAGAAAACCATGGATTTGTGTTAAATGAACTTAGAACAACTAGAATCTACGCTTAGATTGAAGAAAAATGGATTGAATTCAAGATTTTTCATTTTTCTCCTCTTTTTCTCATTTTTGGATTTTTGAGGATTTTGAGTCAAAATCTTGTTTAAATGAGTCCAAACATGTTTTAGAATGTTTTTCTATCAAGTATAATTGTTTTTCATGCCTGGGATTTGAGAAAAACAGGTTGGAATCAAGATTTGGATTTTGGGGATCGAGAAACCCGTGGCTGGGATTTCTGGGTTTTCCCAGTTCGACAGGCCAAAGTTCATGTTCGGCAGGCCGGGGTGATGATCGGTAGGCCGGTGTTCTTCCGATCGGTAGGCCAAATCTGAGGAAATGTTCGGCAGGCCGAACCTTGCTTCCGGCAGGCTGAACTGTGCAGTTCGGCAGGCCGAAGCAGGGCGTCCGGCAAGCCGACCGAGGCATGGAAAATTTTGTGATTTTTACCCGTTTTCACTATTTTGAACCCTGATTTAAATCCCAACCTTATAGGATGATTTTAAAGGTACAAATGGCACACTAGGACATGATGAAATGATTTAGTAACATAGAATGCTTCGAACTAGATATTGATCGACTTAGTTTGTATCTAGGATCGTTCGTGGTTCTGTGGAGCTAACGTATAGCGGACCGAGATTGCGGTGTGGGGTACCGGCACGAGTATTGAGGTAGGACTTCTATCCTATTTCTTTGGTAGCCTGGTTTTGAAATGATTTGGCTTTGAAAATGATTTCTATCAAAATATTTTCAACGGTTGTTTGAAAATGGTTTTATCGGTTATATTTTAATATACCGTGAACTGAAATGAATTTCATAATAAATGTAATTGACAACACTCGGTAATTGGGTTTTGAATGATAATGATAATAAACACATGGGCATGATGCCATATCAGAGATCGGGTCGTGTAGCGATCGACCTTGGGGGCAGGTCCCGAAACCCAGCTGGGCCACTACGGTGGTGATATCATGGTTTGCCTAGGTAAAAGTAAAATGGTGTTTTGATTTGACGAGTAGACTGTTATGTGACAAAACGGTTCTACTCAAATTATTTATTTATTTATCCATGTATTTATTTAAGTTTCCTTTTGAATAGCGTCTAACGATACTATGTTTATTTGCATTAAACGATTTTATAAAACATAGTCCTACTGAGCCTTTCGCTCACGTTTTATTGTTTTAAATTTCCCCTAGGTGGTTTCCCCTTTAAGTTTGGAGAAGATTCTTCGGACCGAACTCAGGAGCAATAGGAGAGTTTATTTATATTCTGTATTATTAATCAAGGCATGTAAGACTTAACTTTATTTGTACTTGGACTGTAAATTGTATTTATGATATTGTCAGTACCATGTGTGTGCACAAGTTGTGGGTTGTGGAACCCATATTCGCGGTTTTTATTCAATTATTATTATTTGCTAAATATTTAAAAAAATTCGTTTATCAAATGTGGTGAAAAATCTCTTTATTTCTTACTTAATTGGATTCTTAAACACTTAATTTTAATTAAATCTATTTTTAATTAATCTAAATATTCTGCCACGTCACCTCCCGTACTTCGGGGCGTGACAGAATGGTATCAGAGCTCAAGGTTATGAACCTTGGGAATTGTGCACACATAGGTTTGACAATGAAATACCTCTGACAGTCCAAATTTTGTTTTCAGAAGTGAGAGAATGGCACCTAGACGTCGTTCGACTGCTGACCCCGAGTTTGGAAATGATGAGAGCATGATGAGGTCTATGTTTGCGGCTTTCCGGCAGATGGCAGCCAGGGCTAGATCAGAAGACTCCAGTGTTGGTAGTCGGCATGCGTTCTTTAAGGAATTTCGACGGGCGTCTATTCTGACTTTTGATGGCAACGGGGACCCGCAGTTAGCTGAATATTGGTTGGATTCGATCTTGAAGCATCTGGATACTCTCGGTGTGCCTGAGGAGTATCGTGTGGAATTCGCGGCGTATAAGCTCGAGGGTGGCGCCAACACTTGGTGGAAGCCGACTAAGCGCCTGGAGCGCGGTGGCGATATCGGTTGGGAAAAGTTCAAGGAGCTGCTCTATGATCGGTATTTTCTGCAGGGATATAGAGACCAGAAAGCAGCTGAGTTTTATAGATTGCAGCAGGGTGATCTATCAGTTCGGGAGTATGAGGCAAAATTTAACGAGTTGGTTAGATTTGCTCCATCAGCGGTGGCATCGGAGCGTGAGAAATGCATCAAGTTTCAGGAAGGACTCAAGGCTCCTATTCGGCGGCAGTTGGTTGCTCTACGGCTTAGGAGTTTCGGAGAGCTCGTGTCGTCGGTGATCTCCGTGGAGAATGATTATGTGCAGTATTGTGAGGACCGAGCCAAGGCTTCAGGAGGACCGCAGAGGAGTGGCAGGAAGAGCACCAGTAGTCGTCCAGCTCCGGGGAAAGGCAAGCAAGGCGGTGCGACCAGTGGCAGCAGCAGTTCGTCTGGCAGCGGGCGCAGCAACCCCTACAGCTTTCATTGTCATTTCTGTCAGCAGCCCGGACACATCAAGAGGAATTGCCCAATCAGGAGTGCTCGTCTTGGATCGCAGACCGGGGAGGATGCCAGTCGTTCATCTCAGCCTCAGCCTCAGACCCTACCTCCGCCTCCGCAGTACCCGCAGTTGCAGTATCCGCAGTTTTCTCCTCAGCAATTCTCACATCCGGCACGGGGGCAGCAGCCGTAGTATTTTCAGCGCAGTGTTCCTCAGTATAGAGCGCCGAGTACAGGTAGTGTGCAATCATCTCCATCTCAGCAGCATCGGCCGAGTAATGCAGGACCCAGTAATGTCGGTAGAGGAAGAGGAAAAGCGCTAGTGCAGGTTCATGCAATGGCATCTGGAGGGACAGATTCTCAGACTGGTAACGCGGTTGTCGATGGTATGATTTTGGTTTCCAGATCTTTAGCTCGCGTTTTATTTGATACCGGTGCCTCTCATTCTCTCATTTTGAGTTCTTTTATACATGCCTTGGGATTAGAGATAGAAGAGTTTAATGAACCACTAGTCATAACTTCTCCCTTGGGGCGAGTGTGTGTAAACTGTATGTGTAAATCTTGTAAAATAAAGATTGGGGATGAGATTTTGAAAAGTGATTTGATTATACTCCCCATGAGTTCCTATGATGTAATTCTAGGGATGGACTGGTTGTCCAGGTATAGTGCAGTCGTGGACTGCCAACTTAGAAAAGTAACCCTAGTGTCTGATAGGGGGACGGTGATCACTTACCAGGGTGGTGGTGATTGGTCAATGAGTGAGCGTCTTATGAAGTCGTGTTTAGGAGGGCGAAGGAATCTAGATTGTTTTGCTTTTCTTGTAAATCTAGATTGCGAGCCCTATGTTTCGAGGGGTAGTGCAGCGATTCCGGTGGTTGATGAGTTCGAGGATGTTTTTCCCGACGAGTTATCAGGGTTACCACCGCATCGGGAGATTGAGTTTGGTATCGAGTTGTTTCCAGGGACAGCACCGATTTCTATGGCACCTTATCGGATGGCGCCGGCAGAAATGAAGGAATTGAGGAAGCAACTTCAGGAGCTTGCTGATAAAGGATATATTCGGAATAGCACATCTTCGTGGGGAGCACCTGTTTTGTTCGCTAAGAAGCACGATGGGACTCTCAGGTTATGTGTGGATTATCGGCAGCTGAATCATGTTACGGTGAAGAACAAGTATCCCTTGCCTAGGATTGATGAGCTATTTGATCAGTTGGGAGGTTCGCGATACTTCTCGAAGATTGATTTGCGTTCAGGTTATCATCAGCTCAGGGTCAAGGAAGAGGACATTCCCAAGACAGCTTTTAGGACTCGGTATGGGCACTTCGAGTTTCTGGTTATGTCTTTCGGGTTGACGAATGCTCCGGCAGCTTTTATGGATCTGATGAACAGGATATTTAGACCGTATCTGGATCAGTTTGTGATCGTGTTCATCGATGATATTCTTGTGTATTCTAAGACTTGGAAGGAGCATGAGCAGCATCTTCGGATCGTGCTTCAGACTCTGCGGGAGCACCAATTGTATGCTAAGAGGGAAAATGTGAGTTCTGGTTGACTGAGGTCAAATTTCTGGGTCATATCATCTCGGAGCATGGTATTTCAGTGGATCCGTCCAAGATTGAAGCTATATTGGAATGGGAACGACCAAGGAATGTAGCGGAGATTCGCAGCTTCTTAGGTCTTGCTGGATATTACAGGAAATTTGTAAAGGACTTTTCGAAGATTGCAGCTCTGTTGACGAGATTGATCAAGAAAAACGTCAGGTTTGAGTGGGATGAAGATTGTGAGCTTGCTTTTTAGGAATTGAAGAACCGGTTGACTTCAGCTCCAGTGTTGATTATTCCTAGCAGTGATGAGCCGTATGAGGTTTATGCTGATGCTTCAGGGCGTGGACTTGGATGCGTGTTGATGCAGCATGGACGTGTAGTTGCATACGGATCGAGACAGCTACGACCTCACAAGCAGAATTATCCTACTCACGATTTAGAGCTTGCAGCGGTGATCTACGCGTTGAAGATTTGGAGGTGTTATTTATATGGAGCATCGTTTCAGGTCTTCTCCGATCACAAGAGTTTGAGATATTTGTTCACTCAGAGGGATCTCAACTTGAGGCAGCGTAGATGGGTGGAGTACATGGAGGATTATGATTTCGCTTTGTAGTATCATCCCGGGAAGGCTAATGTAGTCGCGGATGCGCTTAGCAGGAAGTCTTCAGGGATTCTCGCTTGTTTGATTTTTGAGGACTGGAGCAGGGATGCGACAGTGAGTGAGTATCGGCTACTGTATCATGAAGATGGTGATCGAGTTTCGTTATATCATGTGGAAGCGACTCCAGCTCTTGTTCGGATGGTGAAGCAAGGTCAGTGGCAGGATCGACATTTTCAGGGGATTTGGTCGCGGATTCAGAACGGGGAGCAGTTAAAGGAATGGAGCGTGCATGCAGATGGATCGTTGTACTTTCAGGAGCTTCTTGCAGTTCCAGTTATCGCCGAGGTGACGAAAGCCGTTCTAGACGAAGCTCATAGGTCTCAGTTCGCTATTCATCTGGGGAGCACCAAGATGTATCGTGATTTGAAGAGACAGTATTGGTGGAGAGGCATGAAGAAAGATGTTCGAGAGTACGTGGCCAAGTGTTCGACGTGTCTCCAGGTGAAAGCTGAGCATCAGAAGCCTGCAGGTCAGCTTCAGCCGCTTCCTATTCCAGGGTGGAAATGGGAGCATGTGACGATGGATTTTCTCACAGGTTTGCCGAGGACGGAGCAGCGGCATGATGCAGTTTGGGTTGTGGTCGACAGGTTGACGAAATCGGCGCATTTCATTCCGTTTAGGTCGACGTGTTCGAGGAAGATTCTTGGGGAGTTGTATATGCAGAACATTGTGAGGTTGCATGGAGTTCCTTTGTCCATCACCTCTGATCGAGACACCAGGTTTAATGCTAAGTACTGGAGGAGTTTTCAGGAGGCTTTGGGTACGGATTTGAACTTCAGTACGGCGTTTCATCCTCAGACTGATGGGCAGTCTGAGCGGGTTATTCAGGTTCTCGAGGATATGTTGCGTGCTTGTGCGTTGGACTTCGGCGGGAATTGGAAGCAATGTTTGCATTTGGCGGAGTTCGCGTACAACAATAGTTATCAGGCGAGTATCGGCATGGCACCATTTGAGGCGTTGTATGGGCGACCGTGTCGGTCACCTGTGTGTTGGGCCGAGCCAGAGGATAGAGTTATTCTTGGGCCAGATGAGATTCGTGACAGCAACGAGAAAGTCGTGGTGATCTGGGATCGATTGAGAGTAGCTCAGAGTCGGCAGAAGAGCTACGCAGATAGGAGACGTAGACCCTTAGAGTTCGCGGTTGGAGATTTTGTTCTCTTGAGGGTATCACCTTGTAAGGGAACTATGCGGTTCGGAGTGAGTGGGAAACTCACGCCGAGGTATATCGGGCCGTTCGAGATCACTCAGCGTGTTGCTGTGGTCGCTTATCGGCTTGATCTTCCGCCCGAACTTTCTCATGTGCACAATGTGTTTCATGTGTCGATGCTTAGGAAATGTCCACCTGAGCAGGGTAAGATAGTATCGTTTTGCGATGTGCAGGCTCAGGAAGATACGACGTACAAGGAAGTGCCGATTCAGATCATCGACCGAAAAGTGATTAGCTTGCGTCCTCGTAAGATACCATTGGTAAAGGTCGTGTGGCAGCATCACGGGGTTGATGAAGCCACTTAGGAACTAGAGTCGAGTATGCGGGAATTGTATCCACATTTGTTTTGTTTTTGAGATAAGTTGTAAATTTCGAGGACGAAATTTCTTTTAGGGGTGGAGAGTTGTAACGCCCCGAAATTTATTTAATATTAATGTAATGTAAATGATGAATTAGTGTGCCATAATTAAAGTTTTAACATTTATTAGACTATTTGGTTGGATTTTTGAATTTTTGGTTGTTTTGTTAAATTAATGAATTCGAAGGATTTCTTATTGTTTTAAAATGATGTTTTGAGTTTTAAAACACCACAATTTGTAAAATGTTAAAAATACTCTGTTTTGCAAAACCGTGGGCGGCACATGGTTTTCGCACAGTAAAACCGCCCACCGATTTTCTCTATTTATTTCCTTCCTTCCTCTCTCTCTCCTCACTCTCCCGTGACATTCTCTCTCTCTCTCTCGGCAGCTCTCTTTCTCTCTCAATTCTCTCTCAAATTTTTGAAACCACATTCGAATCCAAGCTTCGGAACAGCAAGGAGGAAGCTCGGGGACGTGATTCGGCAACCGAGAACGCGGATTGAAGCTTCGATTCGAGGTTAGATTCGAAATTTCTAAACTTTTTACAAAATTTTCAATTTTGTGTGTTTTTGAAATCTAAGTTTGTTTAAGCTTAGAAAACCTTGGATTTGTGTTAAATGAACTTAGAACAACTAGAATCTAAGTTTAGATTGAAGAAAAACGGATTGAATTCAAGATTTTTCATTTTTCTCCTCTTTTTCTCATTTTCGGATTTTTGAGGATTTTGAGTCAAAATCTTGTTTAAATGAGTCCAAACATGTTTTAGAATGTTTTTCTATCAAGTATAATTGTTTTTCATGCCTGGGATTTGAGAAAAACAGGTTGGAATCAAGATTTGGATTTTGGGGATCGAGAAACCCGTGGCTGGGATTTCTGGGTTTTCCTAGTTTGGCAGGCCGAAGTTCATGTTCGGCAGGCCGGAGAGATGATCGGCAGGCCGGTGTTCTTTCGACCGGCAGGCCGAATCTGGGGAAATGTTCGGCAGGCCGAACCTTGCTTCCGGCAGGCCGAACTGTGCAGTTCGGCAGGCCGAAGCAGGGCGTCCGGCAGGCCGACCGAGGCATGGAAAATTTTGTGATTTTTACCCGTTTTCACTATTTTGAACCCTGATTTAAATCCCAACCTTATAGGATGATTTTAAAGGTACAAATGGCACACTAGGACATCATGAAATGATTTAGTAACATAGAATGCTTCGAACTAGATATTGATCGACTTAGTTTGTATCTAGGATCGTTCGTGGTTCCGTGGAGCTAACGTATAGCGGACCGGGATTGCGGTGTGGGGTACCGGCACGAGTATTGAGGTAGGACTTCTATCCTATTTCTTTGGTAGCCTGGTTTTGAAATGATTTGGCTTTGAAAATGATTTCTATCAAAATATTTTCAACGGTTGTTTGAAAATGGTTTTATCGGTTATATTTTAATATACCGTGAACTGAAATGAATTTCATAATAAATGTAATTGACAACACTCGGTAATTGGGTTTTGAATGATAATGATAATAAACACATGGGCATGATGCCATATCAGAGATCGGGTCGTGTAGCGATCGACCTTGGGGGCAGGTCCCGAAACCCAGCTGGGCCACTACGGTGGTGATATCATGGTTTGCCTAGGTAAAAGTAAAATGGTGTTTTGATTTGACGAGTAGGCTGTTCTGTGACAGAACGGTTCTACTCAAATTATTTATTTATTTATTCATGTATTTATTTAAGTTTCCTTTTGAATAGCTTCTAACGATACTATGTTTATTTGCATTAAACGATTTTATAAAACATAGTCCTACTGAGCCTTTCGCTCACGTTTTATTATTTTAAATTTCCCCTAGGTGGTTTCCCCTTTAGGTTTGGAGAAGATTCTTCGGACCGAACTCAGGAGCAATAGGAGAGTTTATTTATATTCTGTATTATTAATCAAGGCATGTAAGACTTAACTTTATTTGTACTTGGACTGTAAATTGTATTTATGATATTATCAGTACCATGTGTGTGCACAAGTTGTGGGTTGTGGAACCCATATTCGCGGTTTTTATTCAATTATTATTATTTGCTAAATATTTAAAAAAAATTCGTTTATCAAATGTGGTGGAAAATCTCTTTATTTCTTACTTAATTGGATTCTTAAACACTTAATTTTAATTAAATCCGCTTTTAATTAATCTAAATATTCCGCCACGTCACCTCCCGTACTCCGGGGCGTGACACATAGGTATTACCCTTATTTTGCCCAGCTATGGAAGTTCGAGAAAAAGTTAGTGGCTTAGGGGAATGAAATATGGTGATGAAAAGGAAGAATTCCTCTCACTTAGTATAGGTTGAAGAAGAAAAGAAAGCATTTACACCTGCTAGAACAGCAACTTTATCTAATTTGGAGAGAGAGAGTATTTGGTGTAAATCCTCAAGAAAGAATAGATTCAGCATATTAATCGAACAAGGCAAGCTTCATCAACCGACTTACAAAATAAAGAAAAAGGAAAGTAACCCACCTTATTTTCTTTTACCGTATATAATAATAATAATAATAATAATAACACCACCAACAACAATAATAGCTGAATATCTTAAATATTAAAGTAAAAAAAAAAATCAACACAAAACCCACAGCTTCATGAATAAAATTATAATATATTTATTCTAGCACATCGAGCTTCTTTGTAGAGGAAACTGAGCCTTCACACTGTACCAAGTCACTCAAAAAGAAATTAGTAACAAAGATTAGGCATCTTAATAATTATTATTAATGCAATGCAAACATGTTATTATTGGCCAAATTTTTTTAGTTGTGAGAATTTAAGGGCATCACAATCCTCTACAACTTATAGAAATTTTGTCCCCAAAATTTACTCACCAAATAACTCTGGATATTTACTTCTGAGTTCATCTTCCCTTTCCCAAGTGGCTTCTTCAACTACATGATTTCTCCAAAGAACCTTAACTAATGGAATTTTCTTCTTTTGTATTTCTTTTTCTTTTCTGTCTAAAATTCGCACTAGTCTCTCTTTATATGATAAATCTTTTTGGACTTCTAGTTAATCATTGCTTAGAACATGCAAAGGATCTGGCGTATATTTTCTCAACATAGAAACATGGAACACATCATGCACACCATATAATGACGAAGGAAGTGCCAGTTTGTAAGCCACATCTCCAACCTTCTCTAAAATCTCAAATGGCCTAATGAACTGTGGACTCAACTTTCCTTTCTTTCCAAATCTCATCACACCCTTCATTGGCGCAATTTTTAGAAACTCCCTGACTCCGATAGAAAATTGTAGATCTCTTCATCTTCTATCTGCATAACTCTTTTGTCTACTCTAAGCCGTTTTCATTCTTTCACGAATTTCTCTACAACTTTTGTTGTTTTTCGTATCAAATCTGGGCCCAAAAGCTTTCTTTCTCCAACTTCATCCCAATGAACAGGTGATCTGCATTTTCTTCCATAAAAAGCTTCGTAAGGAGCCATTCCAATAGTTGATTGATAACTGTTATTGTAAGCAAACTCTACTAAAGGAAAATATTTAGTCCATGAACCTGGATAATCCAACACATAGGCTCTAAGCATATCTTCCAATACCTGAATAGTTCTTTCAGATTGGCCATCACTTTGAGGATGAAATGTAGTGCTAAAAGCCAGTTTAGTACCCATTGCTTTATGAAGGCTTGTCCAAAAAGTAGAAATAAATCTAGGATCTCGATCTAACACAATAGAAACTGGTATTCCATGAAGTCTAACGATCTCCTTTACGTATAATTCTACGTGTTTATCCATTGTATATGTAGACCGAATAGGAATAAAAACTGCCGATTTAGTGAGTCTATCAATTATTACCCAAATAGAGTCCATACCTTCTTTGGTTTCGAGGCAAGCCATGTATAAAATCCATGGTAATATCTTACCACTTCCACTCAAGAATCAAAAAAGATTTCAATTTTCCAGCAGGTCTTCAATGCTCGGCTTTAACTTGTTGACAAGTAAGACACTTTGAGACATATGAGGCTTTTTCTGATTTCATTTGTGGCCACCAATAATGATTCTTTAGATCTCTATACATCTTTGTGCCACCAGGATGTGAAGAATAGGTGTGTTGTGAGCCTCCGATAAAACTTTCTTTCTAATGTTTTCATCATGTGGTACACAAAGTCTACTTCCATACTTAATCATTCCATCATCAGAAATCAAGAAATCTGTCCTCTTTCCAGCCTCTATCTCACTCCGCAGGCGAATCAAATAAGGATCTAAAAGTTGACCCTCCTTGATTTCTTCTAGAATCATTGGCTACAAGGTTAAGGCAGATATCCTTTCAATCAATCCTTTAAGCACTCTTTCTAACTCAAACCTTTCTATATCCTAGATCAAATGTTTTTGAATGACTGTCATAGTAGAAATACGGGTAGAAGATTTTCTACTCAAAGCATCAGCCACTACATTAGCCTTGCCTAGATGGTACTAGATGGTAATTAATCACACATAGTCTTTTACTAGCTCCAACCATTTTCTCTGCCTCATATTCAACTCTTCCTATGTAAAGAAATATTCGAGACTCTTGTGATTAGCATAAATCTCACATCTTTCCCCATAAAGGTAATGTCTCCAAGTTTTCAAAGCAAATACGACTACTGCTAACTCCAAATCATGAGTAGGATAGTTCTTCTCATAATCTTTCAATTGATGAGAACCAATTCCTCTTCCATTTTGCATAAGAACACATCCTAACCCATTTTTGGAAGCATCACTATTAACTAGAAAACTTTCTTCCGTTGATGGAATAACAAGTATCAGAGCATATATCAATCTCTGTTTCAACTCCTGTAAACTCTTTTCACAAGCATCTGTCAATTGAAACTTCACATTTTTCTTGGTCAATTGTGTTAGCGGTGAAGCTATCTTTGAAAATCCTTCAACAAATCTTCTGTAGTAACCAGCTAATCCCAAGAAACTATGAACTTCTGAGGCATTAGTTAGTTATGACCATTTACTTACTGCTTCCACTTTTCCTAGATCTACTGAAATTCCATCCTTAGATACAACATGCCCGAGAAAAGCCACTTTCTCTAACCAAAACTCACATTTCTTAAATTTCGCATACAACTTCTTTTCTGTCAACTTACTCAACACTAATCTTAGGTGTTCAAAATGCTCCTCCATAGAACGTGAATATATAAGGATATCGTCTATAAATACGATAACAAATTTATCAAGATAATCCTTGCATATCCTGTTCATTAGATCCATAAAGGCAGCTGGAGCATTAGTCAACCCAAAAGGTATTACTAGGAATTGATAATGTCCATATCTTGTTCGGAATGCAGTCTTAGAGATATCCTCCTCTTTAATCTTCAGCTGATGGTATCCTGATCTGAGATCAATCTTAGAAAATACTCCCGCACCTTGAAGTTGATCAAACAAATCATCAATCCTCAATAGTGGATATTTATTCTTGATGGTCACCTTATTCAATTCTCCATAATCAATGCATAGCCTTATCGTGCCATTTTTCTTCTTAACAAATAACACTGGAGCTCCCCAAGGAGAGAAATTAGGATGAATGAAACCATTATCAAGTAATTCCTACAACTGAACTTTTAGTTCCTTTAATTCCATTGGAGCCATTCTGTAAGGTGTTTTGGAGATAGGAGCTGTGCTTGGAACCAAACCAATAACAAACTCAATTTCCCTCTCTAGTGGCAATCCTAGTAAGTCCTTGAGAAATACCTCTAAGAATTCCTGTACCACTGACACGTCTTCAGGCCCAAGCTTTTGTTCAACTTGTGTATCCACTACACTATCCAAATAACCAACATAACAACTATCTAATAATCTATGGGCTTTCAAAGTGAAAATCACTGAGGTTCTCAATGTGCTTGTAGCTCCTATGAAAGAAAACTCGTCCTGCTCTGGTGGTTGGAACATCACCATTTTCTTTCTGCAATCTATAGTTGCATAGTATTTTGACAACCAATCCACTCCCAAAATCACCTCGTAATTTGACATGTCAAGGATAATCAAATCTGCAAGTAATTTCTTCCATCAATCATTACCTTGTAGCCTTTAAGGACTTGATCCGATTGATGATGGAATACTAACACTGTACTTAATGGGAAGCTTATCTAGTGGTTTACCCAATTTTCTCACATACTTACTAGATGCAAATGAGTGTGTAGCTCTTGAATCTACCAGAGTATGAGTGGGTATGCTAGAGATAAAAATCTCATCTGAAACAACTAATGGACTGACCTCTACATCCTCTTGAGTAAAAGCAAAAACTTGAGCTGGAACTTTCTTTTGATCTTGAACATTTACTTTGCAGTCTTTGGCAAAATGTCCTATTTTTCCACGGTTATAACATGCTCTGGGTCCTTCCATGCAGGCTCCAAAATGAAATCTTCCATGTCTAGCAAGTTTGGGTTTTGGTCTACCTGCATTTGGTGTTGTCGTTTCAATCTTAGGATGCTTTGACTAATAAAAAATTTGATCTTGATTTTGATTCCATGGACCTAGTCTCTTATTTCCTTTATTCCACTGTTGCTTTCCTTTATTGTACTGGAAGTTAGGCTTGAAATTCTTCTTACTTTCTTCTTTTTCCTTCATTAACTTTTCCCTTGCTTCTTTGTCTCTATCTTGAATCTTATTCTCTACACATTCTGCATATAGAGCTCTTTTTGCTATTTTAGAATAAGTCAGACCTTCTATTCCAGCCACTATTACATCCCTGAATATTTCTGGCTTTAGACCTTCCATAAATTGTTTGATTTTAAGAGCATTAGTACTCACCAGTTGAGAAGCATAACGAGATAGTTCTTCAAATTTTATAATATACTTTGTAACAGACATATTATCTTTTTTCAGGTTCACAGACTCTTTCTTCTTCTTCCTCCTTGTAGCTATTGTGAAATATTTCGCTTCGAAGATTTCTCTAAATCTTTCCCAAGTCATGGTTGCCACATCATGAACATTAGCCATCATGTCCCACCAATAACTGGCATCATCACAAAGCATAAAAGAAGCACATGAAACTTTTTCATCATTGGGAATTTTGCCATAATTAAACATTCTCTCCATTGTCCTGAGCCAATTCTCAATGTCTTTATGATATGCACCATCTAAAAACTCTGGTGGCTTGAATTTCTGAAATTTCTTAGCTACCAAATCATTTTCAACTGATTCAATAGGAGCTGGTGGTGGTAGAGGAGGAGGTGGGGGCTCCATTTCTTGTCTCCTGTCTCGTTCTAGGAACCTTTCGACTAATTTAGTAAGACGGTCAATGTGGGAATCCCGTTCACCCTGCTGCCTTCTAGCTAAAGTTCACCCCCTAATTTTAACCATTATTATTTTCTCACATAAATAACCTTTTAACTCTTACATATAATAATAATAGCCAATAACAACAATGCACAATAATAATAATTAACATAGGAAACATAAAAACAACTTACTGGTCAACTGAGCTTTTCCAACCTGTAATCCTTGTATATGGACGGTCTACAAAACTGCTTTAAACCAATGGCTCTAATACCAAACTGTGGCACCTGCCTAACTTAATCACACTACTAATACATATAATCAAGCTAGACGGCACAATGTCTGACTTAAATATAAATTAATTATTTAAGAAAATAGCAGGCAAATTTGAACTTTTTGGAAAACCTTGCAATTTATAAACAACCACACGTCTATACTTACAAAAGAAGGGTGGCAATAAATATTTACAATAATTTACATCTCAAAATGAAACACCGCCCGAACTATACTTATAATTACCCCATCATAATTACAAGTAACAAGATATGAAGTGTAAACAAAAGCATGCTCACATAAGGTCAGCAGTGTCCATATACACAGAGTCACAAGAACGAAGAGCGTGCCAGTCGACATTTAAATTAGCACTACTGAGATGTACCCTCATCTGCATCACAAGATAAAAAAAAAGTGAGCTAATGCCTAGTAAGTAGAAACTATGCAATTCAATGTAGTAGCATCATGTATGGGCTCATAACATTTTCATCGTACCTATCATATCATAAAAAAAACATTTAATGTGTGCATAATTATGTACACCATGAGTCGCCTGCCTAGGCCTATTTAAGCATGCATGTGTACTAACAAACCTTCACCAATCAATAATGCCTCAGGCTACCCCATGACACAACAGTCTGAAAAATGGTCTCAGGCACTCCCATGAAACCACTTGAGTCCCAGGCTACTCGATGGAACTTAACTCAGGCCACTTACACGCTAACTACATAGCGCACATACAAACAATCTCTTTCTCATAGTATGATGATTTTCTTCGGAAAATTATACATGTGCCTTTATGCCATGAATGCAAGTGATAGAGTAAATCATACATATTACAACAACAATCTTGTGATGTAGTTGAAATGAATTTTTACTTACCTAATTTCGAATGAAAACGTGCTAAGCGGAAGGCATCAGTGTCCTCATCAAGCTAGATGTACTAGTAAACCTAATATTTAAAACAGCCATATTTACTCATCATAAATAGACAAATCCATTTGCTTCAAATAATTTTACATCTGAGATAATATAAACATATACCACAGGATAAGTTATATTGCATATAGTTTAATTCATTACCAAAAATCTTGAAATCACACACACGTATATGTGCCTAAAATGAAATAAATATTAACTAAAAGAGTCTCAAATAATACTGAAAATTAAATAACATGAAAGACACTTACTAACTATTAAAAGAAAATCTATCATATCATCATAGATGTAATAATATGTAATAGTATGAGTATAGATGAAAGTTGAAGAAATTAAAAAGTACACCATGTATAAACTAATACTTAATCAACATCATATTGTATACATATGAAAGAAAACTTCAAATAAATTATCCATGTATGTATATGTAATACAACAGTACAATAACCATTACTCAATCAGAATAAAAAAACTTACAATCAATAATCCAATACATCATTTTTCTCCATAAACCTATATGTTTACATCTTAATACTCACCAGGAAAGAAAACAATACAATAAAGCACATCAGGGAGTATGTGATATAATTACATATATCTATTAAAAAAAAACCCAGCTTTAGCTATTTAGTAGAAGCCTATAAATTCATTGAAAGAAAAAAAAAACCGTTAGTGGCATAGGAATTATTACCCTTATTATGCCCAGCTATGGAAGTTCTTTGTGAAAAAGTTAGTGGCTTAGGGGAATGAAATATGGTGATGAAAAGGAAGAATTCCTCTCACTTAGTACAGGTTGAAGAAGAAAAGAAAGCATTTACACCTGCTAGAACAACAACTTTATCTAATATGGAGAAAGAGTATTTCGTGTAAATCCTCAAGAAAGAATAGATTCAGCATATTAATAGAAAAGGCAAGCTTTATCAACCGACTTACAAAATGAAGAAAAAGGAAAGTAAGCCACCTCATTTTCTTTTATCAGTATATAATAATAATAACAACAACAACAACACCAACAACAATAATAGCTAAATATCCTAAATATTAAAGTAAAAAAAATAACACAAAACCTACAGCTTCATAAGTAAAATTATAATATATTTATTCTAGCACATCGAGCTTCTTTATAGAGGAAACTAAGCCTTCACACTGTACCAAGTCACTCAAAAAGAAATTAGTAACAAAGATTAGGCATCTTAATAATAATTATTAATGCAATGCAAACATGTTATCATTGGCTAAATTTTTTTATATGTGAGAATTTAAGGGCACCACTGATTAGGCAATTACTCCCTATCTTGCCTCTCGGAGAAGTCTTCTTTTCTTTACTACTTTTTGTTGCAAACATTGGGGACAATGTTAAGATTAAGTTTGGGGGCTGAGAACTGTTGCTGTTGCTATTTGCTATCTTGTTTTTATGTTTTTTCTTAGAGTACTTGTTAGTTTTAGCCTCTAATGGTTGTTTCTTTCAGTTTGTCATGACTTTTTTCTTTGTCTTGTTTAATTTTGTTAGTTTATTTCAATTAGTTTCTATTTTGTTAGTGTTGGTCAATTATCAATGTTGATTTGTGTTTTTTCTTGCTTTAGTTTAGTTTAGTTTTGTTTTATCTATTGGTTTAATTTTCTTATTTTGCATAAAAAAATTAAAAAAAAAGAGGAATGAGAATGAAAAGAAACTAAACGTGTTTTTGTAAGGTAGTGAGTTGTGTTTGTGGCAAACAAAGGTTGACGATTGTTGATGACTAAATTTGAATTTGGCTATTTGAATATGACATGCATAGTGATGTTTGTGTGCTTGATCCTTGTGAGACTTGTGTTGTTTTTAATCCTTCACACTTGAGCACAAAAGCCCCATACACTTAGCTGACTGCACATTTAGAGAAGTTTTATGCAATATAGGTAGCCTTATGGTCCTAAAAATGCTAGAACTCACTTGATAGACTTGATTGCCTATCGAGGCAAAATCCTAGGTTAGACATCACTAAGGGCGTGATTTAGGTCATGTTTGAAACGTTTGGGCCTTTCTAGTTAACCTTGTGTAACAAATTTCCGTAATTCATCCCATTTGAGTCTTATATATCCATAAATTTTTCTTGGTCATCTACAAATATAAACTAGCCTTAATTGTTCTTTTCCTTCATTCTACCTAACACTTATAAGCATTGATCCATTCTAAGACAAACTTATAAGTGACTCTTTGAGAAGGTGTTTGGTGCTTATATGAAGAAGCTCAATTTGAGGTTTTGTAATTTATTTCTCTTGTTATTCATTTCAATTTTTTTTTAAAAAAAACAAAACCAAACAAAAAAAGGTAAGATTCCAAAGGAATGCTCACCCAAAAAGTCATAGAACCAAACAAAGTTCAAGTTTATGGGGTATAGCATTTATTTATATATAAAAAAAAGAATAAATTTTGTGGGATGGAGAAAAAGATTTGGAGGAATTTGAAGGTGGATTGGACTTGTGCAAGTTAGTTTCGTTAAGGCCTTAGAATGTGTGACATACCTAGGTTATATTTAGCCATATATAAAATCTTTTCTCCTACCGTTCACCCTAGCCATTCATTACACACTCGAAAAGCCCTAATGATCCTCAGTGGTGTGATAGTCTACATTAGTAGAGATATGTATGAAAAGTAAGTTTAGGGAGTCCATGAAGAGCATTAACTAGGGGAACAATCTCAAACTACCAATATGTATAAGGTCATCCGAGTGGCAAGGGGATGAATGGAAGAGGCTCCACACACACATACACTAAAAGGATTAAGAACAGGGTAAATTTAGTACTTGGATTGAAATTCTAAACATACATCATGTTTGTAGTATTTTTGGAGCCATTAAACTTTTGATCTTTAAGGCTTGAGTTTACCATGATTGAACACTTCTCACTTTGTGTTCACTTTGAAATTTCTTTTGCTCGAGGACTAGCAAAATTATAAGTTAAGGAGAGTTTGATAGAATAAATTTATTAGTGATCTCAACTTATGTATTTTGTTAGTTTTTGAGTGAATTAATAGATTTTATTTTATGTTTTCCCCCTTTTTTTAGTTTTAGTAAAATCTTGTTGTGTCTTTTTATTATATTTTATCATACTTTAATTCATTTTACTTTTATTTGTTCAATTTTGTTATTGTAATTTTTAGTTTTGATTGTTTTGGTAGGTTAAAGAGGCATTTTAGAGCTTTGAACTAGCAGAAATTCATGCCCCAATGCCAAAAGAGCTCACCCTTGCACGGAATCATAGAAAGCATGAGCGACCACACCATCAAATCTCGCAGATGCTTGAGAAAAGCATCATGTTTTACAAATCCAAAGTGCACAACCTTGCCATTTAGGTGCTCGTGGGTGTGCATGTCCCTTTTGGCCCATATGTGAGAAATTCAAAAGCGCGCATATGGCTTTTGAACCAATTTTTGTGCTAAATTTGAGGCTAATTTGGGGAGGAATTCTCAAGTTTTTGGAGGCATATAAATATCCTTCTAGGGTTTTATTTAAGGGGACTTTTTTTGGATCAATTTTGGAGAGGAAGTGGCAGCCACATTGAAGCTCAAAGGAAGAAAAAAACAAGGAGTTGAAGATCATCTTAGAGCTCCATATTAGTTTACTTTTTTACTTTATTTTTTCTTTGAACTTTTTGTAAATTGCTATGGATTCCTTCTTCATATTTTGGTTTGTGTTTATAGTTTTAAGTGTAATTATGTGCACTTAAGTTTCTTAATCTAGAGGGCCATGAATCCAAGTTGATATTGTGTTTGGTTTATTGCCATAGATTAATGCAATTTAATTTTTATTTCCTATTTATTTGTATTTCATTGAATTTAATGCCTCGAATTGATTGGCCACTAATTAATTGATTTTGTATTTAGGATTAGTACTTGAGAAATGAGGGTTCTAAATGTAGGCCTAGGAAATAAAACTTAAAAAATTGTAGTTGGGAGACCTATGGTTTTCTTTGTGGCTAATTATAGAACTTGTTTAGTGAACCCTTTATAATTGATTTTAAATAGGAATATTGAAATTAATTACTTTAGGTAATTTTCAATTAAGTACTTAGGAGGAAAAATTGGGATATATGAGAGTTCTATGCCCAATAATTTTGGGAAATTAATTTGTCATTAGTCTAGACAATTACCAATCGCAATAGAAATTTGGTGAAATAGTTTTGCTAGACCCATTGCATCATCGTTTAATTTCGTTTACTTTTGTTGTTGATTTTAATTTCCTTAATCTAATTGTAGTTCATTTTAATGTCTTACTTTTAATTAAAATTGCCATTAAATTCAATATTATCTAGATAAAATTAGGAGTCCTCCAAGCACTTGGGAATTTTTCTCCTCAAATCAACACCAAATTGGAATCTAAACAAGGATTTATAGGGGTGGTGAAGAAGGGCGCAGCCACCCGCTGCGCTTTTGCTGTGACTGGGCAAAATTGGGTATGCACTGTCATGAGCTTTAATTTGGCATGGTTGCGGACTTCGGTGAATAGGGGGCTTGATGCAGGGGTTGTGCGGCCTCGCGGCTTGATTTACACAAGGGTGCCCACGTTTTGTGACTCCACGCAGGGGCATGGATTCTTATAGCACTGGGGCACAGATTGTTGCTTCAAAGCCTCCTTTTGCCTCTTTAAATTGCCTTTTTGCGCTATTTTCCCAAGTCACCTACACAAATGAGTATAAATAAAATATTTAGTGGGAAAATTAAATAAAAATATATTCAAATGTAATTTAAGATTAATTAAAATAAATATAGAAATATGAAAATTAAATTAAATCAAATCAAAAATAGCTAAAAATAACCAAAAATAAAATAAAATCTCAAGGACCAAGCACTTTAAATACATAAAAGAGGTAAAAGAACTCTATTTTCATAGAGTTTTCACATTTTATAAACTTAATATTTTGTTTGTCCTCAAGCAAAAGAAAAGAAAAAATGATAATAGCGTAAAAATTAAAATTACAGAAAATCTCAAGGACTTAGCACTTAAAAAGGGTAAAACAATTCTATTTTCATAGAGTTGTCACACCCCAAATTTAAGATTATGCTTGTCCTCAAGCACAAAAAAAAAAAAAAAAAGAAGCAAAAATAAAAATAACATTAAACTAGATGCAAATTGTGCTAAAATAGTGATTTCCAACAAATCCCTCAAAGGTTGACTAAAGAGCATAGCTTAGAGAAAAATATAAACATTTACCAAGCATTATAATGAATCCTAGAGTGTGTGCCATTCCAATTGGATTCTCCAAGTGTGTGTGTGTAGCCTTTTCACTCTTTGTTGCTTGTAATTTGGATAAGCTTATATGAAATTAGCAAAGAATCTCAAGGAATATGCAAGTCCCATAGGTTTGTTTTTTCGTGTCTCTCTCTACTAATGTAAACCAATGCCACATTAAGGATTCTTAGAACTTCAATAAGCTTGTAATAAATGGCTTAAGTGAGGGGTGGGATAAAGGACAATTTATGACATGACTCGTACCCCAAGCATATAAATCAATCTAGGACTTTTGTAGAGCTCTATTCCACCCTTCAAAGTAACTCCTCCAAACTTGTTTAAAGCTTTCGCTTGTCATCCACTTTATTACTTTTTTTTTCTTTTTTCTTTTGCTACTGCACCCCAAAATTATTTCTTTCTTTTTATGAATCAAGGGTCTAGCACTTTTTTCTCTTATTTCTTCTTTTTTTTCTTTTTTTAAACATAAACACATGAATACAAAATAAAAAAATTCTAAACTCCACCCTTACTCCCAATTTTAACATAGCTCAAATATTTTATAGATTGGTCATATGCTTAGAATAGGGTAAAGGAATGGAAAGTATTTTAAAGCTAAGCTAATAATGTGGCTAACAAAGAAAAAGAAATATTAAGCTCAATGTAGTATATTAGGATTTCAAATATGTCAAGGTAGGCTCAAAAAGGCTCAAGTGGTCCAAGGATACTCTCAGTCATTTCTTTAGTGAAGTGAGGTCTAGAATTTCACCTTAAGAGAAAATCAAGCAAATTCTTGGAGTTGGAAGATTATGAACATCACATATTCACACAATGCACACAACTCAAAGATCAAGGCATAGTGCTCAAAATGGGATAATCGCAATCAAATGAAGCAAACTCAAGAATTAAGATCCGACTAGACAATATTAGCACTATTTAACAAGCAATGCATAATTCCCAACCATAGTTCTCATTATTGGTCTGGGACAAATCACCTAAAAAAGCACAAAGTCTCTACTTATTCAAAAAAATTTAAATTTTTCTATTATTTTTTTAAAGCAAAAGCAAAAATGAAAACAAAAATTTAATTTTTCCCCCCAAACTCAATATGTACAAAAAGCCTCAATATGTAAGAAAGCATAAAAAAAAGAGAGGAAACTTTAAAGAAAACACTCTCGCTAATGCTTGTTGGTGCTCAGGCTTGGCTTGATGTCCTTAAAGTCCATTAGGTGCCTCTCACAGCTCCAACTCTATTTGGCTCCATCATGTGCACCTACAAAAGAAAAGAAAGAAAACAAAGTAAAAAGTTCCTAACATTACAACTAAAACCCAAAAATCAAAGAAAATAAGAAAGAGGTTGGAGAACTTGGGTTGTCTCCCAAGAATCACTTGATTTAAAGTCGTCAGCTAACTTTTAGAGAATCGCTCATCAAAAAGCGGCTTTTGCCTATAGGAAGTGTCATACAACACTACATATGGGTGTTGTGATATCCTCAAGCTTGGCAAGATACGAAAAATTTTAGCACATGTGTCCAACTTGACTTGGATCAAGAAATAGGCTTGTTGGGCTCGTAGAAGCGATGTTAATATTGATAGAGGAGGTATTTTCCACATAGGATCTTCATAGACGTGATCTTTGACCAGTGTTGACACTATAAATTGGATAACGTAGATGTCTTCTTGCATTTCTTGTTAGATGTTCAAGTCTTCAATCCCTTCTTTACTTAGAGATTCTTCTTGAAAAATCTCTAAGCCCTCCTTCGTTGGTGTCGGTTCCTCACATTGTATAACCTTTGACGTATTAGGCATAATAGGTTGCTTCAACTCGGCAAGTGTATTGGCAATTTGTCCAAATTAGGTTTCTATACAATCAATTTGACTAACTTGGGCAATTGTCAAGTGGTTGGCATTACCCTTCAATTGATTAATTTGCATTGTCATTTGGTTAAATGCCTCTTCACATGCCAGTATAATCACTTGAGGTAGGGTGTCAACTTATAGCTCCATCAAGTTGGAATTGCTCCCCCAATCATGATTGTTCCTTGAACAATTCAAATCCCAATAATGACACTCTATCATATCTTCCAACGTGTAGTAGGTCTCGTTAATGGATAGTTGGTAGAGAGTGGTGGTACCATTTCCACATTCCGCCATGTTTCATTTCGTGTCACTCAAGCCATTAAGGAAAATGTGAAGTTGACCCTATTTTGGCAAACCAGATATGGGAACCTTGAAAGCAATTATTTGAATCTTCTCCAAGCACTATAAAATATTTCTGAATTTTGTTGAACAAAGTTCAAAAGGACTTATTAATGAAACATCTCTAGGTACCTCAATCAAAGACACTAAAACAAAAACTAAAGACAAGAAAAATAGAACAAAAACAAAAGAAAATTAAAATATTCAAATTAATCCTATAGTTAATTGGTATCGATATTAACCAAAACTAAACAGCAACCCCAACAACGATGCTAAAAGCTTATTCGCAATTCCTCAAGTGCACGGGTCATTCAAGTAATAAAGTGACTAAAGGTCAAGTATCATCCCACAAGTACTGAACTTTGAGGAATTTAAGCCAAGTATTTTGGGTTTTTATACTTAATGTTATCTACCCAAAATCAAATTTGAATTAATTGCAAGAAATCAAAGAAAATTAAACAAACAAGATCAATTAATGTAATTGACAAGACAATAAGCTCAAGAGATGATTTCACGAAATGGAAAATCTATATGATGGAGTTTCTAGGACCTTGACTTCACTCTAATATTTCTATATTCTTCGTATTTAGTAATTATTAACTAGCTTCAATCAAATCATTAATCAAGGGCTTAAAAGTAACGTCATTATCTTTTGCAAGTGTTGAATGAGATTATATGCATAAATATCTAAGTTAATATCCATATCTAACTTGTCTTCCTACACATTCATTAAGCAAACCCCTTATAGTGAATATCTAAGTGTTATCAACCTCCTCATCTCAACAACAACTAAAATTATATTTCCTAAAACTGATAAATGAGTCAATCTCTTCCAAGTATTGAAATTTCATAAATCAAATCAACTAATTTATTTCCGATCAAATTAGAAGCATTAAGCATAAAAGAAACACAAATGAATTAAAATGAAGCTATATTAATAATTAACTAAATATTTCAAACATAGTTCAAATAGAGCTACATCAAGCCCTAGAGTGAAAATCTAGCCAAGCATAGATAAATCCATAACTAAAATCATCAAGAAATTTATATACATATATATATATATATAAACGTGTTCATGACAAATCAACAAATACAAATTGCAAATGAGAATAAAGGTAGAAAAAAGAACAAAAAAGAACTATGGTGGAGATGATCTTCAAGACTTGAATCCTCCAAGAATATTCAACCTCCAATTTTTTCTCCCTATAATTTTATGCCTCCAAAATCCTCCTTGAAAATTATGCCTTCTACCTTCTCTCCTCCTCCTCTGAAACCCTAGAAAAGGAGTATTTATAAGTCTCGAAGCATTCAAGCATTTCCTCCTCAAATTAGCCTCAAAATCAACACCAAATCGGAGTTAGAATAGGGATGTGCAAGGGTGGGAGAAAAGGTCTTGCAACCACGCACTTCAGTGAATAGGGGGCCTAATATAGGGGCTGCACAGCCGCATGGCTTGATTTGCACAAGGGCGCTTGTGCTCAATGACTCTGCATAGTGGCATGAGTTTTTATGGCCCTAGGGCGCAGACTGCTACTTCAAAGCCTCATCTTTATCTCCTCAACTTGCCTTTTTGCCTTATTTTCTCAAGTTTACTATATAAATGATATATTTAGAGGGGAAATTAAATAAAAATATATTCAAATGTATTTTAAGATTAATTAAACTAAACAAATAATACTAGAAATAAGAAAATAAAATGAAAATACTAAGATTAAATAAAATAGCTAAAAATAACTAAAAATAAAATAAAATCTCAAGGACCAAGAATTTTAAAAGCATAAAAGAGGTAAAATAACTCTATTTTTATAGAGTTATCATACCCTCAAACCTAATGTTTTACTTGTTCTCAAGCAAAAGAAAAGAAAAGCAAATAATGATAAAAACATAAAAATTAAAATGAAAGAAAATCTCAGGAACTAAGCACTTAAAAGAGATAAAATGATTCTATTGTCATAGAGTTGTCAATGTTGCATATGATGATATGTCATGGACAAAAGACTTATTAGAGTTTCGTAATTTATATATAATTTAAGAGTGCAGTTCTAAGCTTTTAATGGAATAGCTTTAGAGTTGATAATTGTAAAATGAAAGTACTGGGGACATGTCATTTTATGATTATTAGAAGCCTGATCTATACATATCTATCAGGTCCCCTTTACTAGCTCACATAGTTTCTTGTACTGATACGTCATGTTTTCCTACAAATTGGTAACTTATGTTATTTCTTAGATTGAATTAAATTTAGTTGATTGGATTTAATAATTAATTCAAGAAATATGTTGAATTATTTGAATATATTTTTTATATGGGATTATCTATATATGATTTTTTAATCAGACAACTTCTATGTTGAATCATTTGAATTAAAAATGAGTCTCTATGAAAGATTTATGGGTCAAATAGAATGGGTAAATGTCTAATTGGGTCAAAACTGGTGAATCAATGCATTAGGTGGTTCATCTGGGCCTTGGAAGGTCGAGGCCACTTCAGCCATGATAGACCGGTTAGCCGCTATACACTAGGGGCAGTCGACCTTTCTTGGTTGATCAGCAAAACGTATTTTACGTGATTTTGCAATAGGATTTAATTCTAAGTCAAATTTTAAGGCCAAATCTTATAAGAATAAGTGTGCTATCACTCTATATAAATAGGAAATGTGTTCCTATGGTTTGATGACATATTGAGAGGTCATTTGGGAGGTTTAGAGAGAGATTTCTAGAGAGAGAAACTCTCTAACTCTTATAGAATCATTGTTCAACATTTGGAATAATAATTCCTAGTTTTCTCTTGTGATTGTGGGGAGTAGTTACCAAAGGGAGAATCAAATGGCGTGTGCCCACTCATATTCTAGTCATGGAAAAGAGAATAGCAAAGAATACCAATTGGTTAAAAATATTCCAGTTACGATTTTCGTGTAGCAATTCTGTCATACAATTCTCTGTCAAAAGTGTGGTTCTAATTTACTAAGGTACGTAAGATCTTTCATTAATTTATGTTACATAGTATGCTTAACTTGTTCTATCAAAAAGGTTTTATTAAAAATTTTAAAATTTCATTGCGTACTATTTTTCTTACATATCCCATATAAATTAAGGATTTAATCATCTATAAATAACTCATAATTAAAGCTAGATTAAATTTGTTAACCTCTCTAATTTCTTCTTTTTTCTTGAGTGCTATTAATTCTCTAATGAATATTAAATTCATGAACTTAATTGTGCATTAAGCACTCATATTATTCAAGACGTGAATCAATACTCAAAAGAACTATTAAATTCTATCTTGTAATATTAACAATTTTGGCTGCTTACTTCATTATGCCTCTAAAATACAAGGGATAGGATTAGATTCTCGAAACCGTACCGAGTAAATTAAAGACATAAATCTATAAATAGGAGTCTATTAATAACTTAGGATTTATATATGACCATCGGACAATGTGATCAGAAATTGCTATATTAAAAGAAAATTATTAGCTGATCATATCATATCATGTCTGGGTCATATATAACCTCATTATGTGCAGTGCATTGGTTTTATGATTTACTACATTAACGATATAGATAAGACCATGCTATTATTAATGGAAATGACATACACTAGTAACACTCGATTAAAGATTTCATACTTTAATTGAATAATTAACTATATTTTATTGACCATTTTAATTATTACTTTAAATATCATCCTTTTGTATATAACACTTATATTCAACATTTAAGGTCATATGGGTAATTATTGAATTTTAATGATATTCATAAAGTATTTAATAATATATGTACATAAATATAATGAAAATTACTTTATTTATTTATAAATATGTCATTTACAATACATTATATGTTTTGAGGGCATTTATCCTAACAATCATCTACTTGCCCTAGAGTAGATGAGACATCTGTTTTAATCCATAACCCTCCAAATGCCTCTCAAAAACTTTGAGAGGCAACATCTTCATGAAGAATCTACAGTGTTGTTTTCCAATGCGATATCATTCCTTTGGCTATGTCCTAAATCATATAATAGTTTCTCTCTGTATGCTTTGTACTCTTGTGATTTCTAGGTTCTTTAATATCAGTGATTGCATCATTGTTGTTACTCTATAGTTTAGTAGGCTTATCTGAAACAACTTCCAAATTAGTCAAAAAATTTTGGAGCCAAACTACTTTCATGGATACTTAACACACAGCCACATATCCAGCCTCCATTATCGAGTTAGAAACACACTTTTATTTTACACTCATTTAATCAAAATTTTCACTATCAAGAGTAAAGACAGAACCTAAGATCGACTTTCGATCATCCGAATCTGATTGGAAATCGAAATCTATATACCCATTCAGAGCAAGATCTTCATCAAATATACAAGCATATGGTTTGTCGTTCTCCTAAGATACTTGAGAATGCACTTTACAATCATCCAGTGATCAAATTCTAGATTTAATTGAGACTTTATTGACTATACCACTGCATAGTAGATGTTAGGCCTAGTACATTGCATAGCATACATTAGGCTACCAACTGTCGATGCATAAGGGAAATGTCTCATGTCCTCTTCCTCTTGAGGAGGCTTTAGCACCACTCTTTAGAGAGATAAATTCCATGCTTGAAAGGAAAATTCCCTCTCTTAGAACTTGGCATCCCATACCTGATAAGCACCTTGTCTATTTATGTTGCTTGAGACAATACGAACAACCTTTTCTTGCGATCCTTAATAAGTTGGATCCCAAGAATATAGCTCGCCTCTCTGAAATCTTTCATTTATAATCATCTAGCTAATTATGCCTTTACTTGTAACATTGATTCCTTATTATTCCCAATGAGGAGGATGTCATCAATGTAAAATATTAAGAAGACCACTTTCTTATCATTTTTGTACTTGTAGACACATAATTCATCTTGGTTTTGTTCAAAACCATAAGACTTAATAGTATCATCAAACTTAATATTCCATAGAGGTCCTTTGGCTCTTGCACCTTTAGCTAAGAAAGTTCTCTTAGTCATTTTCCCTTTTACACAAAGTTCATAGACTGAGTTTAATAACTTTTAGTTTCCCTCAAAAGACCATCATTTACTAGTCTTTCAATACTGTTTAGGTTAATATATCCAAGTCAAAAATACCATAACTATGTGTTATTGTCAAGTGAAATCTTTTGCCTTTTTTCTTAGGTTTGACAACTTTGAACATTTTAGTGTTAAGCAGTTGTTTAGGACTAGGTTTTAAAAAATATAAACTATCATTTAGTTTTTTAAAACATATATTTGATCATTCTTTGAAAGAGAAATAATTTCAATATCAAAACAAACTTAAAATAATTGTTCATTTAATCCAAAAACTGAAATCAAATTTCTTCTAAATCCAAGAATAAAATAAACATTGTTCAAAACTAAAGAATCATTCCTAAAGTGAAGTGTATCTTCTCCCACTGCTTTAGCTAATACCCTTGTTCTATTGCCCACACCATCATGAACTCCCCATTGTCAAGCTCCCATGAAGAACTAAGACTCTACAAAGAAAAATAAACATGATTAATCGCTTCCAAGTCAAATACCCAGATTGAGAACTCATTTTCCACAATGTATGTTTCTAAAACAAATAAATCATATGTACCTTAGTTTTTCTTCTTCTTTAGCTCCTCAAAATATTTCTTATAGTTTTTCTTCCAATGGCTGATCATAGTGAAAACACTTTCCCTTGGTCTTTGTCTTGAAGCCAGTCCATTTGCCCTTGTCAGCCTTATTGGGCTTTTTCTTGTTCTTCTCAGATTTAAGGTTTCCAGCATTCTTGTTCTCCTTCTTGTTGCTCTGGGAATACTTGACTGCAATAATATTTGCTTTGCCACCTTTTGCACAAAAGATAGATTCATATTTTTGAAGATTCAATAATTGAATGAGCCCTATGTGCATGTTGTTCACGGTGTAGTTAGTCTTGAACCGCTAGAAGGCGGAATTTACTCTGTGAGATCATTCTACCTATGTTCCCTCACCTATTGTTGCTGTACTAAGCTTAGCTGCATTAAGATGGTTAATCATGTTGAGCTCATAGGTGCAAACAAAAGCATCGAGTTTCATTCTATTGTTTATGAACAACTTCACGGCATTAGGGAGAGCTTTTTCATTTGGTTGACCAAACACGCCATCCATTAACTGCATCAACTCATAAGCAATCTCCATATTCTCATGCTTCTTGCAAAGTATTTAAGACATGCCAACTAGCAGGTAGTATTTGAATTTTTTATAAGCTTTTTGCTAACAAGAAAAGGCTTCATGCCCAGCTCCTCTGCCATTGGGGGGATCGAAGGACACTCCTCTAGGAGGACAAACTTGTAGTTGTCATTGATGAGCATAAGGTTCATGTTACTTTTTCATTTGACATAATTCTCGCCAATTAGTTGTTCAAGTGTGAGTAGGTTGATAATAGGATTAGACATATTGTTGAAAAAAATAAATAAATAAACATTTAATTTGCATGTATGAATATCATAAGCAAATAATATAGGTTTTTAGGCATAATAAATATGATGCATGAATGCACATGAAAAATAAATAAAACATTTTTACTAATTTAGCCATCGATAATTCGATTTACTACACATAATGTGCCACTATAGAATAAGTCATATAATTTGCAAATCAAATTGAGACACTCTCAATTAATAAATGTTATTCAAAATATCACATATTTTCAACATTCATTAACTACTATTATTTTGGTAAAAAAATACAATTTCATTTAATTATATTTTTATGAGTGTAACCTACCGTGTCGGATTCCAAAGACTTAACTCTAAAGTACCACCCTAAGGTAAGTCAAATTAGAGGTACATCTCAGAATTGTATCTTTAGGAAGAATAACCTTCATAGGGAGGACTAAATTAATGCCATCTCGAGACGCTATTTGAACCTTACAATGTTGTTTTAATGATGGAGACCAGTGGGTTGTATACCATCCTACTAAATGTTTTGCAAATATGTATTTTATTTGTAAAACATCTCATTCTTTACAATTTCTAACAATATAAACAATTTATATTTTAGATATATGAGATTTTAAAATTTAACTCTTAAATTCAATTTCATATAATACTATTTTGCAAATTAAAATTTGCAACTATTAATAAATTTAATCTCATTAAATCGATTTACATTGCATATTCCCTATTTATAATTAAAACTATTTTAATTCAATAAATAAATGCATCTGTGTGCATGACATGTTATAAAACACATGAGTAGACACACATTAGGACTAAAATGACATGTTATATGTGTAGATTTGCGATAAATTAACAACATAACATAAAGCATTCTTTTTAGCAATTGAGATAGATTTGTTTAGGCTCCTTATATATTTAAATTACAACTCAATTGAAATAATAAAAATTAATTAAATTCCTAATCTATTTAATCTTCAAAAGTTCCATGGGCCTTAGTGTAATCCTTTTTGAATGGTCCTCGTACACCTTCTTAGGTAAATTTAGAACAAGCAGAGAAAACAGTAGAGAAACATGCTCAAAACCCTACTCTAAGATTCGGACTGATTGGCCAGGGCCCTAACGCATGTTTTTGGCACCCCAGCGCAAGGGCTTTTTAGTAACACATGCAAGGGAGGCCAAAGTTGGTGCCATAAAGCCTAGCACTGGAGTTGTTAATCTGTTTTTCTCCCTTTTCATTAGTTTCAAAAACCAACGATTGGTTAACCATCTCAATAGTTTTTAACTTTTGACATTATTAAATAATTCAAAAATCAACGATTTCGATCCTTTGGGCCCTTCTTGGGCTTTGGATCTTCAATAGTTTTTGACTTTTGACATTACAATAACAATTAATGTGAAAAATTAAATTACAAAAAATCCTAATCCCTAATTACAGACAACCATCAATTTTAATAAAAATAAACATAATCAAAGAGATTCTTGAAACCATATAATTAACTACCAAATCCACTGTTCATACATTCACATTTTATCACATGAATAAAATATATAAACATATATATTAATGTAAAGTGCCAACACATCACATACATATAAAATAGAGAACATATATATCTATTTAAACAATTGATTATCTCATAATCAATGCTCAAATTATTATATGCTATAGTCATATATTATACCAATTGTTGGCTTTTAAAAAACCATTTTGATGAAAATATCGGCAACATGATAAAGGTGCAGAATGTGTATAAAAAATTTCTCAAAATTTTTGTAAAAAATGTTTATAGATTATATTAATTTAATGCATATATATATATATATATTGTGCTTCTCAGTTGGAGAAAGTAAATCAGAATTCCTCTACGGGGACGATCATTCTTTATTTGAGACCAAAAGCCTTCCTCACCTAGTCCTCGACACTAGATAGACAAAGGGGTGAGTGTAGAGGAATTAAATATTCGTAAAAGATTACCCGTTCTCTTTAGTCATCTATTAATCTCAACGCATGAGCAAAACAGGTCTTGCAATGAAGATCACTTCTTCTTCTCTCTTTCTCTCTTTATATGCCTAAACACTTTGGCAGAATTTTGGTAGTCTAACCAAGACTCTTAATTATGTATAGAATAAAAAGAGGAGGCCTTTCTTTATAGAGAATGAGAAACCCAATTAATATTAGAAGCTTCCTTTATTTTAATTTTAAATATCAAATATTTAATTAAAATAAAAGAGAAAATATTCTCTTTATACTACATGTGGTGCCACACACAGGGAGATTCTTTGTTCATATAACGCCAATCATAAAAGAGCGCAGGAGGGAATACTGTCTGTTATCAATCTCCTTTGTTTTTCAATTTTAACTTTCCAAATTTGAATTAAATCATATTTATCTAAAAATAGAAATTCTAAATATAGAAACTTGGTGAACAAGTTTTGGACTACACAGATCCCTTCCCTGCTGTAGAATGCACCACCTATTATGTGTCTTTCAAAATTGATTAATTATTATTAAATAATTCTATAAATTAACTCAAAATTAATTTATTTTGAGTGATATTTAATTTAAAATTTCATAATTCTAAATTAATTAGACCAATAATTTCACTTGTCTAAATAGTGTTTACAAAGATGGCAAGGAACTAATGGACTTATAATTTCAAGCTCCAATAAACCAATATATTAATTAAACTCTTTAATTAATATATTACTCTTTATTAATTCTAATATAACTCCACTAAATACTTGGAATTGCATTCTTAAATTTATTGATGTAATTACTTATTTCTTCAAGTTATCCATTTGATATAGTCCTCGCATATAAATTAAGGATTGATTCCTCCTTAAATAATTTATAGTTAGAGCTATGTAAAATCCTTAACTTCTCTAATTACTTATTTATCTTTGAATGTAATTGATTCTCTAATGAATAATAAATTCATAAACTTAATTATAAATTAAGAGCTCATATTATTCAAGACTGGAATTAATATCCATAGAATTTTTTATATGCTTCTCGTTAAAGAAGGAATGGATTTCATCTTTTAGTATTGTTGGGGTGCTATTTAGTTGGGTCCAAATTGCTAACGAGCTCGTACGGCCCAATGTTAATACTAATCGAATAGATCGTGTAAAGTCTGCTGACTGAAGCCCAATCGAATTGACGGTTCATATTGTTCACTTAATTCGATCATCTTGCATGGTTTAAGGGGTTTGACACTACTGCTCAAGATAATTCGCATTCGTTTCTCATGTCTTTGTTGGACTAGATTGATCATCTTGAGCTGACAGTTATTAGCACGAACTAACAGTTATAACCCATCTAGTCATGGACTGAAATGTGGGTTGGGCGTGATTCTTACAAGCCCATCACCAATCGACACGTGTCTAACTATTGTGGTTACTTAGTGCACTATCCCACTCCGCCAGATGGTTGGGAGCCACGATTTTTTCTCATTCTCTATATAAGAGGATGGTTGCTTCATTGTATGAGATATACAAAAAAATATACAAAAACTCTGTCAATTTGCTTTCTCGTCCCTTTCTGTTCTCTAATAATCTGTACCCAAATACCATAGTGAATTATAGTGGACGTAGCTCTTCGTTAACAGAGTGAACCATTACAAATCCCACGTGTCATTCTTGTTATAACATTATTTAGTTTATTTCATTCTAATCTTGCATTTCAACCCTAGCTTAACATGTCCATTTTAATGGTGATTTGAGGGCCCAGGTTCTTGAACAACCCAATCCAGAACTATAACATTTGATTGTAGATAAAACGTCTATAGTTTGGTGCCCACCGTGGGGCCTTTAGGTCATCAACTTCAGGATTATAGGCTCGGATTCAAGTGGTAGACAACGTCGATAACCAGCATACTCTTGAAACCACAATTGAAGAGACTGAATCAATTCCCCAAGACAACCAGCAAATGGAAGCCCTTGCAGCGAAAGTGGAGGCCCTGAAAAAATTGCTCCAGGAGCAGGTGGCTCGTTCTAAGGAGCGTGACAAAAGGTTGGAGCAACTCAGTAGCAAGAATTTGGCTTTAAGAAGCCCAATTAGTTATCAGAACTCCCAGATGGCTTCACAATCTCACTATTATCTGTACTATGGATATTCAACACTCCTAGTATCGTCCACAGCAGTGGCAATATCAAATGCCATAACTAGGAACACAGCAGGCCTACAGCCCAATTGGGAGGATACACCCCTTGTATACACCCACAACTCCAGCACCAACAACAACATCAGCAGCTTTTACAACCGCAACAACTCCTGCAACGACAACTACAACAACGACAACAAGTGATCGTGTGGAACACACTTGAAGCAACGATGTGGTTGAAAGAAACGAAAGGACAAAACCGACCGCTCGATTAGAAGAAGCACTAGTTGTCATTTTGTTGACCCTTAAGTCGATCCAATTAATGATGAGAGAGATGCTCAAGCAGAATTCAAAACTAGTTAAAGAGAAAATTGATCAGAAGGTTTCGAAAGCAACGAGCAAAACCCTAGCGTTGGATGATATCTCGAAGAATATTCGAGATACCTAACTCACAAAGAAGATCACATCGTTCGTATTGCCAAAGTATAAAAATCTCGTGTTTGCTTGATTTGATAGAACTTTAGATCCAAAAGACCACCTGTTGCAGTACAAGAATGTGGTCAGCACTACCAATATCCCCGATTTGATTCTTGATAAAATGATATGCAAGCTGTTCGCTTAGTCACTCAAAGGTCCAGTGCTTCGATGGTTCAACAGCTTGCCTACCGGATCGATCGACAGCTTTGAAGACTTGGCAGATCAATTCGTCAAAACTTATTCAGTACATATCAAAATGAGAAAAATGACCAAAAATTTGTGGTCAGTAGTTTAGAGTCCAAGCGAGTCGCTACGGGCTTATATCAAGAGATTTAGCAAAGCACTCTTGAAAATTTCCAATTTAGAGGATGGAACAGCACAAGAAGCACTAAAGAAATGACTTTTGCATAAGTCCTCTTTCAAGAATAGCATTTGCTCTGACTATCCACATACCATCCACGAAGCCCTGCACAAAGCAAAGGGGACTTGGAAGAGGAAAACGAAAGGTGTAAACGAGAGCTAGCGAGAATGAGAGACCAAAGTAAGTGGAATCGAAAGAAAAAGTTACAGCCAGATTGAAGGGAACGAACGAGGAAACCGCCAAAGAGGGAGTAGAGGCAAAAAAAAGACAGGTCACGATCCACTACGAGACTGTTGTCCCCCCTAAACTATGCCCTTAGCATATCACCGTCTAAACTAGTTACTCAACTCGAAGGAAAAGATTATGTTTGATGGCCTGGCAAAATGGCACTAGGCTATTCACATGACCAGTCGAATATTACGAGTTTCATCAAGATATGGGGCACTTGATGTTAGACATGTATGCCTTAAGGAGTAAAAATGTAATAAGTTTTTAGAGACATTTTTATCAATAAAGAATTTATTTATTGTTTATATACCAATTCTTGTTCTCTTTACATTCATATTTGTTGAATGTATGTTAAGCAAACAATAATCTGAGACTGTTAGTCTAAACCTTTAAGAATTAGGCATATGATGGACGAATTATGTAGAAGACACGATTCTTAAGGTGACAGTCTAAATCATAAGATCCACAATTGAGGGAATAAAGTTGGGCACTTTATTCATGAAAAGATTGTTATGTTGTCTAAATTCCTACAAGGAGATGGTTTGTCTTGACCATCGGAGGTGAACTCCGTGAATAGAAACATTGGCACGTTGTCATAGGTAATGATGTGTTGATCGGGACATAAAGTGAATTGATTTGGATTAATAATTTTGTCTTGGCAAAGCAATTCACTTTAAACAATCATTTGTATTGTATCTTAATCTTGAGATAAATAGTGGGCCCGTTGTCTTGACTTGTGCCTTTTGATGTACCAAAGGGTGATACCCACATCTTAATAGTGGTATGCATGCCGGTACGTTGGAGGCATCACTCTTGATAGCGTAGACCTGTTGTTCATAGATATGGAATCCATAGCTCCTTTTTAGGAGTAGTGATATCCTTCATATGCGTTATCGTGTAATTGAAAAACTAGTGCGTTCAACCATTTAGATACATAGATGTAACCGAATGGTATAATGTCTTTGGATGGTAAGTTTTTCGATGGTGAGATAATGGAACGTAAGATAACAATAATCGGAAAGGTAAGACAGAACTTGTCCTTAAGCCGATTATGGATAATCCTATGGGGATACGATACTATGATATGTCATGGAGACTTAGCTATACAGGCTTTGTAATTCTATATAGTTCGAGAGTGCAGCTCCAAGCTTTTAGTGGAGTAGCGTTGGAGTTGATAATTATGAAATGTATATCTAGGATATTGGGTTTCATAATTATCAGGAGCTTGAACTACTTAGGTCCATTTGGTCTCCTTTGCTAGCTCACAAAATCCTATAATGATACGGCGTGTTTTTCCAATAATTGATGACTTATGTCAGATTTATTAGATTGGTTAAAATTTGAAAGAATCAAATAATTCATGTCTGTTTATCGGTTGAATTAATTTTGTGATAAAATTAATTCAAAATAAACTTGTTGAAGTATTAGGATCGAATAATTCTTGTATGTTTATCGGTTTATTTAATTTGGAATAAATTAAATCAAGTTAAACTTGTATAATTATTAGGAATTCATTTATTTTCTTAGAGATTATCTAGATAAAGTTGTTTTAAGTAGATAACTTCTCTATTAGGTTATTTGAATTAAAATTGAGACTTTATCCTATAGAATCTCAGGTGGAAAATAAAAGATTCGTTGAGATATTTTTTCGACAGTTTGGTATGTCGTCCTCATGTTCGGCCTGCCGATGGGCAAGTTCGGCCTGCCGATTAGGTAGTTCGGCCTGCCGATGTGCGAGGGATAAGATTACGTATTTTCACACGGATTTTATCAGATATTGATCCGAACTTGATTCTGATTTGAATTTTGAGACCTAATCTGATAAGGACTGACCCTAAACCAACCTCTATAAATAGGGAGTAAGTTACGTAAGTTATTTAGATCAATTTGAGAGATTAAGAGTGATACTCTACTGGTGAGAATCTAAAAACTTTCTGAGAGCTCTTGTTCATAAATCACGAACACTTGCTTTGGGTTCTCTCAATTGGTTGAAAGGAGAGTCACCTGGTGGAAGAGCTATACGTCTGAGCCCACACTCACTCCAATCATGGATAAAGAATAGCAGAGAAGACCAGTTGATTGAGACTTTTCTAGAACGTTGCTTCTCTTCACTGATTGCAGGAGCTTTTCGGCATACAAAGGTTAGTAAGATCTGGTTAATTTATGCATATAGCATGTCAAATTTGTGCTTTAAAAAATACTCTGATATAAAATTTTAAAATTTCGTTACGTACTATTTTTCCAACAATTAGTATCAGAGACATGGTTTTTACATAAATTTATGAGTTTGTGATCATACTATATGTATAAATTTTATGATCTTAATCTCTCCTATGCTTGAATTTAATTTTATAGAGAGGTGGCACTTTAGGTTTCTATATATTTTATGTTGTCATGGATTATGTGGTGAATGTTTATTAATTAATTATGGTTGATTAAATGGTTATTAATTAATTAATTTATTTATTTATTTATACCGGTTATGGTTCCTTAGAGGTTAGAATACTAGGTTTTTTATGTAATTAGATGGCAGATCATCATCTCCGTCTAGGAATTATTATTTATTTTAAATTTGTAAGAATTTTGTCATAAATAATTATTTAGAGAAGACGGACCTAGAAGACGGACCTAGAAGGCGGATCTAGAATATAGATGATGACCCTCCCAGGTATTTCTTGAGTCTCTAATTTTATGTTTTTGAATTGTTGAAAATAAAATTGATGAATTACATTAAAAGTTGTATTTTCTAGAAAGGGTGATTTTTGCTCGGTCGGCATGCCGAACCATCTAGTTTGGCAAGCCGATGGTCGTAGATCGGTAGGCCAGACGTGAGGTTTGGCAGGCCGACAGCTGGGTGAAAATCAGGAGGCTTTGGCGGTAGGCCAAACTTTTAGTTTGGTAGGCTGATCTATCATGCATCGATAGGTCGATTTGAAGATCAATAGGCCGATGGGTCATGACCAGCAGGCCGATCACCCAGATCGGCTTGCTGGCAGAGAGCTGAAAATTTCTCCAGAAAATGTGCAGTTTTAATTTTATTTTTGGGACAATTCTAAGAGACAATAAATTTGGATATGACCAGAAATATGAGGTATTCGATTCATACGGATTTGAAAACTTGAAGATGGGCATTTTATGAAGAAGGATACAACTTGGGGATTCAAGGATGAAGAGTCGATAATATGTTTTGATTATTCTCTTGTAATCTTTGTTTTCTATTCTCTAGGGTGGAACCATAATATTATGGTTATTATTATTTTGCTTGTAGCTTTGCTTGTTTGCATTATAATATGATTTGCCATATATATTGATAACATGTCATATAGAATAGGGAGTGCCACTCATATTAAAATTGTTCATGCATGTTCTTAAAATAAAACCTTGATTTCAAAAGATTGAGTGGGAGAAGGTTTTCGAAGAAAGGACCTACGGTCTCCATCATTGGTCCATAGGAAGAACATGATGGTCCTAACCCTATGAAGGGATTTATATTATGTACCAAATTGGATCTCTGAGAGGATAAGATATTTTAGCATGATTTATGGTTACACACCCCTAGGTGGTGGGAGAAGGTTTTCGAAGAAAGGACCTACGGTCTCCATCATTGGTCCATAGGAAGAACATGATGGTCCTAACCCTATGAAGGGATTTATATTATGTACCAAATTGGATCTTTGAGAGGATAAGATATTTTAGCATGATTTATGGTTACACACCCCTAGGGGGTGATTATAAATCGTGGATAAAATATTGAAACGATGGTTATACACTCACATTAATTTTATTTTTAACCTCCCCTAGGAGCTCTGTTAATAAAATTAATGGCCAAAGAAACGATTATTAATATATGCTGGATCATACGGATCCTAGATGGCATATATTAATCAGGAGGGGGTCTGTGTTCCTAATTGAATTTGGCATGACTCCCCTAGGAGCTTGTTGAATTTTGAGTTGGGAGTCATCGTTGTAAGGTTGTGATATTTTCAAGGTTTTGACACATAAACACATTTGTATGTTTTTACATGCTTGTGTTATCTTACTAAATTATTATGATATGTTTGCTTATGTTTGGTATATGATTCTTCATTATAGATTAAAAATGTCTATTAATAGCTTTTGTCTTCGATACTTGACAAAACCTATTAATCGGAGAGAATTATAATGATTGGAAACGGAACCTGGATATCATCCTCTCTTTTGAAAAATTGAAATTTGTGCTGACAACTCCTTGTCTTCCCGAGCCTACGGGAGACTCCACTAATGAGCAATTCCAAGCGTACGATTGCTGGAAAGATGCAAACGACCAAGCCCGCTACTATGTTATGGCTAGCATGAATAACGTGCTACAGGCTCAACATTAGGATTATGAGACTATGAAGCAGATCTTGGATAATCTTGAAGACATGTTTGGAGGCCAGGCCATAACAAAGTGGCAAGGGGCACTTTGGAAACTTCTCAACTGTAAGCAGAGGCAGGGGACATCTGTAAAGGAGTACATGATGTTGGTCATGGGTTACCTCGCTGAGGCTCAAACTAATGGAGCCGACATCGATACTGAAACTCAGATGACTATGGTTTTTGAGACTTAGTCAAAGGAATTTATTCCGTTTAGAGCTAGTTTTAATTTAAGCAAGAGGTAATTTTAATTTAATCAACAGACAGGATATGACCTTAACAGAATTGATGAAACAGTTACAAGAGTTCAAACTACTAATCAGGGAGTCTCCTACAGGTGGAGAGGCCAACATGGTAGCTGCTTCTGGTTCCAATCCTAACTCTGGAAATGGAAAGAAGCAACGGGCCAAAAATGGGAAGTCTTCTATTCCTGCTAGCTCCAAGAGCAAGAAAAAGAAGAAGAAGAACCCAAAAAAGCTTAAGTGCTTCTTCTGTGGAAAGGTCGGGCACATCAAGAAGATTGCAAGGACTTCCTTTCTAAAGGAGGTAGGTGTGATCTTCTGTATTTAGAAACTTATTTGGTTGAGGAATCCAGTGACATTTGGGTAGGTGTGATTCCAGTGCAACTAATCATATTTGTGTTTCTCTGCAGGGGTTCAAAGAAACGAGAAGTCTGCTACATGAAGACACGCTTCAGATGGGCAATGCATCCTTGGTCTTAGCAGAAGCAGTGGGAGACATCCTTCTTCATTTTCATAATTATAGGAATTTAATTTTGCAAGATTGTTTTTATGTTCCTAAATTTAAAAGGAATTTAATTTCTATAGCTTGTTTATTTAAAGACTTCTATTTGGTTTCTTTTAACGATAAAATGGTGATTCGTAAGAACAAATCTTTTATCTATTCTGGATGGATGCAAAATAATCTATATTTTATCAAACCTAAGATAGACTTACTGCTTAATGCTGAGATGAATAATAATAACTCTAAAAGACTTAAAACTTCTCACTCTAATAAGACTTACTTTAGCATTTGCGCCTTGGTCATATTAACCTGAATAGGATTCAAAGGGTGGTAAGGGATGGACCTTTAAGTCAATTAAAGGTGGAATCTATACCTCAATGTGAATCTTGTTTGGAGGGTAAAATGACCAAAAGACCATTCGGGTCTAAGGGCAATAAGGCCAAAGGGGTTCTAGAACTTGTGCATAGTGATGTTTGTAGATCGATGAACATCCGTGCACGAGAATGGTATGAGAACTTTGTCACTTTTATTGACGATTACTCAAGATATGGGTATGTGTACCTGATGCACCACAAAAGCAAAACTTTTGACAAGTTCAGATGTTTCGGGCTAAAGTGGAAAAGTAATTAGGTAGACCCATAAAGGCACTTCGATCCGATCGAGGTGGAGAATACTTTTCTAATGAGTTCTTGGGACACTTATTAGAGAATGAGATTTTATCCCATTTAACTACGTCGGGCACTCCGTAGCAGAATGGTGTAACAGAGAGAATAAATAGGACTTTATTGGACATGATCAGGTCTATAATGTGTTATTCATCATTGCCTTTATCCTTTTGGGGATATGCACTACAAATGACATGTTATCTTTTGAACAATGTGCCTTCAAAATCGGTCCCTAAAACTCCTCATGAGTTGTGGATGAGCAGGAAGACATCCTTAAAACATATTCGCATATGGGGATGTCTAGTTCATGTCCTGTTTAAGGATCTGAATAAGTTGGAAGCATGTTCAAAAGTTTGTGTGTTTGTAGGATATCCAAAAGGGACTAAAGGGGGTTATTTCTATAACCCAAAGGAAAATAAAGTCATGGTTTCAACTAATACAACTTTCCTTGAGGAAATTTACATGGACGACTTTAAACCTCGAAGCAAAGTGGTGCTTGAGGAGTTAAGGAGTGATCTGATCACTTCGGAGGTTCCTAATGAAACCATTCCGATAAGTGTAGAAAAACTAAACGAACCTGAACAACAACCTAAGGGGCTTCGGCATAATGGAAGGATTGGGCGTCAACCTGAGAGGTATATGTTCAATGGGGAAGTCTTTTTGGTTGAACCGGACGAACATGACAGGGATCCATATACTTACGCAGAGGCTACGGAGGATGTTGATTCAAAACTCTGGACAAAGGCCATGAACACAGAGATGAAGTCTATGGAGACTAATTAGGTCTGGGAGCTTGTGGATCTTCCCGAAAGGGTAAAACCCATAGGGTGTAAGTGGATCTACAAGAGGAAAAGAGGAGTGGATGGAAAGGTCAAAACCTTTAAGGCTAGACTGGTAGCTAAGGGTTATACGCAAAAGGAAGGAATCGATTATGAGGAAACCTTTTCGCCTGTAGCCATGCTCAAGTCCATCCAGATTCTCTTGTCCTTAGCTGCCACTCTTGACTATGAGATTTGGCAGATGTATGTCAAGACAGCTTTTCTAAATGGCTATCTTGGTGAGTCCATTTATATTGAACAACCAGATGGGTTCAAGGTCAAGGGTTAAGAGGGTAAGGTTTGTAAGCTGCTAAAGTCAATTTATGGACTTAAGTAGGCTTCTCGTTCTTAGAACATAAGATTTGATCAGGTGATCAAGACTTATGGGTTCTCACAAAATGTGGATGAACCATGTGCTTACAAACACATTAAGGATGAGAAGGTAGTTTTTTTTACTGCTCTATGTAGATGACATTCTACTAATTGGCAATGACATTGGGGAATTGTCATCGGTCAAATTATGGTTGACCAAGCAGTTTGACATGAAGGACTTAGGTGAGGCTAATTTTATTCTTGGTATTCAGATCTTTCAAGATAGGAAGAACAAAATGATAGCTTTGCCCTAGGCCGGCTACATAGATAAAATTCTCAGGAGGTTTGCAATGCAGGATTTCAAGAAAGATGGGCAACCATCTAGGTTTAGAATTACTCTTTCTAAGAAAGACTCTCTAAAGTCTTATGAAGAAAGAGAATACATGATAAGGTGTCTTATACGTGGATAGTAGGTAGTCTCATGTATGTGATGCTTTGCACACTACCAGATATTACTTATGCGGTAGGGATTGTAAGTCGATTTTAGGCGGATCTAGGACCGAACCATTGGGTTGCGGTAAAGCAAATTTTCAAGTACTTGAGAAGGACTCGATGGCATATGCTTGTGTATTCAAGTGAGGACTTGACTCCTCTAGGATATACTGACTTGGATTTTCAATCCTGCCTGGATTCTAGGAAATTGACTTCAGGTTCTGTTTACTCTGGGTAGCGGTGCAATTAGTTGGAGAAGTGCTAAGCAAGATTGCACTTCAGATTCAACGATGGAGGCCAAGTATGTGGCAACTAGTGATGCTTCGAAAGAAGTAGTGTGGCTTCGTAAGTTCCATGGGGATCTTGACATAGTTCCTGGTATGGATATGGTGGTATCACTGTACTGTGATAACAGTGAGGCGGTAGCAAATGCTAAGGAACCAAGATTTCACAAGAAGAGTAAGCATATTGATCGAAAGTATCATGTGATAAAGGACTTCGTTAAGGGCGGGCATGTCACGTTGTGCAAGATTACATCAAAAGACAATTTAGCTGATCCATTTATGAAGACACTTACTAAGAGAGTCTTTGAGAGGCATGTGGAAGCTGTGGGGATGCAAGATTTGTCATATTTACTCAGTTAGTGCAAGTGGGAGATTGTTAGACATGTATGCCCTAAGGAGTAAAAATATAATAAATTTTATCCTCTTTACGTTCATATTTGTTGAATGTATGTTAAGCAAATAATAGTCTGGACTGTCAGTCTAAACCTTTAAGAATTGGGCATATGATGGACATATTTTGCGGAAGACACGATTCTTAAGGTGATGGTCTAAATCATAAGATCAACAATCGAGGGAATAAAGTTGGGCGCTTTATTCATGAAAAGATTTTATGTTGTCTATATTCCTACTGGGAGATGGTTTGTCTTGACCATCGGAGGGGGACTCCATGAATAGAAACATTGGCATGTTGTCATAGGTGACGATGTGTTAGATCGGTACATTAAGTGAATTGATTTGGATTAATAATTCTGTCTCGACAAATCAATTCACTTTAGACAATCATTTGTATTGTATCTTAATCCTGAGATGAATAGTGGGCCCGTTGTCTTGACTGGTGTTTTTTGATGTACCAAAGGGTGACACCCATATCTTAATAGTGGTATGTATGCCGGTACGTTGGAGGCATGACCCTTGATAGCATAGACCTATTGTTCATAGATATGGAATCCATAGCTCCTCTTTAGGAGTAGTGATATCCTCTTATATGCGTTATCTTATAATTGGAAAACTAGAGTGCTCAACCATTTGGATACATAGGTGTAACCGAATGATATATTGTCTTTGGATGGTAAGTTTTCCGATGGTGAGATAATAGAATGTAAGATAAAATAATCGGGAAGGTAAGACAGAACTTGTCCTTAAGCCGATTATGGATAATCTTATGGGGATACGACACACTATGATATGTTATGGAGACTTAGCTATACGGGCTTCGTAATTCTATGTAGTTCGAGAGTGCAACTCCAAGCTTTTAGTGGAGTAGCGTTGGAGTTGATAATTATGAAATGTATATCTTGGATATTGGGTTTCATAATTATCGGGATCTTGAACTATATAGGTCCATTTGGTCCCCTTTACTAGCTCACAAAATCTTGTAACGATAGGGCATGCTTTTCTAATAATTAGTAACTTATGTCAAATTTATTAGATTGTCCAAAATTTGGAAGAATCAGATAATTCATGTCTATTTATCGGTTAAATTAATTTTGTAATAAAATTAATTCAAGATAAACTTGTTGAATTATTGGGATCAGATAATTCTTGTCTGTTTTTCGGTTTATTTAATTTTGAATAAATTAAATCAAGATAAACTTGTAGAATTATTAGGAATTCATTTATTTTCTTAGAGATTATCTAGATAAAGTTGTTTTAATTAGATAACTTCTCTCTTGGGTTATTTGAATTAAAACTGAAACTTTATCCTATAGAATCTCGGGTGGAAAATAAAAGATTTGCTGAGATATTTTTTCGACAGTTCAGCATGCCGATCCTTATGTTCGGCCTTCCGGTAGGCATGTTTGGCCTGCCGATGTGCGAAGGATAAGATTACGTATTTTAACGCGGATTGTATCAGATATTGATCCAAACTCAATTCTGATTTGAATTTTTGAGACCTAATCTGATAAAGACTGACTCTAGACCCAACCTCTATAAATAGGGAGTAAGTCACATAAGTTATTCAGATTAATTTGAGAGATTAAGAGTGATACTCTGCTGGTGAGAATCTAAAAACTCCCTGAGAGCTCTTGTTCATAAATCACGAGCACTTGCTTTGGGTTCTCTCAATTGGTTGGAAGGAAAGTCATCTGGTGGAAGAGCAGTACGTCTGAGGCCACACTCACTCCGATCGTGGATAGAGAATAGCAAAGAAGACCAGTTGGTTGAGGCTCTTCTAGAACATTACTTCTCTTCACTAATTGTAGGAGCTTTTCAACACACAAAGGTTAGTAAAATATGGTTAATTTATGCATATAGCATGTCAAATTTGTGTTTTGGAAAATACTCTGATATAAAATTTTAAAATTTTGCTGTGTACTATTTTTCTAACACTTGACAATCGATTACAAAGCCTTGCGATCTGAGATCGTAGAGCTTCTCAAGAAAGGGCACTGGAGGGAGTACCTCTCTAAACGGGGAAGGAGAATATATGGACTCGACAAAGAGCGAGGAGGACGTAGACACCATCAACCCCATGAGAAGACACCATCACCACCACTAGTAAGGATTGTGAAGGCTCTGTTTTTAGCAGGGATTCAGTCAACCAAATGAAGGTGCATCAGAGGAAAGTGAATCAAGCGACTGCCAGTTCTTTTGACAATGGACACTGCAAGCATGTTATTTCTTTTCATAGCGACAAGGTGTTCGGGCTTGATACTCGGCATGACGATGCCCTGGTTATCAAACTTAACATTACGAACTGTGAGATTAGCAGAATACTAGTTGACAATGGAAGCTCCGCCAATATCTTGTTCCTTTCAACGCTGAAAGAGATGGAAATTGGCGAAGAGGAGATCGAGAAATCCCCGACGTCATTGGTAGGTTTCAATGGCAAGACAACAATAGCCATTAGGAGAATCAAGCTTCCAGTGTATGCAATAGGGGAAAATAAGTTGACCACTTTCCTAGTCATGGATTGCCTTTTGGGGTATAATATCATTTTTGGGGCAGCCTTGGATACACGCCATGAAGGCAGTCCCTTCGACGTACCACTAAACGATAAGGTTTCCAACGAAGCGAGGCATTCGGGAGATTCAAGGAAGCCAGGAGGCAGCAAGGAGCTGTTACGTAACGGCTATAAAGTAGAAGAAGGCTTTATAGCAATTACAGACGACCCAACAAAATGGGCCTAGCAACCAAAGAAGCTTCGAATCGGCTCTAGAGTAGCTTGATGAAGTCCCAATCGACCCGCAGGATGAAAGGCATACAATGAAGATCGGGTCACAGCTTAATGTGGGTATAAAATCCCAAATAATTAATTTTCTTAAAGCTAACGTTGATTATTTTGCATGGTCCTATGCAGATATGCCTGGAATCAATCCGAGCATAATCTCGCATCGACTAAACGTTAATCCAAACCACAAACCTATCAGGCAGAAGAGGAGAAAGCTTGGAATCGAACGAAACAATGTCGTGAAAGACGAGGTGAAGAGATTACTAGAGGCCGGTTTTCATATGCCCTGTTCATTATCCCGATTGGCTTGCCAACGTGGTAATAGTAAAGAAGAAGAATGGGAAGTGGCGCATGTGCATCGATTTCATCGATCTGAACAAAGCCTGTCCTAAGGACAGTTACCCGCCGCCTCATATCGATCGACTCGTTGACGCAACAGCCGGTCATGAGATTTTAAGTTTCCTCGATGCATTCTCCGGCTATAATCAAATCCTTCTGTATCTTGACAACCAAGAGAAGACTGCTTTTATAATTGAGCAGGGGATTTTTTGTTTCAAGGTCATGCCCTTTGGATTGAAGAACACAGGAGCTACTTACCAACTGCTCGTTAATATGATGTTCGAACAACAAATTGGTAAGAATATGAAAGTATACATTGATGACATGTTAGTTAAGTCTTTGCAGACTCATCTCTATGTCCAACATTTGCAAGAATGCTTTGATGTTCTCCGAAAATATGGCATAAAGCTAAATCCAGAGAAGTACACTTTTGTGTGGTGAGTAGTATGTTCTTGGGATATCTCGTCACGAAGCGTGGAATCGAGGCAAATCCTGATCAAATAAAAGCTTTTCAGTTGATGCCTTCTCCGAGAACCAAGCGGGAGATACAAAAACTCACTAGTCGGGTCACTGCACTAAGTCGATTCATTGCCAGATCTACTGACAAATGTCTTCCTTTTTTCTAGTTGCTCAAGAAGAATACGAAATTTGAGTGGAACGAACGATGCTAATCGGCTTTCCAAGAATTGAAGAGGTACTTGACAACTCCGCCGATCCTATCGAAGCCAAAAGAAGGCGAACCACTTTACCTGTATTTAGCAATTTCAGAGACGACAGTAAGTTCAGCCCTTGTTCAAGAAGAAGATGCGATCCAAAAACTGGTTTTTTTTGTGAGCCACATCATATTGGATGCTAAAACAAGGTACTCTGTCATTGAAAAGTTCGCCCTTGCACTCATAATGTTGGCTCAGAAGCTCCGTCCGTACTTTCAAGGCCACATTATTATGGTGTTGTCGTCTTACCCGATGCGAGCAATTTTGCACAAGCCAGATGTCTCCGGAAGGATGACGAAATGGAAGTTGAGCTGATAGAGTTTGACATTGAGTATAGACCTCGAACAGAGCTAAAGGCTCAGGTGCTCGTGGATTTTGTCGTCGAATTGACATATGGGCCTGAAGGGCACAGATCAGAGACATGGATTGTGCAAGTTGACGGCTCGAGCAATGGGAAAGGGTAGGAGTGGTGGTTTTGAAGTCCCTAACTAACAAAGAGATCAAACAGAGTTTTCGATTGGGATTTAGAGCTACCAACAATAAAGCTGAATATGAGGCTGTGATTGTTGGAACAAGGCTCGCTGCCACACTAGGGGCTACTAAACTCGTTTTGGAAAGTGACTCCACATTGGTCGTTAACCAAGTGAATGGAGAGTTCAAGGCACGAGATGAGAAGATGTTTTTATATCTGAGTTTAGTCAACAAACTTAGGGCCCAGTTTGACCAGTTTGAAGTAAAGCATGTCCTACAAGAACAGAACTCAAGAGTCGATGCACTTGCAAACTTGGGATCCGCAATCGAAGTGAGCGAAAGGAGAATAATCCCCTTGGAGCGGATTGAAAAATCGAGTATAGAGCTAGTTGAAAAGATCAATTTTGTTGACCCAAGGGATGATTGGATGACGCCCATTCAAATGTACATCTGTGATGGGTGGTTACCAAAAGACAAGCAAACTACGAGAAAGATCAAAGTCCAAGCTGCAAGGTACTGCTCGATTGAAGGGAAACTCTATAGGCGTTCTTTCACGAGACCTTATCTTTAGTGTCTCAGAGAAAATAAGGTGGAGAAAGTCATTCAAGAAGTCCATGGAGGATCGTGCAGCAATCATTCAGGTGGGAGGTCGCTGTGCAACAAGGTTAAGAGATAAGGATTCTACTAGCCGATAATGCAGAGTAACTGTGAGAACTTCGCTCGCAAATGCGATAGTTGCTAGAGATATGCTCCCATCATGCATCAACCAGCTGAAGAACTCTCCTTGTTCAGTTCGCCATATCCTTTCATGAAGTACTCGATGGACGTGGTCAGACCGTTTCCTCTAGCTCCTAGACAAGTCAAGTATTTGCTCGTCCTCACAGATTATTTCTCCAAATGGGTCGAAACTAAAGCATTTGTAGACGTTAAAGGGCGAGATGTCGAAAGATTCATTTGGAGGAATATCATCTGTCAGTTCGGAGTTCCTAAGAAGATCGTCACTGATAACGGCTGCCAATTCATCTCCTCATCCTTCAAGAAGTTCTGTCGCGATTGGGACATTGTTTTAAGCTTCTCAACACCAAGGTACCCGCAAGGAAATGGCCAAGCAAAAGCAATGAATAAGACGATCGTGAAGAATCTAAAGAAGAAACTTGAGGCAAAAAAAGGACGTTGGGTTGAGGAACCCCTGATGGTGCTAGGGGCCTACCAAACGACTCCTAGAAGGGCAACCAACGAATCCCCTTTTTCCCTCATATATGGAATTGACGCTATTATTCCTGTAGAGGTAGTCGCATTAGATCTTCGAGTCAATTACTCTCTCTTGAATAAAGCAAAAAATGATGAGATGATGCAGGATGCATTGGACCTTATTGACGAGAAAAGGGACAAAGCCTTTTATCACCTAGGTTGCTACCAACAAGTTGCTGCTAGATATTACAACCAGAAGGTCAAAGTCAGAAAGTTCCAAGAGGGAGAACTCGTGCTTCGAAAAGTCTTTCAGAATATGAGATAAGCTAACATTGGAAAATTGGCGGCTAACTGGGAAGGACCTTACCGAATTATGTCAGTTGTTCAAGACAGAGTATACAAGTTAGAAAAGCTGGATGGATCACTTATTACTAAGAGCTGGAACACAAATCATTTAAGGAAGGATTACGTGTAACATCCATTTTACTTTATTATGTAATTGAACTACGTTTGACTTGATCCCTACACATGGGTGTGTAGGCAGTTCATGGGCTATAAGCAGGCACAGCCACATTATTAATTCAAATTTTATTTCCCCTAAATTATTGAAAAAAATTTTCATAAGAAAAGCGCCAAAGCTCATTCAGACTCGACCAGTTCGATCTGAACGCTCATCTTCATGACTACTTCAGATCCGACTAGCTCGATCCGAATGTGCACGCATTGCCATCTTTATGTCACAACTTCAAACTTGACTAGCTCGATCCGAATGCTAAACCATTGCCATCTTCATGGCCAACTTCGGATCCGACCAGCTCGATTCGAATGCGCATGCATTGCCATCTTCATGGCACATAGAACTCAACCAGCTCGATCTGAATGCTCAACCATTGCCATCTTCATGGCACATTGGACTCGACCAGCTCGATTCGAACTCACAACCATTGCCGTCTTCATGGCATGACTTCGAACTCAACCAGCTCGATCCGTACACTTTCACCTCACCTCTTCATGGCTAGATTCGACCATATCGATCGATTATTCTCTATGGTCATCCTTATGGCTTACTTTTGGACTCAACTAGTTCGATCAAAATGGCTCGCATTGCCATAATCATAGCCACGGACTCGGTCCATTCGATTCAAAATCGTACCTGCAAATTGGTGCCGTAATTGGGGCTTCTAAGATAAAGAGAATTCGATGAACTCTCCCAGAGTTCGGTTTTACGTTTTTGTGGCGACAGCTTAATTCGACTCTCGGTTTTATCTTACGCATCTATTTCTTGGCTCAAGGGCATTCTTGGTTCGATCGATTCTAAAAGAGTCTAATCTCAAAATGCCATCTGCATGGCTCTGTTTTCCCCGTAACTATGTTAATCTTTGAGAAGTTCGATCTACGCCTGAATAGCTACCTCAGTTTATATTATAATGATCCCTTCGGATTGGATATTTTAATTTATCGTGTATTATTGGTTTGGTTACTTTCTGATTAACCGAGAGATTGATTGCTGTATATGGTATAAAAGTGTCAATAATCTAATGCTGAATTCGAAAAGTTCCATTCATTGGAATAAAATTTTCGATACAAACAAAACAAAAACAACAATTCAAATATAAAACAAAAGAATCTTTCAAGAATCTCCTCCCTTTACAAATTGAGCATTTTACCCTCGGTCAGCTTGACAATTGGAGGCTCCACGACTTGGCCACTGGACGTCAGAACGGTACTTGGCTTAGGGGTGACAGGATCGATGGGGATGTCCTGGTGATCCAATTCTCCTTTATCAGTGACCTGAGCAACCGAATCATCTTGGGACAGCAGCTCTTGTAGTTCCTTAGTCTCTTAATCAATCGCTTCAACGCTGAGTTGGCCTGACTTGAATTCTAACAAGGCCTCAAGTCATGCCTTGAAGGAAGAAGTGCCATGGACCTCGAGCAGCTGCTCCTTGATGTCTTCGATGTCCTTGTCTTTCGTAGCCACAGTCTTCTTCAGGCTGTCGACTTCTTCTTTGGAAAGTCAAAGACTGTAAGACAAGCTCAGCACTTTCTCATTCTACCTATTTAATGTGTCGGCTGCGTCATTGAGCTCTTTTTGCTTGTTGTCTCTCTCAATTCTTATCTTCTTTAACTCTTCTTCAAGCTTTCTATTTCTTAGTACCTCTTGCTCGTACTTGTGAACGGCCTTGTTCGCGAAGAGGTTGTGAAGCAAAAGAGCCTGCATGATGAAATTTCAGTATGGAATGATATGATCAAAGTCAACAGGATTGAACATTTGGAGTTTTACCTGCCCCATTGCTGCAGCCAATTCGTCGTATAACCAAGCAAACGGCTTCCCTCCGAGAAGCTCCTCATCTTTGTCAAAGTAAAAATTTATAGCCGCTCTAGTCGCTGCCTCCTTATCTTCCAATATGTTGATGTCTTCTAGAACGTTGAGGGTCTTTTGCGAACTCTTCGTTCAACGTCCCTGGTCGAAGCTGAAGCCTCACCACTCTTCCTTTTCTTCGATGGTGGAGGCTGTATGTCAAAAGGGGGAGGTGGAGAAAGATCGGATGAAGTGGCTGGAGGAGTCACTTCTTTTTGTACTGAAGGTTCGCCGATATCGCTCCTCTTTTTCTTCGCTAGTTTGTTCGCAATTCTCTTCTTTCGCATCTCTCATATTGAGGGTAGTGTTACCTTCATGGCTGACAATGCGGCTTCTGCGAGATGAATGTCCTCGTCAGATAGAGAGGTAATATATTTGGATGGACTGTACAGCTGCTGAAGTACACTGCGACATACAAAGACCCAATCGATTCATTTTGGAAATCAAATAGGAATACCTGTTGGGATTTGTTTGAAGTACTTCCAAATCGAGGACTTCCCAAGTAGATCGGGTTTCGAGATTTTAGCCCAAGTCTGACCTTTTAATGCAAGCAGTGCGTTCAGCCTCGCTTGGAACCTCTCCCCAATCAGAGCTGGGTGATTCAGCTCGTAATCTGTAAAGAAAAAGCGCGCTTGAGATTAGTTGGAATTACTGCTTGAAATAAACGCAAGTATAAAGGCTTACCAATATGACCAAAAGCAAATGGAAAAAGAAATCGTATAGTAAGCTTGAAGGAATTACGGTTGATCGACATAAAGAAGTATCTTTCTTCCTAATGTCTGTCTGCATTAACAAATTCTGTTATGAGCTACTTCGACTGTCGGTATACGAAGTAGAAGCGACCCGAATTTTTACTGTTTGGTTTCAGGTAGTAGCACCAAATAATTCAATCCTAGATTCTTTGATTAGAACCACGAGTACTATTAGTAGTTGAATTCCATTCGGTATTAGCGGCATCATGGAGATATAGAAGTGGCCAACAATCTCCATCATGAACTCGGGGATCGGTAGTCGAAGGCCGAGCTTGAACCATTTGGTGTAAACACAAAACCAGTTATCATTTTGTGTGTCGGCTCATTCGCCTGGGTAGGGTAGTCGAATCTCTACCAAAGAGGGGGCCCCATACTTTGTTCTTATGATCTACAAATCCCCCTCTATCAAGACAGATTATGGGTTCTTCATGAAAAAAGACACTCCTTCGGTTAGAGAAATTTACTTCCTTCTTTCGAGCGGTTCGATATCGTCCACCCTTCTTGAGGGACCTGCTGGCTAGTTTGGTTCTACTCCTTGGTTCATCACCTCTCCACTGGTCTCGACTCTAGTAATTCTCATGCTCGATTCGATCATGGTCTATTGGCGAATCATTTCATCAACTTTCCTTTCGTCGTTGCTCGACCAGGGGTCCTCGCCGCTACTGGAGCTTGAGTCGATGATAACCGCCTCTGACATTTTTACGAAAACAAGTTTATCAAAGGAAATCTAGGGTTTTGGAGATCAAAAAGCTAAAGGATCCTAAAATCTAGAAAGGTTCTAATTATTCATGAGTGTTCTAGACTCGCAACAGCCAAACAGGTTCAGCAATGCCTAATTTTCTTGAAAAATGAGGCGTGTTTGGTATTAAAATGCTCGGAATTGGAAGAAAAACAAGATTACAGAAAAAAAATCGCAAGAAAATTAGAAGAGAAAAAGAAATCTTGCTTGAAAATCATGGAAAAATTCTAGAGGAGCAAAGGGAAAATCGCCTTGAGTTCAAAGAGAGAGAAGTGAAATGAAGAGGCGAGAGTGAAAATGTGGATTATGTACTACTCAAAGGTGTCTGATCGATGGCTAAGATCGATTTAGGACCATCTGATCTAAGGGCTAGGATTTCGCATCTTTTTAAGTTCCTACTCAAACCGAGGCGGCGTCTTTTCAAATCAAACGCATACGTCAGCGCTGTAGAGATATTTTGGGGCTTGCTAATCGCGTGATGACACAAATTGCAAGCAATTAAGTGTCACTGCTTTCCGAGGAAAGGTAATGATTCAAGCCTAGATGAGAGATATCAATCAAGGTGACGTGTCATCAGACCAGAGCCTAGCCTTTATTCACTCTTGTAGTCCATTACATCGACTAAGGAGTAGGGGGCTAACTATTGGGGTGCAATTTAGTTGGGCCTAAACTGCTAACGGGCTCGTGCGGTCCAATGTTGATACTAATCAAATAGATCGAGTAAAGTTTGCTGAGTTAAGCCCAATCGAATTGACGGTTTATATTGTTCACTTGATTTGCTCATCTTGCATGGTTTAAGGCGTTTGACACTACCGCTCAAGATAATTCACATTCGTTTCCCATGTCTTTGTTCGACCTGATCGATCGTCTTGAGCTGACAGTTTTTAGCATGAACTGACGGTTATAACCCGTCTAGTCATGGATCGAAACGTGGGTTGAGCATGATTCTTGCAAGCTTATCACCAATTGACACGTGTCCTACTATTGCGGTTACTTAATGCACTATCCCATTCTGCCAGACGGTTGGGAGTCATGATTTTTCCTCATCCTCTATATAAGAGGATGTCTACTTCATTGTACGAGATATGCAAAAAACATATACAGAAACTCTGCCAATTTGCTTTCTCATCCTTTTCTGCTCTCTTGTAATCTGTACCCAAAATACCATAGTGAATTACAGTGGACGTAGCTCTTCGTTAACAGAGTGAACCACTATAAATCCCGCATGTCATTCTTGTTACAACATTATTTAGTTTATTTCATTCTAATCTTACGTTTCAACCTGAGCTTAACAGGTTCATTTTAACGGTGATTTGAGGGCCCAAGTTCTTGAACAACCCAATCTAGAACTGTAACATTTGATTGTAAATAAACCGTCTATAAGTATCAACATTGACGTCTACTTACTTTATTATGCCTATAAAATACAAAGGATATGATTAGATTTTCGAATCCGTACCAAATAAATTAAAAGACATAAATCTTTAAATAAGAGGATGTTAATAACTCAGCATTAAGATCATCTTATATATGACCATTGTATGATGTGGTTAAAACTCGCTATATTTAACGAAAATTATTAGCTGTTCATATCACATCACGTTGCAGTCCTATATAATTGCATTATGTATAGTGCACTCATTTACTAACTCACTACATTAACGGTTCTAATAAGACTATTTCATTCTTAATGACATGCGCTAGTAGCACTCAATTATCATCCTTATATATTATCTTTTTGTATATAATACTTATATGTAATATTTAAGGTCATATAAATAAGTATGGATTTTTAGTAATATTCATAAAGTATTCAATAATACATGCACAAAAATATAATGAAAATTATTTTATTTATTTATAAATATGTTCTTTATAAAATATCACATGCTTTGAGGACATATATCCTAACAGTAATAACCAAGGCCAATTCAAATCATGAAAGCGGTTTTAAACCAGGCAAGACACTTAAAATTCAAACTTTGTCTCCTTCAAGTTCATATGGTTTGTGTTTTATTTTCATTTTAAACTTTTATATTCCAAATGCTAGTTTGAAACCACTGTTTAAACCACACAATTTAGATCTCAAAGTTCAAACCATAAAGTTCTAAATCATTCTGAACTTGCACACCAAACAAACCCTAAGCCTCCATTACCTAAAACATTGTAGCAATTTAAATTTTATGGAACAAAACATTTCGAATTTTTTTTAAAACTCAGCCCATTTATTTTATCAAAATACCACTTTTGTTCCTCTTATTATGCAAATGTCCAAAACACCCCATATGTTCTAAAAATGATACCCAAAATAACTTTCAAAGCAAATAAACTTTTTAAAAAACCAAGATCACCCTACCAAACTTTAACTTAGTACAACTTAAAATATTATTAAATTGAAAATATTGAACATAATCAATCTTAAAAATTAGAGTTTTAAAATCATTAAAATATTTGCTTAAATGAATATTTATTTGAACATATGAAATTATATTTTATTTAATTTTCTAGTTACTTCATGCTTTAAATAGCATTTAATATAAAATGGAAGGCATACTTTTGAGCTTTATCATCCAATTTTTGAAAATTGAAATTGAGATTAGGGTTTCTGATATGATTTTTTAACTAAGGACCAAAAAATCAATTAATAAATCAAATTTAAAATAAAATAAATTTTAAAAGAGCAGTTTTGAAAAGTCAAAAGGAGGGCAATGTTGATAAGAAGCAATGCTTATAACGGGCATTGTGTGGTTTTCTCTAAAAAAAAAAAAATAAATAAAAATGATTTTCACCCGTAAGTGAGTATTTTTTTAAGATTGCCCTCCTAAAAGGCACATTTCAAAACTTCTCCTTAAATATAAAAAAGTTGACTTATTAAAAGATGATAATACCCTTCCTCCTAAAATGGAACTTGTTAGGTTCTGCCTCGGTACCTGCAGAAACCGGTCCTGCCAGAACTTGCCACCGGTCGCTAGAGTGGGATGCTAGATTATAACCCGCCAGGTTTTAACTTGGAGCCTACCAAAGTCTAACATATGTTTTAAACCTACTAGACTCCGTCTTGGAACTTGTAATAACCTACCGGGTTCTGTCCCTAAACTAGCTGGAACCCGTCAGGTTCCAACATGGAACCCATTAGATTTCATCTAAAAACTCATCAAAAGCTAGATTTCATCCTAGAACTTGCCAAGTCAACCATGTGCCAACGCGGAACCCATAACGTTCCTAGAACTCGCTAGGTTCCATTTAGATATTAAGATCAAATTCAAATCTTTGATCAAATCACCAAACAAAAAAAATTCCACAATCTTCAAACAAGAATTAAACAAAAAATACAATAAAAAATGTAGAAAAATATTAAAACCAAAAAATTCAACAAAAAATATAGCCAAAAAAATTCCTCTTAGGCAAGCTTTACAAGTCTCAAGGCCTCAACTTTGTCTATGGCTTAGGCCGCCTCGAGGACCGCGCCTCCCTCATGGCCAACATCGCCACCGTCAATTCGACACACGTCTTCAACGTCGCTGACCACCCCAACATCGGATCTTGCCTCCTCATGATTTTATCGCCATGCTGTACCATCGAAGCTCTCCGATCCCACGCCATGCTTCGCCATCGAAGCTCGGGGTCTACTTCGTCCTTCGATCCCACGCCGTCGAAGCTTGAGGTTAACTCTTTCCTCCGATCCTTGCCATGCTCTACCATCGAAGCTTGAGGTCAATTCCTTCCTCCGATCTTGCGTCATCGAAGCTCAAGGTTGAGTATAGAGAGAGAGAGCGGGGTGGCTAGAGAAAGAGTCTAGGAGGGGAGAAAGAGAAGGAGAGAACAAAAAGAGAGATGTGAAGAGATGAGGAGAGAGAAAGAGGAAGAGAGAGAGAAATTTAGATCTAAAGAAAATGTGAAAAAAAGAGGAGAGAGAAGCAGGAAGAGAAGGAGAAAATTTTAGATATGAATTTCTTTTTCTGATCTAGTTTTAAATTAGGGATAGAAATATAAATTGAAAAATTAAATAAAAACAAATAATAATAAAGGATTTTTAATAAATAGTGTACATAAGCGTTTAATAAATAGTGTACATAAGCGGACGTTTCATGTAGTTCCTTCTTTTTTTTTTTTTAATTTTTTTAATTTTTCTTTTTTATTTTTATTTTTTAAGGCGGTTCCCTCTTCGTTTTGCCCAAGTCCCATAATCGAGGCTGAACCGGCCGTGCTTGCCTCCAATTCCAACGCACCGTTTCGAACATTCTGAATAACCCTCGATTTCAAGAATTCAGAGATAAAGAACCCATTATTTTTAGATTCGCCCTTTCTCTGTTAGATACCTCTTTCAATCCATAACCCCATTAAAAGATCCTACTATTTTATCGTGGGCGGGTTTTCCAAAGACTTCTTCCCACTAAAGAACCACTTATCCTTTTAATTTTCTGTTTCTACTTTTTTTTTTCTCCCTTTGTTCCGTTTTCCTTTTTGCATTTTGCCTCAATTTCCTGTTTTCATTTTGAAGCTATTTTTCTTTCTCTCATTTTCTTTTTGTTTGTTTTCTCTTGTTCGACAAAACCATAATGGATTCGTAGCAATGGATTGTTCGATTTCATAGCAGCAAAATGCTTTCATTAAGGTCAGTATTTCTTTTCTGCTGTTCTTTTGATTTTGGATCTTTGTTCAATAGCTCCATTCTGGCATTCGTTGCGTTTTCTTAATCTGGGTACTTTTTTTTTCCTGTTTAGTTTGTTTTCTGTTGATATTTTTGCATTTGGTAAAATTATGGATTTAGAAATCACTTTTAAGTATACATGTCTAATGACGGAAACTCTAACCATTGTGAAAATAGTAATTTTTGGAGGAGGCATAAAAGGAAGGTTCTTGTTGGAGCTGGTCTTGTAGGAAGTGGCTATGTTCTATACAAGTTATATAACGCTCATAGACAAAGACTTGATGATCTGGAGAGAGAACTTGCAAGTGAAGGGCAAAAAGTTGAACTTGTCAAGGACCAGTAATGAGAATCCCCTTAATCTCATTTTTTTGTTTCTTGGATTCTAATTGGTGTATCTGTGATTCATGTCCGTTACTAGTTACTACTTGGGTTCCAATGATGTTGTGCCTTTTTATTGATCTTGGCAGAATGCAAGCCCATTTTGAGAACATTCAGAGAATAGCGGATGCGACTACTTTGCCGCACGGAATGCAGTACTTAAACAATCGGATAGAACAAGAATTGGAACTTGCTGACCTAACTGATAGGCTTATGAAAGGGAAGGGTCAGCCAAATACTTTGTCGTCTTCGGAAAAGTATGCGTTGTGGGATAGACTTAAGATTCTAAGTATGGATCTATTATTCCTTTAAGTTATACACTTACCCATTGTTTTATTTAACAGATAATAGTTTATCTTGTCAGTGGATCTTTTTTTCTTCAGGTTTCACAAGAATGGTATTATCATTGTGGACGATGACAGTACTTAGCCTATATATCAGAGTTCAAGTCAACATACTAGGAAGACATTTATATATTGATACCGCACGTTATCTTGGAAGCTCTTATTCACTAGTAAGAGACTACCATGCATCTTTCTGATAGAATCATCATTATTTTAGTTCTATTAACACTTTTGGAATCTTCTGTGGACATATTTTTCACTTTAATTGTCATTGCACGTGGAATTCTCTTTATTATGATGTTGCCATACCATGCTTCTATTTTTGATACATAAGTGGAAATTTGTTTTCTATCGTTTTTGGTTTTGGGGAAGTAGGGTTTTTCTCTTTTACTTTCCAGTTGCTAATATGGATTGCTGAAAACTTGCTTTCATGAGGTGGTGCTGCCAACTTGCCATTTATGGTTAGCAAGTCCTGTCTCATTTTGCAGATTAGTACTTAGGCTATTCCTGTGACATCTGCTATGTGCTTGAACAATCATATTAGCCTTTTTAACATTCTGTGGTAAATTAGCTTATATGAGGACGAGGAGTAAATTATGAATATCTTTATCCAGTTTTGGTAATAGCTAAAATTGATTTTTTAGTCAGAATTCATATCTTTATTTTATTTTATTTTTTAAGAGAGTGTCCTTTAAGGAGTTAAAATGGGCGACAGGATGCAGATTGAGTGGCTCAATGTAGGTCTATACTATACACCTTTGTTAATAGGCATCAAAAGAGCGTTCTATAGTCTTTTTGCTTGAACTTGACTGAAACGCTTATGTTTGAACTTTGAAGTCTAGAGATCTGAGTTCCATTTGCATGTGTTGGAACAAAAATAAGTGCTACTTAGAAAAGGGCAGGGACGTAATGGTGGGGAGTGTGACAGGCTTGATTTCTTTGCTTGGGCTCGACTCAAGCGGTGTTACGTTATATGAATTGCTTTTCTCTTGTGAGAAAAGGACTGGGAAATTCTGTTGGAGTTCTAAGTTCTGCAAACCATGTCTTATCGCAACAGGTGTTGATTGACTTGAATTTTGTTGAAAAGTTTGGTTACCAGTTACAATAAATGAAGGGTAAGTATTGTTTGCAAGATTTGTGGTTGTTGATAAGTTTGGATTGCATTTCCTAATTGCCTTCAATTATTGAGTGCATTGGTGTTGGAAAAGTAATGTTGTTGTTATTATTATTATTCTTTGGGTAGGACGCTATTTTTGTTTTTCATTAAAAGAAGTTGTAATATTAGTTTTCTTCTAGGGATTACAGTAAAAAATATTCAAATTCAATTCTCTTCTCTTAAAAACTATGGGTACTTGAAGGTGACGGTGATGGGCCGAAAATAAACTTTGGGAACTCTAGATGGGCATGCAATACGTGTTTTTTCTGTTCTTTGTGACTACTTTAAGCATTTTTTGCTACCTACTCTGGTACTTTTATGTTTTGTTTCCTTGTGATGTGAGCAACTGTTAACTTAATCAGGAGGCTCTTTGCCTCTTTCTGTTACTGCAAACAAGACTGTTGTCTTATCATTTGCCCCATACCATTAAGGACTGTTATCCTCTACTCTCCCCTAATTGCTTAATCTTAGTTGGTCTTTAATAGGGTGGAATAATCCTTTGAATGGAATTAGGGAATTCTACAGAATGCTCATTTCATTTCTTGGCTGGACTAAATAGCGTTACTATTGAAAGCCTATTTCCGCTGATCAGTGAGCCTGGCATTCCGTACTTGGAGTGGAATTTCTTATTCCATTTCAGCATATCCCACAAACAAAATTTTCCCTAATTTGATGGTGAAAGATATAACAATGATACATACAAACATAATTAACATGGTTATAACAGTATTTGGACTAAATTTGGTAGAACTTAGAACTCCAACAGAATTTTCCATTCCTTTTCTCTTATGAGAAGAGCAATTCATATAACATAACATGAAATTATAGTGAAATAAGTACAAAAGCTTGAAAGAGCTATGCACATATCTAATGGGACCAACCCCAATCATTAAGGAAACTTCAGTGCACACAAAGCAAATACTTGTAATAGTGAAAACCCTCGTTCTTGGAAGAAAAAACCAAAATCCAAAGCTCAAAAACCAAAAATTTCATGAGGATTTTGCATGTTTGTATGTTTTGTTTCTTGTCTTTTTTTAGTTTTTTAACCTTTTTGTTAACAAGACACAGCGCGGGAAGCCTTTTTTTTTTTGTTTGATAGAGAACAGGAAATTTTATTAATAGAAAGGAAATATACAAAGACGGATGCGGAATCCATCTAAGAACAAAAACAGAAAGAACCAAAACATAACAGTACAACTAGAGGAAATAACAATCAACAAAGCACCAAAAACTAAATCTTTTCACCTAACCAAGGAGTCTTCCTGAAGATTTGAGAGGAATTGAAGAATATTTTGAGAGATTTTCTTCTTATTCATCCAAACATATGTACAACAGTATATATAGGACTGAAAATGAGAAAAATTAGTCACTAATCTAGGGATACAGCTACGATACAGCTGACAAATCTCCTACAAATCTGAAACCTAGGAAATCAAATAACCAGCTATCCAAATCCCTGATTTGCAGCCTATACAACTCAGCAAATCACAAGAAACTTATTCCCTAATTTCCGAGAATCAAATCTTAGAAATTCTACACTCCCCCTCAAGCTGGGTGATAGATATTAATCATTCCCAGCTTGGAATTAAGCTCTTCAAAGGTGATTCGAGGTAATGCCTTGGTGAGCACATCTGCAATTTGATGACGAGTTGGTGTATACAGAAGGTCCACAATTTTCCCGTCTAACTTCTCTTTGATGAAATGTTGATCAATTTCCACATGTTTGGTTCGATCATGATGAACTGGGTTTCTGGCAATCCTTTATAGCAGCTTGATTGTCGCAATACATGTTGATAGGTTCAGTGGTTGTGATTCCCAGTTCATTGAGTAGTCTTCTTAACCACATTCCTTCACAAATCCCATGAGCCATTGCTCTAAATTCAGCTTCTGCACTGCTTCGAGCGACTACTGACTGTTTCTTACTTCGCCATGTTGCAAGGTTCCCCCACACAAATGTACAGTATCCAGTGGTAGACCTGCGATCAACTGTAGAGCCTGTCCAGTCAGCATCTGTAAAGACTTCAATTTTCCTGTTGGGATTCTTACTAAAGTATAATCCTTTTCCTGGTGTCATCTTGAGATACCTAAGTATTCGATAGACTGCCTCCATGTATTCTTCAGTGGGTCGGTTCGTGAATTGACTTACGACACTCACGGAGAAACCAATATCCAGTCTAGTGTGGGATAGGTAGGTGAGTTTTCCTACCAGCCTTTGATAGCGGCCTTTGTCCACGGGTGCAAAGTCTTCTTTTATTCCAAGCTTTACTGTTGAGTCCATGGGAGTTTTAGCTGGCTTACATCCCATCATTCCAGTTTCCTTGAGAAGATTGAGTACATATTTCCTCTGAGAGACGGAGATTCCTTTCCTTGTTCGGGCGACTTCCATTCCTAGGAAATATTTGAGATTTCCTAGGTCTTTGATCTCAAATTCCCTGGCAAGCAGTTCCTTGAGTTTATTTATTTCTGCTGTAGAACTGCCTGTCAAAACAATATCGCCTACGTACACAATTAGAACTACTATTTTTCCAGCAGGAAAATGGTTGATGAAGAGTGTGTGGTCTGTTTGGCATTGATTATACCCATATCTCTTCAAGACTTTGGAAAACCTGTCGAACCAGGCACGTGGAGACTGTTTAAGTCCATACAAGGACTTCTTAAGTTTGCAGACTCTGTTGGCTGTAGCAGGAGATTCAATCCCAGGAGGAATGTCCATATAGACTTCTTCTTCAAGATCACCGTTGAGAAATGCATTCTTGACATCTAATTGGTAAAGAGGCCAATCCAAGTTAGATGCCAAAGAGAGGAGAACACGAACGGTGTTGAGTTTTGCTATAGGTGCAAACGTTTTCTGGTAGTCAATCCCATATGCTTGAGTGAATCCCTTAGCCACGAGGCAAGCCTTGAATCTTTCCACACTTCCATCTGCTTTGTGTTTGATTGTAAAAATCCATTTACACCCAACAGCTCGTTTTCTTGATGGCAATTTTGAGAGCTCCTAGGTCTTGTTTTTCTCTAATGCACTGGTTTCTTCAAGGATAGCTGCCTTCCATTCAGGTATCCGAATAGCTTGATGAACGGAATTGGGAACTTGTAGTTGATCAACATTACTGATAAAAGCCTTATAACTTGATGAGAGATTTTTATAGGAAACAAAGTTGTAGATTGGGTGGTTTGTACAAGATCTTACACCTTTTCTTAGAGCAATTGGCCAATTCAGATCATTGAAAACCGGCTCAGTAATATGTGGTTCAGAGATTTTACCTTGGGAACTGTCAGGATGGCCTGTACTTAGGTTGGACTTTTGGACTGGCTCAAGATATGCTCGGTTCTCTGTTCCCTCTTGAGTTCTCCTCCTGGAATAAACACGAAAATCACTGTTTGGGACATGAGAATTGTGAGTTTCTATTGGGTATTGAGGGTTCAATGGGATCATTAGCAGCATTTTGAGGTTCAATTTGAGACACAGACTCACTCTCGGGAAATTGAGGGATATGGTCTGACACAGAATTTGTGGGAATTACTGAAGGTTCAGAATTTGTGGGAATTACTGAAGGTTTAGATGAAGTGGGTGATTGAGTGGGAATACTATTCCATAGCTGGTATTCATTGACTATGTTCTCCTCCTGAATGGCAGGTTTGGGATAGTATGGATGTTGTTCAAGGAAGGTGACATCCATCGTATTGTAGAACTGTCCTGTGATTAGAGAGACATTTGTATCCTTTCTAATTTGGTTAATACCCTAAGAATATGCATTTGATGGCTTTAGGATCAAGCTTTCCTCTATGGTGCACGTGAACATCAACAGAACATCCAAACACTTTTAAGGGAATGGTAGACAATTCTTGAATGTGGGTATAACTCAAGGAGGGTACTGATAGGTGTTTTGAAATTTAGAACACGAGAAGGCATCCTATTAATAAGATAGGTAGCTATAAGTACAGCTTCCCCCCAGAACTGTTTAGGAACATGAGTTGTAAACATGATAGATCTAGCTACCTCGAGAAGATGCCTATTTTTCCTTTCAGCTACCCCGTTTTGTTGAGGTGTGTCAACACAAGAGCTTAGGTGAACAATCTCGTGACTTGACAGATAATCTCTAAGAATTGAAGCAAAATATTCCCTAGCATTTTCAGTTTTCAACACTTAGATTTTTGTTTGAAATTGGGTTTGGATCATGGCATTGAAATTTTTAAATATCTGGCCTGCTTCAGATTTTTCTTTCATGAGAAATAACCAAGTGATTCGAGTATGATCATCCACAAATGAAATGAACCAACGTGTTCCTGTTATGTTTTTGATTTGAGAAGGTCCCCAAATATCAGAGTGAATTAGCGAGAAGGGATGTGATTCTTTATATGAAAGTTTGTAGAATTTTTATTTTTGAATAACGAAGGGAAAAGTTTTTCCAAATACAAGAAATTGGGATGACCTAGGCGATAGTGATTTAACATGATCTCACCATCGTTATTGGAACTAAGGCTTGACAAAGCATTATTTTGACATTGAATCTCTGACAACTTGTCGGACTTGTCTTTCTGGAGGGTCTTTATTTTTGAGGAGATAAAGTCCCGAGCACTCTCTAGCACTGCCAATCGTCTTCCCCGAATCCAATTCCTGAAATTCACAAAGGTTATGAACAAATTTAGCCACACAATTTTCATCACGGGTGAGTTTAGTAACCGATAAGAGATTACAATCAAGAGTTGGAACAAGAAGAACAGAGTTGAGAATAAGAGACTCTGAAATTTTGGCTGAACCGATACCTATTACTTTGGATACAGACCCATCGACAATTTTAACAGTGTGTCCTTGTTGGCAGGTTTTAAGGTTCATAAGAAGAGAGGCATCACCTGTCATGTGGTCTGAGGCACCTGAATCAACAATCCATGGTCTCTTAATCTGCTTCACATTGAGAGCATTGAGAATGTTACCTGATTGAGCCAATGTTGCAGACAAAGTTGGAGTTGGCAAGGACTGTCCGGACATCTTCTGGAGAAGTTCAATCTGCTCTTTGCTAAACAGATTGGTTTCAGTTGTGGTTGTGTCATTAGTTGTGGAGGTAGCATTTCCATGACTCTCTTTGTTGTTTTGTCGTGGTTTCCAATCCGCCAGCTTGCCATGGATCTTCCAACAGTTGTTTCTAGTGTGTTCGGGTTTACGACAATGATCACACCAAGGTCTTCCCTTGCGAGGCCGATTGCCATCAGTTTGAGATTGTTGGAGTCCTTGAACAGCAAGTGCAGACCCTTCTCCGGTTGCTGGAGTGGCAGATGGTGAGCCCATCATGACTTTCTTACGGCTCTCCTCTCGACGGACTTCAGAGAAGGCTTCACGGATGCTTGGCAGTGGTTTTGTCCCCAAAATTCTTCCTCGCACTTCGTCGAGTTCTTTGTTGAGTCCCAACAAAAATTTGTACATTCGCTTCTTTTCAACGATCTGTTTGTACAATGCTTCATCTCTAGTACACTTCCACTCAAATGTTTCAAAAAGATCTAACTGCTGCCAATATCGTGTGAGAGAATTAAAGTATTGAGTGACCGAGGATTCACCTTGTCGAAGGTCATGAAGGATGCTTTCTGCCTCAAATAGTTCGGATGTATTTTAAGAGCTGGAATAGGTTTCTTTGGCAGCGTCCCATATCTCCTTGGCAGTTCCGTAGAGAAGAACGTTCTCTCCGATCTCGTTCACCATGGAATTTATCAGCCAAGACATCACCATGTTGTTTTCAAATTTCCATGCTTTGAATTTAGGATCATCTATGTTCGGGGCTGCAGCTACACCAGTAAGGTAATCATCCTTTCCTTTTCCACATACGAACATCATGACGGATTGTGACGATTGCAGGTAATTCTGCCCATTTAATTTGTGACCAGTAATGGGCAGATTGTTGCTCTTGGTTTCTCCGTTTGAGCCTGTCATGGCTGTTTCAGAATTGGAGTTGATTTCCGATGAGGAGCTAGTGGCCATTTCGTATTTTGTCATGAGAGGAGATTGATCTTAGAACAGCTCTGGTACCATGAAGATCTGAGAGGAATTGAAGAATATTTTGAGAGAGATTGAAGAATATTTTCTTCTTATTCATCCAAACGTATGTACAGCGGTATATATAGCACTGAAAATGAGAAAAATTAGTCACTAATCTAGGGATACTGCTAAGATACAGCTAACAAATCTCTTATAAATCTGAAACCTAGGAAATCAAATAACCAGCTATCCAAATCCTTCATTTGCAGCCTATAAAACTCAGCAAATCACAAGAAACTTATTCCTTAATTTCCGAGAATCAAATCTTAGAAATTCTACACTTCCCAATTTAACAATATCAATGAAAGTGGAAAATCCTTGCAAGATGAATCTGTTGATGCCCATAAAGAAGCTAGGAATTTAGTTTTCTTGAAAAGATCTTCCTTATTCGATTCCTTTTCCTCAAAGATTCTTTGATTTCTTTCTAGCCAAAGAACCCACAAAGTAGCAAAGTTGAAAGCATTCCAAATCACACCATCTTTCCTTCCTCTGCCAAAGCAAAAAGATTTCTCCACCAATGAGTCAGTACATCTTGCAGGAGCCACCCAATTAATACCAGCTGCACTTATCATGTGGCGCGGTAAACATGCTATTATGTGTGCTGCCATGTGGACTTCATTAATTAAACAAAGCATGTGAAACAATGCAAGCAGTATGTATTGCACATGATGTTATTAGCGTGTGAAAATGATGTAATGTTGGAGTTATTGGGCATTCTATTAACCCTAGCACCAAGTTATTGCTTATTGTCAAAAACTATATTTGCTTCCTTTTTTCCCGTCCATTTGGCTCCCAGTTCTTCCTCTTTTGGCTGGCCCTGCCCACCCACAAAACATAAGTTGATGGACATTATTCCTTATCTTCAATACCACTCACATTTGATATCCTTCGTGTTACCTTTTAAATAACTTCTTGATCCTGATGTATTATTTCTCTGAATAAAGTCCTTGTTCTTGCGTTTACAGGATGATGGTGATCTCATTGACTGGGATGACCTGCAGCGATTTCTGGCAAGTGCTGATTTTCTTTCTACTTATGGTCTGCCTGCCTTGATTTCAAATATGCAGGAAGCAGTAACAGAAGTTCTCAAAGGGTAAGGTTGTTCCCATGATCTTGAGGTTCTGGCATAGGTGTGTTGCGAGCATGTCAATGATTCTCTTAGTTTTGTCTAATTTTGAAACTTTCTCCCTTTATTGATATAATACGCTTATGGTACAATGATAGAAGAAAAGTTAATAGGTCAACCTTTTAGAATTATTTAGTGCTGTATTTTCAAATCTGTCTTTGTCATTGTTCATCTTCTGTAATTCTTCAACCTTACATCCACGCTTGTTGCCTTCAAAATATTTTCAAACAGTTTCTTCCATTAAATATCAGTGTTTCTGGTCCAACAACCCAGAAGTTTTACCTCCTTTAGAGCTATTTTGCATGAAAGGCATGAAACTTCATTGATGAAGCACATTCAGAATAGATGTAAACCAATTTCAAAAAATAGCTAAACAGAAGGATTATCCAAAAAAGAACTTGCTTTCAGCAACTATGCAATTAAGAGAATGGAATATTTGACTTTGTTTACCTTGGTAACTTAAGCTCACTAATTAAGGGCACCTTACTCTGTTTTGAATGATTTATACTTGATCTCATGTACAGAAAGCAGTTGAAGGATTCCATAAACACTACAGTTCTTCATGAAACTATCATCCAAATACTTGACACCTTCATGAACATAAGTAGTCCCCATCTTTGGGTGGACTACTTGATGCCAAAGGATGCTCGTTTACATGAACTAGCCACAGCCTCCTGCAGTGATGACAAAGTTCTTTCAGGTACCACCAAATTTGACCAACTTATGGCAGAGACAAGGGCCGTGATGTCCAGGTATGTTTATGCAAGTTGTGACTTTGGAACGTGGTAAAAGGAAAATAATTAGTTGTGCAACTTCTTTTCACAGAATTATTAGTGCAACTCTTTTGCCCAAAAATCTTTTTTAACTCAAATATTTGCTATTATGCACTATTTTACATTATTATGTGCTCTAAACCGTTACTTACCTTTCTGGTTCGTGTTCAAAACTCACTATAATGTTGCAAATGAACAAGTTATATTTGGTGCGTGGGATCATGGTCCCTTAAATAAGTGACAAGGTTGTTTAGAAAGCACGTTTTTAAATAGTAGAGGAAAAAGGTCGTGACATTATATTTGTTCATCTCTTTTTTCCTTGAAAGAAAAAGGAAAAGAGAATTTTTTGAAGGCAAATATATTATCGTGACATATGTATTGTTCGTATTAATGTTCAAAGTATCTTTCCATGACTTTGGATTTTTCTAGTTGCTGGCCATATTCCTCTATTGGAATGGTTAGTGTTATCTTTTCCCTCTGTTTGTGCATCTTGGTTTCTATGTTATTTTGCAACAACAACCTGTCTACAAATTAGCTAAACTCTTTTAGTCCTTTAATTTCTAAACCTGGTTCAATATTACATCGCAGGAAGTTTTCTATATTTAAATACGTGAAATTCCTTTTCCCCTGCAGTTGAAAATTGAAATCTTAACCATGAGGGGTCAATTGAGACGTCAAACCTAGGTCTGGCAATTCGGATACGGCACGATGACACGATACGAAAATGACACGAGATAAATGGGTTTGGACCGCACGTTTATTAATTGTGCCATAAATGGGTTTACACGAATAACATGAAAATAAATAGGCTAGACTCTTGCTAACACACTAAACACGCCTTAACACGTTTAATTAAACGGGTCGTATACGTGTTAACACGGCGGGACACGACCTGTCCATTTATAACACATTTAAACTTAAAAATAAAAATATTTGAAATATTTATAGTAGGTTAGTATTAATTAGATAGTGTTTTTATTAATTTTCTTTATTGGCTTTTTTTAAAATTTTTTAAATTTTTTTTAAATTTTCTATTTCGTCGGCTGAGTTGTCAATCAGCTGTTAGGATAAGCGTGATATTTTGGATTAAGAGGAATTTCAATCTTAATCAAATCCCGGTAGACTTGGCATTCCTATTAAATAAGAATGTTTGTTTCCTTTTATTAGTTTTTTCGTGTATATCCGGGCGTATAGGGGTTTGGGTAGCTAGGTGATTCTCATCTATAAATATCACCCATTGTACTGGGTTTTGTGTGTGAGAAATAACAGAAAATCGTCTATTTTTCTCCAAATTTCGTAGTATCAGAGCATATCACACCAGTTCTTGTTTCGCCTTCAGGTCTTGTTTTTCCCCTGTTTTCAGTCCAAAAAACAAGGTATTTCAAAGCTCAAAAAAAAAAAAAAAAAAAAAAAAAAGGTCATGACTAGCAGCAGCAAAAACAATTCCAGTTCCGAAGTCACTTCCAAATCAGAGGCTTCTCTCCCTAGCGTGGTTGGGATGTCGGAAAGCAAGATTGTTCCAATCACAGGACACAAGCTCAATGGACAAAACTATATCCAATGGGCTCAACCTGTCCGGATTTTCATCTGTGGAAAAGGCAAGGAGGATTATCTCACTGGAGCAATTCCGCAACCCAAAGAAGATTCATCTCTGCGAACGTGGAAACTGGAAAACAACATGGTTATGTCATGGTTACTCAACTCCATGACAAATGAAACACAGCTGAAAACTTCATGTATTACAGTACTGCACAAGAAATATGGAGTGCAGCCAAGGAGACGTATTCAAATGTGGACAACACTTCAGCAATTTTCGAGATCAAAAGCGTCCTTCATGATCTGCGACAAGGAGAGTTGTCCGTGATCGAGTATCTCAACAAACTCACTCGGCAATGGCAGCAGCTTGACATCTATGAAAGCCTTGAATGGACATGTCTTGAAGATGCAATTCAATATAAGAGAGTTGTAGAGCAAGACCGAATCTACAAATTTCTTCTCGGCCTCAACAAAGATCTTGATGATGTTTGTGGGAGGATTCTCAGCACAAAGCCTCAAAGTGTTCGTGAAGTTTTTTCAGAAGTTTGTAGAGAAGAAAGCCGAAGAAAAGTCATGCTCGGCGCAAATGTTGCCACTCAAATTCTAGAAAGCTCAGCGCTTGTATCCAGAAAGCCACCGTCCAACAACAACAGCAGCAGCCAATCCAAGAAAAATCGGTCTTGGTGTGATCATTGTAAGAAATCCGGCCACACCAAGGAGACATGCTGGGACATTTATGGAAGACCTGCTGACTACAAACCACGTGTGAAAGAGAACCGAGGACATGTGGCAACCTCTACAACCGAGAATGACAAATCGGGAGAACCGAGTCAAGCCCATTCAATAAGGAACAACTTGAAGCACTACTAAAAATGTTCATGTCTCTCTAAAGTTCCGGATTACAAGTTGGTAACACATCGGTAGCACAAAAAGGTAATCTTTTGAGTGCTTTGGTCGTTAAAAAGGGAAAATCTAAAACTTGGATAGTAGACTCAGGCGCTTCAGATCATACGACTTGGGATATCAATGTTTTCAAAGACTTTATCCCATGTCAAGACTCAAGACAACTCTATTGTTTGGATCGAAGGTGGCCGGTTCAGGTTCTGTTGTGATTGCAGATGGGATAACACTGAATTCTGTCCTATATGTTCCTAAGTTAGACTGCAATCTGTTATCAATTAGCAAACTAAGGATTTAAACTGTATTACTAAATTTTCTTCCAATACATGTGAATTTTAGGATCTAGATTCGGGGAGGACGATTGGTGAAGCCAAAGAATGGGCCGGACTCTATCTTCTTCGAGTTGATGACTTTAAGAGAAAATCAGAAAAATCCGCTTGTGTAGTTTTTGTTTCCAATAAAATCAATGATAATGCTATCATGCTTTGGCATTATCGCCTAGGACATCCTAGTTTTATGTATCTCGAGAAGTTGTTTCCTTCGTTGTTTAATAAAAATCCAAAGTCTTTGCAGTGTGAAATTTGCCAACTTTCAAAACATGTTCGCAATTCTTACCAAAATCAATCGTACAAACCTTCACAACCGTTTTCTCTAATTCACAGCGACGTGTTGGGGCCATCTAGAATTGCTAGTATAACTAGTTCTAGATGGTTCATCACCTTTATTGATGACCACACTCGAGTCACTTGGGTCTACCTCATGAAAGAAAAATCTAAAGTGGGAAAAATATTCGAGAATTTCAACAATATGATCCAAAAACAGTTTCAAACCAAAATTCAGGTTCTACGGACAGATAATGGACGAGAATATTTCCAAAATTCTCTCGGGTCTTATCTTCTCCAACAAGGAATTATTCATCAGAGTTCATGTGTCGAGACCCGCCAACAAAATGGAGTCGTCGAGAGGAAGAATCAACATCTTTTGGAGGTAACTCGATCCCTTATGATCACTTCTAATGTTCCAAAATATTATTGGGGAGAAGCTGTTCAAACAGCTGCTTTTTTGATAAATCGCATGCCCTCAAAAGTTTTGGATTTTAAAACTCCTTGTCAAACACTACTCTCTACATACTCAAATCTTCGAATAATATCTTCATTACCCCTCAAGGTTTTCGGGTGTACTGCATTTGTCTACATAAATCAGCCACATCGTGGAAAACTTGATCCCAAGTCCTTGAAATGCATTTTTCTTGGCTATTCTGCCAATCAAAAGGGGTACTGCTGCTACTCACCTATAGCAAAGAGATTTTTCACGTCTATGGATGTGACATTTTTTGAAAATTTACCATTCTTTCACAAGGATAATATTCAGGGGGAGAATATTGTTAATGAATATCAACCTTGGGAACCCGAGCCGGTTATTCCATCTACTCTAGCACCAACATCTTCTTCCTTGTCACAAACGCCTGTCATTGAACTACCTGTCATTGAGACATCACAAGCTCCAAAACCGCCACTGGTTTACTCAAGAAGACAGAAAACTCAAAAGGAGGGAGAATGCGGCCCATTGTCGAGGCAAAACCAGGAGCCCGAGCCAAATCCAGAGCCGGATTCAAAGACAACAGAGGAAAATCCAGGTAATACAGTTCCTAATTCAGTTGTTATTGATGATTTAGATCAACCTATTGCTTTGAGGAAGGGTGTTAGATCATGTACACAACATCCTATAGGGAGACATGTTACTTATGAGCATTTGTCTAAAAATCTCCAAGCATTTGTTTCCTCACTTGACAGCATTAAAGTCCCTACAAACGTCTATGAAGCTCTCAAAATACCCGAATGGAAGGCTGCTGTATGGGAGGAGATCCGGGCTCTTGAGAAAAATGGAACTTGGAAAATTACGAAGTTGCCAGACGGAAAGAAACTAGTTGGATGTAAATGGATATTTGCAGTCAAACGTAACACAGATGGAAGTGTAAACAGGTTTAAAGCTCGATTAGTGGCCAAGGGATTTACTCAATCTTATGGAATTGACTATGATGAGACGTTTGCTCCAGTAGCAAAACTCAATTCCGTAAGAATACTATTGTCATTGGCTATGAATCTCGATTGGGGTCTTCATCAACTTGACATCAAGAATGCTTTCCTTAATGGAGAATTAGAAGAAGTGCACATGCAGATTCCTCTTGGATTTGAAACACGAGAATTCAGGCAAGGTGTGTAACCTTGAGAAGTCTTTATATGGGCTCAAATAGTCTCCTCGCGCATGGTTTGACAGATTAACTAAAGTCGTAAAGAGACATGGACTAGTCCAGTGCCAGACAGATCATACGATGATTGTTTAACACACGTCAGGAGGAAAATTAGCAATTCTTATAGTTTGTTGACGACATCATCCTAACTGGTAGTGACAATGAAGAAATCGAAGGCATAAAGAAAATTTTGGCAAGTGAATTTGAAGTCAAAAGATTTGGGGTAGCTTCGATACTTCCTCGGCATGGAGGTTGCACGGTCAAGAAATGGAATTTCAGTCTCCCAAAGGAAATATGCCTTGGATCTATTGTCAGAGATAGGGATGCTAGGATGCAAGCCAACTGACACTCCAATGGAGGCCACAACTAAACTTGGAAATGAAGAAGATAGCCCATTAGTTGAGAAAGAACAATACCAGAGGTTAGTGGGAAAACTAATTTACTTAGCACATACAAGACTTGATATTTGATTTGCAGTTGGTATGGTTAGCAGATACATAAGCAATCCCACTGAAAACCACATGAAGGCTATTCGTAGCATTTTGCAATATCTCAAGAAAAGTCCTGGTCGAGGACTACACTTCAAACGAAGTGCAAACAAAAGTGTTGAAGTCTTTAAGGATGCAAATTGGGCAGGTTCAGAAATAGATAGAAGATCAACTACTGGTTATTGTTCTTATGTCTGCGGCAATCTGGTTACATGGCGAAGCAAGAAACAATCCGTTGTAGCAAGAAGCAGTGCAGAGGTTGAATTTCGGGCTATGGCACACGGGATTTGTGAAGGAATTTGGATAAAAAGAATGTTGACTGAACTACGATTAAACGAAGGTCATACATTGAAAGCTTCTCTGCGACAATAAGTCTGACATAAACATTGCAAAAAATCCGGTTCACCATGAAAGAACCAAACATGTGGAAATCGATTGGCATTTTATCAAGGAGAAGATAAAAGATGGTTAACTCGAGCTCATTCATACACCGTCTCATCTACAAACTGCAGACATCTTGACAAAAGCTTTGCCTCGGAATATCTTCAAGAACCTTAAATCCAAGCTAGGCATGATTGACATCTACTGCCCAACTTGAGGGGGAGAGTTGAAATTCGGTTCTGTTTCCTCGGCTGAGTTGTCAATCAGCTGCTAGGATAAGCGTGTGATATTTTTGGATTAAGAGGAATTTCAATTTTAATCAAATCCCGGTAGACTTGGCATTCCTATTAAATAGGAATGTTTGTTTCTTTTTATTAGTTTTTTCGTGTATATCCGGGTGTATAGGGGTTTGGGTAGCTAAGTGATTCTCATCTATAAATATCACCTATTGTACTCAGTTTTGTGTGTGAGAAATAACAGAAAATCATCTATTTTTCTCTAAATTTCAAAATTTTTAATTTTTAGTTAATTGTGTCATAAACGTGTCATATGTGTGTTGTTATCGTGTCAACCTGTCACGGCACGTTTAATAATCGTGCTAATCGTGTCGTGCCGTGTTACGCGTGCCATAGGCGTGCCGTGTTCGTGTTTGCATTTCTGACACATTTATTAATCGTGTCGTATTTGTGGTCGGACTATACGTGTCGTGCTGTAAACATGTTGACATGAACACAGTACGAACACGATTATTGACACCTCTAGTCAAACCTGTGGTTTGCTCTGACGTGGTATGGGGTTCAATCATTCAAGATCACATACCTTATGATTAACCATGAGTTTCATACTTCCAAACATTGCTGCGCTTGGCAATAATTAAATTTCGTTTGGCTCAATAGTTCAAGTGGTTTGAATTAGAATTTCCTATTAGATATGTTTAGGAAAGAAAACTAATTGTTGGTTTGAATTATTGATTTGACAGTTTGGACCAATAAATAAACACATTTTAGAAAACACTACCCCTTTTTTCAACTTTTGCCTATTTTTCAAACCACACATTTCTAACCGAAAAAGTTCAAACCACGCATTTCGAATGAACAAACCCTTACATGACAAACCACCTTTGATGCAGGGTTGTTGGGTTTTTACCCTTTTTTCCGGATAAATAACACTTCTAGATGCATAAAGTCTACATTAGCGCTATTATTTTTCCCCAATAAGTAGGCCACTTGTTTACTTATATGATCAATTAGTAACTGTAGAAAAATCAAGAGAAAAATCAAGAATTTAGAAAAATCAGGAATTTCCATGATTTATGGACTGATTAGTGCTAAATTGTAGATAACATTCATATCCTAAAGTTTAGGGATTTTATTCTATGTTTGTTCCTATTTATTAGGTTTTGTTTCCTCCCTTTTAGGGATAATATCGTGTATATATTGGCTAGTACAGCCTTGTAAAATCATTCAATTCAGAGTAATAAAAATTCTATTCTTTTTATCATGGTATCCGAGCTACAAGGTTAGGGTTTCTGGGAATTTAAATTTTTGGCCTTCATTGCCACCCTTTCGGTTCTTCTTTTCTCGGGTATACAGTTTCCTCTCTTTAGGTTTAGGCCTTAATTGCCATTACAACCGTTTTCTCTCTTTTCTGGCCTTCATTGCCATTTTTTCAACATGACAAAGACAACTATCTCTACACCTAGCACCCCTCGTGAAACCCCAGTTCAGCCCGTCGAAGATGATAGCAAACAGCGGAACTCCAACGAACTCCAGCACATCCAACCTGCATATCGGCTTAATGGCAGAAACTATTTAAAGTGGTCTCAATTGGTTCGGACATTTTTGAAGGGCAAGGGAAAATTGGGACACTTGTTGGGCACTGGACCGAAAGAAGGAGAGGCTGGTTTCGAAATCTGGGATGAGGAGGATTCCATGATCATGTCATGGTTATGGAATTCTATGAACCCGGAGATAAGTGACACCTGCATGTTTCTTCCTACAGCAAAGGCAATCTGGGACGCTTTAAATCAAACCTATTCCAAGGTTCATGATGCAGCACTGATTTATGAAATCAAGACCAAGACAACAGCTGCAAAACAGGGGACTAAAACAGTGACAGAATTTGCTAACTTTCTACAGAATCAGTGGCAAGAATTGGATTATTATCAGACTATTAATCTGAAGTGCAGTGAGTGTGCTGTTGCTGTAAAGAATTTCATTGAACGAGATCGAGTGTACGATTTTTTGGCTGGCTTAAATCCTGATTTCGATCAGGTACGTATTCAGATTTTACGCAAACCTGAGGTTCCATCTCTTAATGAGACAGTGTCCTTGGTCCGGGCTGAGGAAAGTCGCAGAGGAATAATGTTAGAACCTCAACAAACCGATAGTTCAGCCCTTCTCAGCACTAAAACCCGGAACTTCACCCTGGAAAGACCACCGGCTGCTGAAAACAAGTCAGAACCATCAAAAGGAGTAAATCGAGATGAACTTTGGTGCACTTTTTGTAAAAAACCAAGGCATACTAAAGATCGTTGCTGGAAATTGCATGGGAAGCCTTCCACATCCAACCGTGAGTGGGGAACTAAGGGAGGACAGCAGAAACAAGCTCAAGGACAGGCTCATATGACTTCTCAAGATCAGAAACATAGTCTTGGAGGACTCAACATTGAAGAAATTGAAAAATTAAGGAGCTTATTGGGGTCTCTTGAAAAGCCTCCTCCTTCAACCGAGAGTCATTGTTCCTTAGCACTCTCAGGTAAGTCTCGAACCTTTCTTGGATTACATGTCTCTAATAAAGTGTTTGGGAATTCTTGGATTCTTGACTCCGGTGCCACAGACCATATGACAAATACTTCAAACCAATTTAGAACCTACACACCATGTCCAAGCAATAGAAAAATAACAGTAGCTGATGGTACAACAACCACAGTAGCAGGAATAGGAGATGTTCAAGTTACCCCTAGTCTGGTCCTTAAAGATGTCCTTCATGTCCCTCAATTATCTACTAACCTTGTATCCATACAAAAACTTACACGGGACTTACTTTGTCATGTTACATTTCATCCATCTTATTGTGAATTTCAGGCCAAGGGTTCGGAGAAGAGGATTGGACTTGCTGAAGAGTATAACGGACTCTATTACTTGAATACATCCAATCAACCGAAAGTGATCAAGTCAAATTTATCCACTTCGTTTTTTTAATCATCCAATAAAGATGTCATTTGGTTACATCATTTGCGTCTAGGTCATCCTTCTTTTTCAGCATTAAAAATAATGTTTCCTTCATTGTTTAATGGATTAGATGTTCAAACTTTTCATTGTGATGTTTGTGAATATGCAAAGCACACCCGTGTAACTTTCCCTATCAGCAATAAAAGGTGTTCTTCTCCTTTCCTTTTGATTCATAGTGACATATGGGGGCCTTCAGCTATTCCAAACATTTCGGGAACAAGATGGTTTGTGACCTTTATTGACGATTGTACCAGGGTCTCTTGGATTTTCTTACTCAAAAATAAGTCTGATGTAAGTCACATCTTTCCTAATTTTCACAAAATGGTTCAAACTCAATTTGGTACAAACATAAAGAAATTTCGATCTGATAATGCCCGAGACTATTTCAATCAAGTCCTGTCTCCTTATTTTCAAAAAGAGGGAATTATACATGAATCATCTTGCATCAACACTCCACAACAAAATGGGGTAGCCGAACGAAAAAATCGCCACCTTCTGAACACTACTCGATCTCTCTTGTTCCAAAACAATGTACCAAAACAATACTGAGGGGAGGCAGTTCTTACATCAGCTTATATCATAAATAGACTTCCTTCTCGAGTCCTAGATTCAAAGAGTCCAATGGAAATTCTTTCCCAATTTTATCCCGATCTTCGCCCTTCCTTCAATCTTATTCCTCGGGTGTTTGGGTGTACTTCCTTCGCTCATATTCACAACAATAACCAGGGGAAATTGGATCCTAGGGCCATCAAGTGTGTATTTATAGGATACTCAGCCACTCAAAAGGGGTACAAGTGTTACCATCCTCCCTCCAAGAAATTATGTCTCTGTTGATGTCACCTTTGTCGAGGGGAAACCATACTTCACCACACCTTATCTTCAGGGGGAGATATCAACAATGGAAGATAAGGATTTCTTACTGCCATCTCTTGATACATCCACCACGCCACATCCACATTTCTACCCCAAATCATCTCCCGAGCCATCTCCCGAGTCATTGAACTCAAAAAAATCTGAAACACCTGAGTCACCCACTCCATCTGAACATCCTAGTTCATCCGAATCACAACAAGGGGACAATAAGATTTTTGATCATTTTCGGTTTGACCAAGTGTATGCAAGGAAGCAGGATTCAACTTAAGCACTAAGGCAAGTTCAATCCACCAATCCGACTCCTGGAAATGAGGTAGTAATTTTTGAACCTAACTCACCTCTTACATCTGAAACTGACTTGCCCATAGCAGTGAGAAAAGGAACCCGAGAGTGTACCAAGCGACCACTATATCCCTTATCTCACTTTGTATCCTTTCAAAAATTCTCACCAAACCATAAGAGCTTCCTTTCAACACTAAGCAAAATCCCTATTCCCAACACTTTATCTGAGGCATTATCTAAGGAAGAATGGAGGAGTGCTATGATGGCAGAGATGGATGCGCTGGAAAAAAATGAGACTTGGGAATTGGTTGATTTGCCAAAAGGAAAAAGGGCAGTAGGATGTAAGTGGGTGTTTGCATTGAAGTTTAAGGCAGATGGGTCATTAGAACGCTACAAAGCAAGACTTGTTGCCAAGGGCTATACTCAGATGTACGGGGTAGATTATCAGGAGACCTTTGCACCTGTAGCAAAAATGAACACTGTGCGAATTTTATTGTCACTAGCTGCTAATTTTAATTGGGAGTTACAACAATATGATGTGAAGAATGCGTTTCTTCATGGGGAACTAGAAGAAGAAATTTACATGAGTATTCCACCAGGGTTTAGTGGAACAGATAAACACAAGGTTTGCCGTTTAAAAAAGGCTTTGTATGGTTTAAAGCAATCTCCACGTGCTTGGTTTGGAAGATTCACCAAAGTAATGTTGGCAATTGGTTATAAACAAAGTCAAGGAGATCACACACTCTTCATTAAACATTCGGCCTCTGGGGGAGTCACAGCCTTAATAGTCTATGTGGATGATATAATTGTGACTGGAAATGATGAGAAAGAAAAACAAGTATTGAAGCAGTGCCTGATCAAGGAGTTCGAGATAAAAGATCTGGGAAGATTGAAGTATTTCTTAGGGATCGAAGTAGCTCACTCCAAACAGGGAATCTTAATCTCTCAGCAAAAATACATCACTGATCTCCTTAAAGAAACTGGCATGTCGGCAAGCAAACCTGTTGCAACCCCAATCGAGCATAATCACGGACTTGGAGAAGCATCAGAAGATAAAGAGGTGGATAGAGAGTTGTACCAACGACTTGTTGGGAAACTCATTTACCTTGCACACACGCGACCAGACATAGCTTACTCAGTTAGTGTTGTCAGTCAGTTCATGCATAATCCTAAGGAAATTCATCTACAGGCAGTGTACAGGATATTGCATTACTTAAAAGCACATGTCGGAAAAGGAATAATGTTCAAACGGAACTCAGAAATCATTCTTGAAGCCTACACAGATGCAGACTATGCAGGATCTTTTGTGGACCGCAGATCAACCTCAGGGTATTGTACGTTCCTCGGAGGAAACCTAATATCATGGCGGAGCAAGAAACAGAATGTGGTGGCTCGGTCAAGCGCAGAAGCAGAATTTAGAGCAATGGCACAAGGAATATGTGAGTTGTTGTGGGTGAAAATCATTTTAGAAGATTTGAAGATCAAATGGAGTAGACCCATGAGACTTTACTGTGATAACAAATCAGCCATTAGCATTGCACATAATCCAGTGCAACATGACCGGACAAAACACATCGAGATAGACAGACATTTCATCAAAGAAAAGTTGGAGAGTGGTTTGATTTGCACTCCATATGTTCCCACAGGGGGCCAGTTAGCAGATATTCTCACAAAGGGACTTAACAGCAAAATGTTCCAAGAAATCATTGGCAAGCTGGGAATGAAAGATGTATATTCACCAGCTTGAGGGGGAGTGTAGAAAAATCAGGAGAAAAATCAGGAATTTAGAAAAATCAGGAATTTAGAAAAATCAGGAATTTCCATGATTTATGGACTGATTAGTGCTAAATTGTAGATAACATTCATATCCTAAAGTTTAGGGATTTTATTCTATGTTTGTTCCTATTTATTAGGTTTTGTTTCCTCCCTTTTAGGGATAATATCGTGTATATATTGGCTGGTACAGCCTTGTAAAATCATTCAATTCAAAGTAATAAAAATTCTATTCTTTTTATCAGTAACCTCCTCTGGTTACCTCTTTTTCTCTCTCATCCCTTACTTATATTCTCTCTAACTTGCCAGGATGACTGATTGCCGCAGCTGCTTTTCTCGTGCATTGCTCAATTAGTAACCCCATATTTTACTTCTTGTTAGAACTTTTTATGTTTTCCATTTCTTAACTCTTTTTTTTTTTAATTATATCTGTAGTTGTCTTTATTTTTAGGGAGTCATGGGTTTACTTCGCGTCCAATGAGTGATCAAACATTCAACACTTTTTTCTTCCCCCCCTCTAGCCTTCCTTGCCGTATCTCACATAACCTTTCTCCCTGTCTGTCTCTCCTGACACGAGTGGCGAGACTACAGAGGATCCAGATTTGTACCGTCATTCCTGACACCTGTGTGCAAGACCGATTCATCAGATCTACTTGTGATTCCATTGCCGGATCTGATGTCATGGTCTCTTTGGCTATGTGAACTCGTGAGGCCACCACAGATGTGTCCTGGGGCCACCTGCCGTCTTGCAATCTTGCCTTGTAGTTGCAACGGTCTTAACCATGTGTGCTCACGAGGCTGTCACCTACCTAGTCTTTCCAGCCTTGTCAATGCTCGTGTCATCTTCTCCTCCTATAGTGGCCTCCGTCGCCGGAGATATGAATACATAAGTTTGTATTTGTTGATGATGGTTTGGTAAAAACATTTAAATAAAATAAAATAAAAAATTAAAAAGTTCTGTATTTTTAATGAGAATATGTGCATGATTTTTGCCCCTATTCTAAGATAAATGGTATCTTCATTGCTCACCCTAGAGCTTGAGCTTCTTAAGTAGTGGGTTTGGACGATTTATGAGTTTGGAAGGAAAAGAAAAGTAAAAGTACAACTGAAATGAAGCATTTTTCAAGTTGAAATAAACTTCAAAATTTTCATCTATAGTCTTGTAAAAAAATTTTAAATCTAAACTAAATGAGCCGTTAATCTTTGCAGTGCCAAATTTATAAATGTTGCTGAGGTAGCATTGAAAGCGGTGGTGGACACATTGATCAACGAAATAGGAATCCAATGTGGAGGAGATACTCTAGCAACTGGGATGCCACTTGCCAGGTTATTGGCGCGTGTCACACAAGTGGGTCCCATTCTACTTGAGGAGCCAAGCAAAAACCAATTCATCCAAACCATTCAGAAGGAAAAAGAAGTGGAGCTGTTCTTCACACTCATTTACTCAAACGCCAATGTCGTGGACTAGCAAAGTTAGTTTTATGTTTGATTTCAGGTTACAAAGATCTGGTAGGCTTACAAGGGAAAGAAGGCAAACCCTGTAAAGAATATGATTTGCTTGAGATTTGGCGTCTTCCAAAATTATTCAACAAATTGAAAAAGACAATAGAAAGTTTAGGATTACTGTAGCCTGATTATCAACTTTAGTACTTGCTCTTCACGAGCATTTTCTCTTCTTTTTCTTTTTTTTCCACTGTACTTTCCATGTTTGCTGTGGTAATGATTGTATGAGACCAATGATTGTATGAGACCGGAACATGATGGCCTCCGGGGTTATGATGTTACCCTGGCTTATGGTGTATGCTCTTTCAATTTAGAATTTATCAAGTGTTAGTAATAAGACAGGAGATTTCGTACTGGAAGGTTCTATTTTCCAATAGTCAGATACTGTTGAAAATTGTTCCTTCCTCATATTCTTTTATTTTGATGTAGATTTGACCATATGTAATGATTAGAAATATATATTATTTGTAAGAGATCCTACCATAGAAGGATCAAATAAGATGATTAGATAATGGGCATGTTTCATTATGGTGTGTCTGGTTAATTTGTTACTCATTTCGCTTTTGTTTTTGTGTGTTCTTTTTTCATTATAATTATTGTGGTGATGCACAATCCAATAACAAAATATGTTTCTCTGTAGGATTTTTATTTTTATTTTTTTTAAGGTGCTGGAAGCTTTTTATTTGTATTTAAGGTATAAAAGTCTTCCACTTGACATGAATCACTTTAGTTAAAATAATAATAATAAGAAGAGTAAATTATTTGGTTGGTTCTCAAACTATTTAAAAGGTTACTTGCATGTTTTTTTTAATATATGTATATAGTTTAATTGACCTTGAACCTATAAAATATGTGCAAAAGGGCTTAACTAACAGACGTTAACTTTTTTCTCTTTTTCACGATTACGGGCCAAGTACATGGCTGTATATCAAGGGTATTCTAGTAAATTAATGACTTTTTATTATATTTTAAACTAAACTAAATTAAATTAAATTATAAAACATAAAAAGGGAATAATTAAAAAAAAGAAAAAAAAAAAAACCTTAACTACAAAAACACGATCACCCATCCTAGACAAGCGGCCCCTCCACTCTCCCCCCTCCTGCCCATTGTTGCACCAGCCAACCTCACCCCGTTGTCCCATGCCATCTTTCTCCTCCTCCTCCGCCTTTTTCTTCTTTTTCTTCTTCTTCATCATCATCACAGCCCGCTGTCTCTCCCCCTCTTCTTCTTCTCTCAGATCATGCCACCCACACTAGTGCTACCCCATATCTTCCTTTTCGACTTCTCCATCGCTTTCCCAGGAAATTTTTGGAGCATTCGGCAGGGAGAGCTTGCTGGTATAATGAACGAAAAATCCTTTAATTAAATAATGTAATTTATATATTTAAATCAAGGATTTTTCTAGAAATATCATGTATGAATTTTATGATTGAAGGATTTAGAGAATTAATATATGAATATTTCAAAAAATCCTATAGTAAATTTTAAAGTTAAATTTGACCTTTGTGATTAAATAATTCAGTTGATAAATTCTACTGTGACTTAAGACAGAAGAAATTTTAATATGTAAATAATTGAGAAATTTAATCATAAGAATTTTTGAATACAGCACGAAGTTAACAGCATATCGAGAAACACTCTAACGCATATTAGTTTCTTAATTGCCAATTAATTTATAATCGGAGCTATGCGAGTAGTACTTGTGATAAGAAATGCTACAAAAACTCAAAAAATGGCTTTGTCAAAAACTATGTCATTATTGAGTGTAGATATTGAAAAAGTCAAATGTAGATTTTTACTAAGCCTAGAATAAATTTCAAGACTTAACCCAGTCAAAAATCGATATGCGATTAAACTTATATCGATATCGGTTCATACTGTATTTAACATGTCACTGTATTCAAAAAATGAGTTGTTAGATATTAAAATCTCCTGTTAGCTAAGTTAGTCATTTTGACGATATAAATATTTATCTGTTTAAGGGGTAACTTGCAAGAAAAGCCTAGAGACAGTCCCTTAAATTAAGCTTACAACCATGATGGGTGCACTTGGTCAATTAAGAAGATAAAAACCACACCCTAGCCCTTCCTAGATATGGAGCCAACATTAGGGGATTTAAGCCAAAAATAAAACCTATCAAAGTTACTTAGAAGCTTAATTAAGCTTAGGTTAGGTGGGGAAAATTAATTAAGGTTGGGTCTATAAATACTTGCAACACCTCAAAAACATATTTTTGGTCTCATTTCTCCTCCCCTTTTACTCTCAAAACCAAACCCCCTCAAGAGAAGTCCCAAAAATTTTCTTTCATCATTTTCTCCTAAATTACCTCCATTCAAGACAAAAATCAAGCTCAAATTCGTCAACAAAATTTTCTCACATTTCTTGTCCAAGAAAAACCGGTTTTATCCTAAGCAAAAACCTTCTAAAAATTTCATCACAAAGATCCTAAATCATGCAAGAATAAGGAGAGGATCAAGCAAGGAATAGAAAAAGGAAAAAGCGAGGGGAAGATTCAGAGTATTTTTATTAAGGTAATTCCTATACTTTTCTTCTCATTTCCTAGCTAAGAAAAAGAACATATTTTCACTTAGATAGCTTTGTATAGAGACCAAACAAGGTTAGATTTTTATATGGTTAAGTTTGTGTTTTTAGTTCTAAACAAGAAGAAGGAAAGGAGGAATTTGTGGCACTAGATCTGTTGGAAAAGACAATGTGAGGTGCGCAGGGGGAATTTTAAAAATTTTAACAGCAGAGTATTTTTCCAAAACACAAGTTTGACATGCTATATGTATAAATTAAACGGATCTTACTAACCTCTGTGTTCCGAAGAACCTCCGCAATCCGTGAAGAGAAGTAACATTCTAGAAGAGCCTCAACCAACTGGTCTTCTTTGCTATTCTCTATCCACGATCGGAGTGAGTGTGGGCTCACACGTACAGCTCTTCCACCGATGACTGTCCTTCCAACCAATCGAGAGAACCCAAAGCTAGTGTTCGTGATTTGTGAACAAAAGCTCTCAGGGAGTTTTCAGATGCTCACCAGAAGAGTATCACTCTTAATCTCTCAATTGATCTTAGTAACTCATGAGACTTACTCCCTTTATATAGCGATTGGTCCTAGGATTAGTCCTTATCAGATTAGGTCTCAAAAACTCGAAACAGAATCAAGTTTGGATCAATATCTGATAAGATCCGTGTGAAAATGCATAATCTTATCGCTCGCAGATTGACAGGCCGAACAGGCCCCATCGGCAGGCTGAACACGTAAATTGGCACGCTGAACTGCCATGTAAATATCTCTGCGAATCTTTTATTTTCCACCTGAGATTCTATAGGATAAAGTCTCAGCTTTAATTCAAATAACCCAATAAAGAAGTTATCTGATCAAAACAAACTTTATCAAGATAATCTCTAAGAAAATAAATCAATTCACAATAATTCTACAAGTTCATCTTGATTTAATTTATCCAATTAAATCAACCGATAAACAGACAAGAATTATCCTATCCCAATAATTCAACAAGTTTATCTTAAATTAATTTTATTACAAAATTAATTCAACCAATAAACAGACATGAATTATTGATTCTTTCAAATTTTAAACCAATTGGATAAATCCAACAAAGTCACCAATTATTGAAAAAGCACGTTGTATCGTTACAAGATTTTATGAGCTAGCAATGGGGACCAAAATGGACCTATAAAGTTCAAGCTCACGATAATTATGAAACCCAATATCCCAGATATACATTTCACAATTATCAACTCCAACGCTACTCCACTAAAAGCTTGGAGCTGCACTCTCGAACTTTATAGAATTACGAAGCCCGTATAGCTAAGTCTCCATGACATATCAAAGTGTATCGTATCCCCATATGATAATCCATAATCGGCTTAAGGAAAAGTTCTGTCTTACCTTCTCGATTATTTTTATCTCACATTCCATTATCTCACCATTAGAAAACTTACCATCCAAAGATAGTATACTATTCAGTTACACCTATGTATCCAAATGGTTGAGCGCTCCAGTTTTTCAATTACAGGATAAGCATATAAGAGGATGTCATTACTCCTAAAGAGGAGCTATGGATTCCATATCTATGAATAACAAGTCTACGCTATCAAGAGTCATGCCTCCAACGTACCGGCATGCATACCACTATTGAGATGTAGGAGTCACCCTTTGGTACATCAAAAGACACAAGTCGAGACAAATGGCCCACTATCCATCTCAGGATTAAGATACAATGCAAATGATTGTCTAAAGTGAATCGATTTGCCGAGACAAAATTATTAATCCAAATCAATTCACTTTGTGTCCCGATCCAACACATCGTCATCTATGACAACGTGCCAATGTTTTTATTCACGAAGTCCAACTCCGATGGTCAAGACAAACATCTCCCAATAGGGATATAGACAACATAACAATCTTTGCATGAATAAAGCGCCCAACTTTATTCCCTCAATTGCAGATCATATGTTTTAGACCGTCACCTGAAGAATCGTGTCTTCCTCATAATCAGTCCATCATATGCCCAGTTCTTAAAGGTTTAGACCGACAGTCTCAGACTACTGTTTGTTTAATATACATTCAACAAATATAAACGTAAAGAGGACAAGATTTGGTATATATAAATAAATAAATTCTTTACTGATAAAAATGTCTCCAAAAACATATTACATTTTTACTCCTTAGGGCATACATGTCTAACAATCTCCCACTTGCACTAAGTGAGTAAATACGACAAATCTCGCATCCCCATAGCTTCCACATGCCTCTCGAAGACTCTCCCAGTAAGTGTCTTCGTAAATGGATCCGCTAAATTGTCCTCTGACGCGATCTTGCACATCGTGACATGCCCGCCCTCAATGAAGTCCTTTATCACATGATACTTCCGATCAATATATTTACTCTTCTTGTGAAATCTTGGTTCCTTAGCATTAGCTACCGCCGCACAATTATCACAGTACAGTGATACCGCCTTATCCATGCCAGGAACAATCTCAAGATCCCCAAAGAACTTGCGGAGCCACACTGCTTCTTTCGAAGCATCACTAGCTGCCACATACTCGGCCTCCATCGTTGAATCCGAAGTGCAATCTTGCTTCACACTTCTCTAACTGATGGCACCGCTGTCCAAAGTAAACACAAAACCCGAAGTCGATTTCCTAGAATGCAGGCAGGATTGAAAATCCAAGTCAGTATATCCTAGAGGAGTCAAGTCCTCACGTGAATATACAAGCATATACCCTCGAGTCCTTCACAGGTACTTGAAAATATGATTTACCGCAACCTAGTGGTTCAGTCTTGGATCCGCCTGAAATCGACTTACAATCCCGACCGCATAACTTATATCCGGTCGTGTGCAAAGCATGGCATACATGAGACTACCCACTGCCGAAGCATAAGGCACTTTCTTTATATATTCTCTTTCTTCATAAGACTTTGGAGAGTCTTTCTTAGAAAGAGTAATTCCAGATCTAGATGGTTGCCCACCTTTCTTGGAATCCTGCATTGCAAATCTCCTGAGAATTTTATCTATGTAGCCAGCCTGTGACAAAGCTATCATTTTGTTCTTCCTATCCTGAAAGATCTGGATACCTAGAACAAAATTAGCCTCACCTAAGTCCTTTATGTCAAACTACTTGGTCAACCATAATTTGACCGATGACAATGCCCCAACGTCATTGCCAATTAGCAGAATGTCATTTACATAGAGCAGTAGAAAAACCACCTTCCCATCCTTAATGTGTTTGTAAACACTTGGTTCATTCACATTTTGTGAGAACCCATAAGTCTTGATCACCTAATCAAATCTTATGTTCCAAGAATGAGAAGCCTGCTTAAGTCCATAAATTGACTTTAGCAGCTTACAAACCTTACCCTCTTGAGCCGTGACCTTGAACCCGTATGGTTGTTCCATATAAATGGACTCATCAAGATAGCCATCCAGAAAAGCCGTCTTAACATCCATCTACCAAATCTCGTAGTCGAGAGCGGCAGCTATGGACAAGAGAATCCAGATGGACTTAAACATGGCTACAGGCGAAAAGGTTTCCTCATAATCGATTCCTTCCTTTTGCATATAACCCTTAGCTACCAGCCTAGCCTTAAAGGTTTCGACCTTTCCATCCACTCCTCTTTTCATCTTGTATATCCACTTACACCCTATGGGTTTTACCCATTCGGAAAGATCCACAAGCTCCCAGACATGATTAGTCCCCATAGGCTTCATCTCTATATTCATGACCTCTGTCCATAGTTTTGAATCAACATCCTCCATAGCTTCTGCGTAAGTATAAGGATCCCTGTCATGTTCATCCGGTTCAGCCAAGAAGACCTCCCCATTGAACATATACCTTTCAGGTTGACGCCTGATCCTCCCACTACACCAAAGCCCCTGAGATTGTTGTTCAAGTTTGTTTGGTTTTTCTACACTGATCGAAACCTCCGGAGTGATCTGATCACTCCTTAACTCCTCAAGCACCACTTTGCTTCGAGGTTTAAAGTCCTCCATGTAACTCTCCTCAAGGAAAGTTGCATTAGTTGAAACCATGACTTTATTTTCCTTTGGGTTATAAAAATAACCCCCTTTAGTCCCTTTTGGATATCCTACAAACACGTAAACTTCCGAACGTGCTTCCAACTTATTCGGATCCTTAAACAGGACATGAGCCAGACATCCTCATATGCGAATATGGTTTAAGGATGTCTTCCTTTTTGTCCACAACTCGTGAGGAGTTTTAGGGACCGATTTTGAAGGCACATTGTTCAAAAGATAACATGCAGTTTGTAGTGCATATCCCCAAAAGGATAAAGGTAATGATGAATAGCTCATCATGGACTTGACCATGTCCAACAAAGTCCTATTTCTTCTCTCCGCTACATCATTCTGCTGCGGAGTGCCCGGCGCAGTCAAATGGGACAAAATCCCATTCTCTAACATGTGTCCCAAGAACTCATCAGAAAGGTATTCTCCACCTCAATCGGATCGAAGTGCCTTTATGGGTCTACCTAATTGCTTTTCTACTTCAGCCCGAAACTCTTGGAACTTTTCAAAAGTTTTGCTTTTGTGGTGCATCAGGCACACATACCCATATCTTGAGTAATTGTCAATAAAAGTGACGAAGTACTCATACCCTCCTCGTGCCCGGATGCTCATCGGTCCGCAAACATCACCATGCATAAGTTCTAGAACTCCTTCGGCCTTATTGCCTTTAGACCCGCATGGTCTTTTGGTCATTTTACCCTCCAAACAAGATTCACATTGAGGTATAGATTCCACCTTTAAGTGACTTAAAGCTCCATCCCTTACCAACGTTTGAATCCTATTCAGGTTAATGTGACCAAGGCGTAAATGTCAAAGATAAGTCTTATTAGAGTGAAAAGTTTTAAGTCTTTTAGAGTTATTATCATTCATCTCAGCATTAAGCAATAAGTCCATCTTAGGCTTGATAAAATATAGATTATTTTGCATCCATCCAGAACAAATAAAAGATTTGTTTTTACGAATCATCACTTTTTCTAAAAAAGATACCACGTAGGAGTCTTTAAATAAACAAGATATAGAAATTAAATTTCTTTTAAATTTAGGAACATAAAAATAATCTTGCAAAAATAAATTCCTATAGTTATCAAAGTAAAGATGGACGTCTCCCACTGCTTCCGCTGAGACCAAGGATCTATCGCCCATCCGAAGCGTGAAGTCTTCATGCAGCAGACTTCTCGTTTCTTTGAACCCCTGTAGAGAAACACAAACATGATTAGTTGCACTGGAATCTATGATCCAAATGTCACTGGATTCCTCAACCAAACAAGTTTCTAAATACAGAAGATCACACCTACCTCCTTTGGAAAGGAAGTCCTTGTAATGCTTCTTAATATGCCCGACCTTTCCACAGAAGAAGCACTTAAGCTTCTTTGGGTTCTTCTTCTTCTTCTTCTTGGTCTTGGTGTTAGCAGGAACAAAAGACTTCCCGTTCTTGGCCCGTTGCTTCTTTACATTCCTAGAATTAGGATTGGAACCAGAAGCAGCTACCATGTTGGCCTCACCACCTGTAGGAGATTCCCTGATCAGCAGTTCAAACTCCTGTAATTGTTTCATTAATTCTGTCAAGGTCATATCCTGTCTATTGGTCAAATTAAATGTAGCTCTAAATGGAATAAATTCCTTAGATAGAGTCTCAAAGACCATAGTCATTTGAGTTTCAACATCGATGTTGGCTCCATAGGTTTGAGCCTTAGCGAGGTAACCCATGACCAACATCATGTGCTCTTTTACAGATGTCCCCGGCCTCTGTCTACAGTTCAAGAGTTTTCAAAGCACCCCTTGCCACTTTGTTATAGCTTGGCCTCCAAACATATCCTCAAGATTATCAAAGATCTGTTTTGCAGTCTCATAATCCTGATGTTGAGCCTATAGCACGTTGTTCATGCTAGCCATAACATAGCAGTGGGCCTGATCATTAGCATCTTTCCAGCGGTCATACGCTTGAAATTGCTCATTAGATGAGTCTCCCGTAGGCTTGGGAGGACAAGGGGTTGTCATACATATTTCAGTTTCTCAAAGGACAGAACGATATCCAGGTTTCGTTTCCAATCATTATAGTTCTCACCGGTTAATAGGTTTTTGTCAAGTATCGATGATAAAGCATTTTTAGACTTTTTTAATCTACAATAAAGAATCATATACCAAATATAAGCAAACATATAATAATTTAGTAAGATAACACAATCATGTAAAAACATACAAATGTGTTTATGTCTCAAAACCTTGAAAATATCACAACCTTACAATGATAATTCCCAACTAAGAATTTAACAAGCTCCTAGGGGAGTCATGCCAAATTCAATCAGGAACACAGATCCCCTCCTGATTAATATATGCCATCCAGGACCCGTATAATCCAGCATATATTAATAATCGTTTATTTGGCCATTAATTTTATTAACAGAGCTCCTAGGGGAGGTTAATAATAAAATTAATGTGAGTGTATAACCATCATTTCAATATTTTATCCATGGTTTATAATCACCACCTAGGGGTGTGCAACTATAAATCATGCTAAAATACCTTATCCTCTCAGAGATCCAATCTAGTATATGATAGAAATCCATTCCTAGGGGTTGGGACCACCATGTTCTTTCTATGGACCAACGATGGAGGCCTTAGGTTCTCTCTTCAACAACCTTCTCCCACTCAATCTTTTGAAATCAAGGTTTTATTTTAAGAACATGCATGAACAATTTTAATATGAGCGACACTTCCAATTCTATATGACATGTTATCAATATACATGGCAAATCATATTATAATACAGACAAGAAAAGCAATCAAGCAAAATAATAATAACCGTAATATTATGGCTCTACCCTAGAGAATAGAAAACTAAGATTACAAGAGAATAATCAAGACATATATCAATTCTTCATCCTTGAATCCTCAAGTTGTATCCTTCTTCATGTAATTTCCATCTTCAAGTCTTCAATCCCATATGAATCAAATACTTCATATTTATGGTCATATCCAAATTTAATGTTTCTCAGAATCATCTCAAAAATAAAATTAAAACTGCACCGCAAAAATTGCACCTTTTCTGAAAAATTTACAGCTCTATGTCGGCAATCGATCTGGGAGGTCGACAGTAGATCTGGGAGATCGGCCTGCCGGTCATGCTCCATCGGCCTGCCGATCAAAAAGATCGGCCTACCGACCCATGAAAGTTCAGCATGCCGAATTGGAAGTTCGGCCTACCGGCAGAGCCAGTCGATTTTTGCCCCATTGACGGTCTGCCGAACCACACATCTGGCCTGCCGATCTGTGACCATCGGCCTGCCGAACTGGAATGTTTAGCTTGCCGACCAAGCAGAAATCTCCATTCCAGAAAATACAATTTTAATGCAATTCATCAATTTTATTTTTAACAATTCAAAAACATAAAATTAGAGACTCAGGAAATACATGGATGCGCCATCATCCATCTTCTAAATCCGCCTTCTAGATCCGTCTTCTAGATCCGTATTTTTTGAATAATTATTTAATTACAAAATTCTTACAAATTTAAAATTAAATAACAATTCTTAGACGGAGATGATAGTCCGCCATCTAATTACATGAAAAACCTAGATACATATTCTAACCTCCAAGGAACCATAACCGGTATAAATTAATTAATTAATAAATAATTAAATAATAATTTAATCAACCATAATTAATTAATGAACATTCACCACATAATCTATGACAACATATAATTATATAGAAACCTAGAGTACTAATTCTCTATAAAATTAAATTCAAGCATATGAGAGATTAAGATCACAAAATTTATGGATATAACATGATCACAAACTTGTAAATTTATGTAAAAACCTGGCTCTAATACCAATTGTTGAAAAAGACAATGTGAGGTGCGCAGCGGAAATTTTAAAATTTTAACATCAGAGTATTTTTTCGAAACACAAGTTTGACATGCTATATGTATAAATTAAACGGATCTTACTAACCTCTGTGTGTCGAAGAACCTCCGCAATCTGTGAAGAGAAGTAACGTTCTAGAAGAGCCTCAACTAACTGGTCTTCTTTGCTATTCTCTATCCAAGATCAGAGTGAGTGTGGGCTCACACGTACAGCTCTTCCATCGGTGACTCTCCTTTCAACCAATCGAGAGAACCCAAAGCTAGTGTTCGTGTTTTGTGAACAAAAGCTCTTAGGGAGTTTTAAGATACTTACCAGAAGAGTATCACTCTTAATCTCTCAATTGATCTTAGTAACTCATGAGACTTACTCCCTTTATATAGCGATTGGTCCTGGGGTCAGTCCATATCAGATTAGGTCTCAAAAACTCAAAACAGAATCAATTTTGGATCAATATCTAATAAGATTTGCATGAAAATGCATAATCTTATCGCTCGTTGATCGGCAGGCCGAACAGGGCCCATCGACAGGCCGAACACGTAGATCGGTAGGCCAAACTGCCATGTAAATATCTCCACGAATCTTTTATTTTCCACCCAAGATTCTATAGGAGAAAGTCTCAGTTTTAATTCAAATAACCCAATAGAGAAGTTATCTGATCAAAACAAACTTTATCAAGATAATCTCTAAGAAAATAAATCAATTCACAATAATTCTACAAGTTTATCTTGATTTAATTTATCCAATTAAATCAACCGATAAACAAACAAGAATTATCCGATCCCAATAATTCAACAAGTTTATCTTAAATTAATTTTATTACAAAATTAATTCAACTAATAAACAGACATGAATTATTTGATTCTTTCAAATTTTAAACCAATCTGATAAATCCGACATAAGTCACCAATTATTGAAAAAGCATGCCGTATCGTTATAGGATTTTGTGAGCTAGCAAAGGGGACCAAAATGGACCTATAAAGTTCAAGCTCATGATAATTATAAAACCCAATATCCCATATATATATATTTCACAATTATCAACTCCAACGCTACTCTACTAAAAGCTTGGAGCTGCACTCTCGAGCTTTATAGAATTACGAAGCCCGTATAGCTAAGTCTCTATGACATATCAAAGTGCATCGTATCCCCATATGATAATCTATAATCAGCTTAAGGACAAGTTCTGTTTTACCTTCCCGATTATTTTTATCTCACGTTCCATTATCTCACCATTAGAAAACTTACCATCCAAAGATAGTATACCATTTGGTTACACCTATGTATCCAAATGGTTGAGCGCTCCAGTTTTTTAATTACAGGATAACGCATGTAAGAGGATATCATTACTCCTAAAGAGGAGCTATGGATTTCATATCTATGAATAACAAGTCTACGCTATCAAGAGTCATGCCTCCAATGTATCAGCTTGCATACCACTATTGAGATGTGGGAGTCACCTTTTGGTACATCAAAAGACACAAGTCGAGACAATGGGCCCACTATCCATCTCAAGATTAAGATACAATACAAATGATTGTCTAAAGTAAATCGATTTGCCAAGACAGAATTATTAATCCAAATCAATTCACTTTGTGTCCCGATCCAACACATTGTCAGCTATGACAGCATGCCAATGTTTCTATTCATGGAGTCCAACTCCGATGGTCAAGACAAACCATCTCCCAATAGGGATATAGACAACATAACAATCTTTGCATGAATGTAGTGCCCAACTTTATTCCCTCGATTGCGGATCCTATGTTTTAGACTGTCACCTTAAGAATCGTGTCTAACGCATAATCAGTCCATCATATGCCCAATTCTTAAAGGTTTAGACCGACAGTCTCTGACTACTGTTTGCTTAACATACATTCAACAAATATGAACATAAAGAGGACAAGATTTGGTATATATAAATAAATAAATTCTTTATTGATAAAAATGTCACCAAAAACGTATTACATTTTTACTCCTTTGGGCATACATGTCTAACAAGATCAACCACGAAGAACTTGTCATCAAGGATAAGGGTTCTAAACTTTTTCCTTAAATTTATTAAAGTTAAAATTTTCAATTTTATGAGTGATTTGATGGTTGCGTGAGGAATGGTTTGTAATCACTATTTATGTGTTGGTTGGTTTAGTTTATGTATGTATGTGAGGTAATAAGTTAGTAGTTACATGATAGGTTTGTGTTTTTGTAAGTTTTAGTTTGTGGAAAAATTTTCACAAATTTTGGGAGCTTGAACGGAAGCTTTGGAGTGGGTTTTTTAAACTTTTCTGAATACAAAACTTTGAGTTTTCGACGTTTTGAACAAAACCTCATGACTAAACAGAAACGCAGTTTTGGTTCTAATAGACCCAAAACCCATTGTGGTTCCAAATTTCACATTTTTCTAATACAAAAGTTTTAGATTTCAATGAGATGGACAATTTTTGTGAAGACGCTTTTCCCAAAATCTGTCTCTAAAATACATTTATGGACAGTTTTTCAAAACTGTCCAAAAATTATTTTTGGGCTGAAAACAGTTTTCAAGTTTCGGCTCGCTTTGAAACCGAGTTGCAATTTTCACTGAACACAAAAGTCTTAGTTTTCAACCAAATAAATAACTTTCATGAAGAAACTTTTGTAAAAATGAGCCTTTAAAATAGAATTTAATTAGGATTTATAAAAACAATCTAAACTTTTTAATCGATAAGTTTACAAAATTTAACTAGAAAATAAATATGTTAAAGACGATGATCTGGACTTTAACATGAGCATGAAAATAATTAAATCACATATTTGAACAATTAATTTTTATGGTGAAAACTATTAAAAGAAAAACTATCTTTAATACATAATTTCATGGTAAGATTCTAGAACTAACCGAGAAAGTATCTTCCGGTACTAGCTTTTATAAACAAAGATCATGTGACTATAGAATCCTATTTTTCAACAAACTAAGAAATTACAGCGCTCTCGGAAGATTACATAAGCTCAAAATTTAGTGGGTTATCGATTTTAGGCATTATTTTATAGAGTGATTTTTATTTGAATCTTTAAGTTATACGGATGAGATTTTCTAAGGATAAACTTTAATAGTGTTCAATTTGACACTTAAACAGCTATCATAAAAACTTAATACACTAGAGTTCTAATACCACGATGCGCACGGGTCCAGGCCTGTTTTAGTTTAAAAAGCCACTTTGGTTATAGTTTCAAATAGTATGGTGTATGGGACGTCATAGGATCATTTTTGGGCTTAGTGGGCTTAGAACCAATTATGAGCCCATTAAATAAATTAAGAATTAGTTTAATTAGAATCTAGTTTAAGAATCATGAATTTAGTAAATGTCTAATTTAGTTGATTGAGGTCATTAAACTGAGTGACGATAGATAATTAATTAATTGTTTTTAAATTGATTAGTTATCATTTTTAATATGAACTATTAGCAATTAAGGAAAAAATTTAAACATTATTAGGATTTAATAAAATAATTAATCCTTGTAGTAGAAATAGTGATTTTTATAATCATTTGAATAAAGGAAAATACTAATGGGAATAGTGCTCAAAATGTCAATGTTTACGCTAAAATCTAAAGAGCATAAAATAAAATATTCTTAACCACTCTTAATGAGTGTTTGGTACAAATTTGTTTCTATTAGAGAAAAAGAAAATTTAGGATTTATAGAGAAACCTACTTCACTAAAAACAAGTAAGTAGGAATCTCGTCAACAATATAGATAGTTTAAAATAAATGCTTTTTTTTTTTTCTAAAAGTTGCAAGCATGTTTAAATTCTAATCATAGTAAGCTGTGCCATGTAATATTGCATGCTCACTACATTGATTAGTGAAACTTCTAAGGATTAACTAACTAAAAGAGTCGTACAAACCTCTCGACCTATGGAGAGGTTTAAGATTTAAAAATAATGGATAATTTAAATTAGGTTATGGTATGGTTGTGACTTTGAAAACCTGAACATCCCGTTGATCACGTACAAGTGGTAGGAGTACTAGGGCCCGATAAATAATGGAACAAGATCATAACTGGGCATAATCGATACATGCATTTTTATTGTTATTTCATGCTATTTTAAATGTTTTGTGAGTTATTATTCTTACTTACTGAGCGAAAGCTCATTTAAGAATATTTATACTTAAGTAAACATTCTGCTAGTAATATTTAGTGGACGGTGGCAAAATGGTGGATGATTGGGTGGTGACATAGGAAATGGATACCCCGTGCTTTATTTTTCGCATAGAGTTTTTGATAATTATGACTCTTTTGATATTATGTATGACTATATGACTCTAACACTGGATATATTTTATAATAATTGTTAAACCTCCATTTAATGTTATTATATTTGTTGCAAAAAAAAAGTGAAAACAGTTTCAAATTAAAATTAACTAGCAAAGTTAACTTTAAAAAAAAGATAAAATGTTACATAAAATTAAGTAATATAAGTAAATGTATGTTTAAATAATTAAGTAGCAACTATGTAGGTAGGGTCATTACAGTTGGTATCAAAGCCGTATCTTACCATCTTACTTTATGTTGTCACGCACCTGGTAAGCCATGGTCCAAGTAACTTAGAATTTATTTGTGTTCTTAAGTTATATTTCTTATGTTAAATTATACTTATTATTATTCTATAGTAGATTATGGCCAAGCCAATAGATCCTCGTCAGATTGACACTGATCGTAGAGCCGTAGTAGCATTTTGGGATATGATGCCTGGTACTTTTTTAGGGATCTGCCAGCCTTACTTGTTGACAGAGTGGATCAACAACTTAGAGGAGATATTTATGTCATGCTAAATTGAGGATCATTTGCGAGTCTTTTTAGCCACCACTAGATTACGAGGCCCTGCTTTGGCTTAGTGGCTTAATTTGGGAGCCGAGCATCAACAACGAGATTAGAACATGTTTAAGGATCAGAGGAGGGCTGAATATGAAGCAGTTCAAGATGGTGTAGTTTAGGATCCTTAGGACCTTAGGGATCCTCACATTTGGGATGATATGCGGTTGAGATAATATAAGGCCCTAGCAACTATTTGGGATGTCTATGAGGGTGAGTCCATGGCACATTATTGCTAGAGATTCAGAGACACTATATTGCCTGATATTCCTTTCATTATTCCTACAACAGAGGTTCATGATCTCATCTAGAGAGGAGTTCCTTAGGAGGTACGAGAACTAGTACAGTACCTAGGACAATATCACAACACTTGATATTTTGGTCTGAGATCATTTACAACAAGTAGGAGATAGATAGAGTACAACATTAGCTCTAGACTAATGCAGTAGCGGCAACGACAACACAACAGAAGCTGGAGACAGTTGAAGAACACTTATTTTTGTGATGATGATGGAATCCCCAATTATGTACTATTAATACACGATAATGATGATGATGTCTCCAATTATGTACTAGGAATACACGATAATGATGACACTAATGTCCCCGATTATGTACCAAGAGCAAATGATGAAGATGATGATCAATCTCAACCATAGTATATTATTTTGGTGAGTGCCAAGAGCACATGATGAAGATGATGATTAGTCTCAATCATAGCATAGTATTTTTGCGAATGTCGATGAGTTCACCAAGGAGTACCCATTTAAGGATGAGCTGTTTGAGGATAACGAGTTTTTATATGCAGACCCAAATGCAGAACCGAGGCTATCATTACATGGATATAGATCTTCAAAGTACAACCCACTTTTGTTTAAGATCCCTTTTGAAATATAATGAGAAGTGATAGACACTCTTAGTAGATTTTACCATGATATTTTGGATGTATTGTGACAATATCATTGTGTTGATATAAAATGGGAAGTGTTAGTCACTCTCAATCTAATTGAATTGTATTATCTCATGTATATATTTTAGGGAGTGACAAACCCTCCCAGCCGATATTAATGCTCAAGAATTTTATAGATATATGAATGCATGTGTATAATGCTATGGACAGTGATATACATTCCCCATAGCTACACTAAAAGTTTGTGTTAAATAAAATCTTGTATACAATGATTTCAATTCCATGGGCCATTTTTGTGATGTGATTTATGTGTGATTTAGAATTTTGATTTGCGTAAAATAGACTTAAAATTCTCCGTGCACTAGAAACTTAGAATTGTTGTAACCTTCCTCATCTAATGATAAGACCATGGTGCGACCATAAGCTCAAGATTCTTGAGAACTACAAGAAATCTTATTGTTGGCGCAAATTATTGAAATAGGGCAACAACTGCAAGCGCTGCAACAAGAGATGAATGCATTACGTGAATTATTGACACGAAAGAACCCCCCACCTTTAGCTAGACGGGTACCAACTCAAAAGAATCTACCTGCACTAGAAGGTCTAGATGCACTAGAAGACCCTCTCAGAGTAGAGGAAAATCACGACCAAGAAATACCACCTGTATTGATTAGGCTAGGGAAAGTTGATGGATCAAGCACCCAACCAACAATATATGCACATTGGGATTCAATAATCTTGGAGATGTTTCAACGCATGAAGACACTAGAGATTAAGGACTCTTCAAACCCTATAAAGGTTGAGAACTGGATAACCAATGTTCAAGTAGACAAAAATAATGTAAGGTTGAATAACAACAAAAAGAGGAAGGGAAATCCTAATCAGGGCAACCAGAAAGGTCAACTTTAGAAGAAAAGCAATAATAGAAACGGCAATAATAGCTACCCCACTTGTCCAAATTGTGTGAAGAAACATTTGGGAGAATGCAGAGCTAGAATGAACATTTGTGGCAAGGAAAGCCACTTTACTAAGTAGTGCTACTCAAACCCTTAGAATCAGTCTAGTCAGAACCAACAGAGAGCTCTAGGGAGCCAGCTACATGCAGACGAAGCCAGGATTGTCAAACCCCTAATTTCTAAAGGAAGACTGGAAGTCTCAAAACCTCATGCCCGCATCTACGCTTACAACAAGAATGATGCAGAATCTGGAAACTCTACAGTAGTGATAGGTCAACTTCCTATAGCTAGATAAAATGCTTATGCTTTATATAATCCTAGAACAGCACATTTATTTATAGCATTTAAGTTTACCAAGCATTTGGAAAAGTTTGAAGATAGAATGAGTCAATCATTTAGGACCATTTTATCCTTTGTGAAAATTTTGTTGTCTAATTATTGGCCATGAAACATTCCAAATAATTATTTGTGACATGATAGATTGGACCATCTTATCTTTTAAGACTATTTTTCCTTCGGTGAAATTTTGTTGCCTAATTAATGGCTATGAAACACTCCAATAATTAATTCTGGTAGAGAGCTATAAGTGAAACCTGATTATTATCAATACGAATGATTACGACATCATCTTAGGAATAAAATTCTTGGGAAAGTACAATGTATTCATCAACGGCCGACTCCATAAGGTCACATTCAAGCCCATTGGGGAAGTACAATGCATAATTAATTTTGGTAGAGAGCTATAAGTGAAACCTGATTATTATCAATATGAATGATTACGACATCATCTTAGGAATAAACTTCTTGGGAAAGTAAAACGCATTCATCAACGGCCGACTCCATAAGGTCACATTCAAGCCCAGTGGGGAAGAAAAGTTTACCTAGACAGGAACACCATAGAAGTAGTTGGTTTCAATGATATCAGCTGTGAAAACAAGCAAGCTGGTGGCTAGTGGATGTAAAGGATACCTAGCCAACTTGGTGGATAAGTCCAAGGAGAGTAAATAAAATGGAAAGACGTCCCAGTGGTTAGACACTTTATGGAAGTCTTTCCATAGGAGTTGCCAAGACTACCACCAAAATGGGAGATTTCATTTGAGATAGAATTGATGCCTAGATCAACACCAGTTTCTAAGGCACCCTACTGGATGGCCCTAGCAAAACTCAAGGAGCTTCAGGTGTAGCTACAAGAACTATTAGACAAGGGTTTTATCTGCCGAGTAACTCACCATGCAGAACACCTATTTTGTTCGTGAAAAAAAAAAAAGATGGTACCCTAAGAATGTGTATCCATTTCAAAAGTTGAATAAGATTATGATCAAGAACAAGTATCCACTACCACAAATCGATGATCTATTCGACCAATTGAAGGGAGCAACCTATTTCTTGAAGATCAATCTGTGATCAAGATACCACCATCTTCAGACTAAGTAAGGGGATGTAGCAAAAATAGCCTCTAGAACGCGCTATGGACACTATGAGTTTTTTGTAATGCCATTCGTATTAATCAATGCTCTAGTAGAATTTATAGATTTAATGAATAGATTATTTAAGGGTTGTTTGGACAAGTTTATCATTATCTTCATAGATGATACACTAATCTATTCCAAAACAAACGAAGAGCATGAAGAGCACTTAAAGATGGTCCTGTAGATTTTGAAGAAGAATCACTTGTATGTCAAATTCTCTAAGTGTGAATTTTGGTTGAAAAAAGTACAATTTTGGGGCATATAGTGTCCAACGAGGGAGTTGTAGTAGATCCTACCAAGATTGAGGCAGTATGTCAATAGCCAGCCCCAAAAAATGTGACAAAAATAGGCAGTTTTCTCGGAGTAGTAGGATATTATCGACAATTGGTCGAAGGATTCTTAAAGCTAATAGCACTACACATGGCTCTCACAAGGAAGGGAAACAAGTATGAATGGATTGAAAAGTGCAAAGAAAGCTTCCCAAAGCTAAAAAGAAGACTTACCAGTGCTCCAGTGCTGACAATTTAGGATGTCAAAGAAGGGAATTTCATGATTTACATTGACGTTTCTAAAATGAGGTTAGGAGTTGTCCTTATGCAAGGAGGAAAAGTAGTCATCTACGCCTCACGACAACTAAAAGTTCATGAGAAAAGCTACCTGACGCACCACTTGGAACATGTAGAGGTGGTTTTTGTACTATAAATATGGCGACACTACTTGTATGGAGCAAAATACAAAATTTATACTAATAATTAGAGCCTCAAATACATCTTCACTCAGAAGGAACTAAGTATAACACAATGAAGATGGCTAGAATTAGTGAAGGATTACGACTGGAAAATCCTTTATTATCCTAAAAAATGGAATAAAGTAGTCGATGCACTAAGTAGAAAGTCTACAGCAACACTTATGGTGATCAATTTCCTACCTCAACCTCTACAAAAGGACATCAACAAACTTAGAATCGAGATGATTTTAGGGAAGTTGTCAATGTTAATAGACTATCCTTGAGCACGTGCAAGGCAGTCAAGAACTTGATCCTACTTTGGTTAATATACGAGAAGAGGTTCTCATAAGAAAAGAAACAAAGTTTAGTCTTTCAGAAGATGGCATACTCCACCGCAAAGGGAGGACATGAATCCTTAATGATGAAGAAACAGAGAAACAAATTCTTTAGGAAACACATGACTCTGTTCATCCAAGACCATCAAAAAAGTATATGATCTAAAATAGAACTTTTGGTGGTCTAGAATAAAGAAAGATGTTGCTGAATTTATATCAAAGTGCCTTACTTGTTAAAAAGTTAAGATGTAACATCAATAGCCAGCACGTGAATTGCAAAAGATTGATATCCTAGAATAAAAATGAGATCAAATAACCATGAACTTTGTAGTTAAGTTACCTAGGACCTCTGATGGCAACGATGCAGTTTGGGTGATTATCGATCGACTGACCAAGTCTGCTCAATTTCTACCCATCAAGCTCAATTATGCCATCGAGCAATTAGCTAAGCTGTATGTGTCAAAAATAGTGACGTTGTTATGGAGTTCCAAAGTCTATCATCTTAGATAGAGACAATAGATTCACATCGAGATTTTGGAAGAATGTACATGAAGCAATAGGTTCAAAGATGAATTTAGTACTCCTTTTCACCCTCAAACCAATGGTTAGCCATAAAGAACTAGTCAGACCGTAGAGGATATGCTAAAGGCATGAGTCATGGATTTCAAGGGAAACTGGGATAGGAAGTTACCCCTAATCGAATTCTCCTACCACAATAACTATGATGCTTCAATAGACATGGCACTTTTTAAAGCTCTCTATGGAAGAAAGTGCAAATCCTTGATTCACTGGCATGAACCTTAGGAAAAACAACTCGAGACTACCATCATCAGAAGAACAATGGAAGATGTATGGAAAATCAAAGATAGATTACACACCATTCATAGCAGTCAGAAGAGCTATGCAGACAAGTGCCACAAACCTTTGGAATTTCAAGTAGGAAACTTGGTTTTCTTAAAGCTCGCACCGATAAAAAGGGTGATGAGATTCGAAAAGATAGGAAAGCTTAGTTTGAGACATATTAGACCCTTCAAAATTTTAGAAAGGATCGGTAAAGCCGCATATAGACTCGCTTTACCATCAGAACTAGCCTCTATACACAACGTTTTCTATGTGTCTATGTTGAAGAAGTATGTGCAAGATCCATCCATGTGTTGCATTAGGAGCCAGTTGAAGCACATACAGACTTGTTGTATCAAGAGAAGCTAGTTCAGATTTTGGCTCGCAAGGATAAAACCTTAAGGAATAAGGTGATCCCTCTTGTTGTGGCAAAATCATACCATTGAGGAAGCTACTTGGGAACATGAAGAAGATATGAGAAAAAAGCTATCTCAATTTGTTCTAATTTTCAAGATGAAAGTTCTTAAGGGGATAGATTGTAATGATTAAGAAAATCCTAGAATTAAATAATGTAATTTACATATTTAAATCAAGGCTTTTCCTAGAAATATCGTGTATGAATTTTGTGAATGAAGGATTTACAAATTAATATAAGAATATTCCTAAAAATTCTATAGTGAATTTTAAAGTTAAATTTAATTTTTGTGATTAAAAAATTTGATTGATAAATTAAATTTAAATAATTCGATTGATAAATTTTAATGCGACTTAAGGCGGAAGAAATTTCAATCCATAAATAACTTGAGAAATTTAATTATAAGAACTTCTGAGTGTAGCATGAAGTTAGCAGTACACCGAGAAACACTCTAACACATATTAGGTCGTCAATTGTCAATTAATTTAATTGGAGCTACGCGAGTAGCAGTTTCAGTAACAAATGCTATGTGAACTCAAAAAGTGACACTGTTAAAAACTATGTAATTATCAAGTCTAGATACTGAAAAAGTCAAGTATAGATTTTTACCAAGCCTAAAATAAATTTCAAGACTCAACATAGTCAAAAATCGGTACATGATTAAACTTATGTTGACATCGGTTCATATTATGTTTAATGTGTCACTGTATTTGAAAAATAAGAAAGGCCCATTAGATAGTAAAATCTTCTATCAACTAAGTTAGTTATTGCTTATAGCATAAAGCTATATCTATTTAAGGAGTAAATTGCAAGAAAAGCCTAGAGACACAATCCCTTAAATTAAGCTTACAACCATGATGGGTGTACTTGGGCAATTAAGAGGATAAAAACCATACTCCACCCCTTCCTAGATATGGAGCCAACATTAGGGGATTTAAGTCAAAAATTAAACCTATCAAATTCATTTAGAAGCTTAATTAAACTTATCAAAGTCATCAAGAAAATTTTTCTCCTATTGGGTTGGACGAGCTTATATGTCGTTGCTTATGAAATTAAAATTATTGCAGAGAATGTATGCTTTAGTGTGTGTGTGTGTATATATATATTTGTTTTGTGATTTTAAGGATTTGGAAAGGGATTAACAAATGTTGTTTCGGTTTTGGTTATTAGGCTGATAGGGAATTGGCTTCAAATGGAAAACCTCCCGAGAAATTGAAGGCTAGTTCTTTCCTCATAAAAGTCTTTGGCATTCTTGTTGTATGTTTCTCTAATTCTACTTTGTTGTTCCTTTTATTTGATATGGATTTGAAAAAAATGCTGGGTCATATTTAGATTTGGTATCTGGATTTTGAAAGTTAACAACATTGAATGATTGGGAGGTATGTATGATTTGTGTAGTTGATGCAGATTGGGTGTTTAATTTGTGAGAAAGAGTAAGAATATGTTTGGGAATTTAGATTTGATTTTGATTTAATTGTTGTATTTTCAGTTTTAGTTTTCTTGTTCAAAGAGTATTAATTTTGCAGGGATGCTTGGGGCGCCGATCTTCTACAAGATTTTTAAATTTTTTTTTAGCTCGGATGAAACCAATTTTTTTTTGAGTTTTGAGAGCATGATTTTAGGCTAAATCTGAAAGTTTGATGTTTCCTTCAATTTTGTAAAGGACTTAAGTTTTTTGAGTTTTGATTTGATTCAAGCTGCAAGGATGCAGTTGAAAACAAGGTAGTTGTGGAGCTGAGGAAGAAGATGAATGGTCTTATTATTATTATTTTTTGTTTTGTTTTTTTTTTCTTAAATTTTTTGTTAAAAGATATATAATTTAATTGGGGGTGTTTTAGTCTTTTTGAAGTAAATGATGGACATGTGATGGGCACATAGTTACCAAATGAGCAAAAATTAATGTCTGTAAGTTTGTAAGTTAAGTAAGTCTTTTTCCACTTTTTTTTTTTTTTTTTAAGTTCATGGTCAATTGGGTTAAAAAAAGAATGACAATTAACGAGTAATCTTTTAAATGGTTTGGGGACCAAACGAGCAATTTACTCTGATAATAAGTTTAACCCCACAAATGCTCCTCAAGGTTTCTTAGTCTTATGTTTGTTTGATTTTTTTTTTTAAGAAATTATAGTAAATATCAAATTTAATCAATTCATTAGTAAATAATGTTACATTTTCTCAAAAATAGAATGTTAGAAATAAATCTTTCTAAAAGACAATTCAACTTTAGATCTATTTTCTACGTTATTTTCTCCCTCCCCCTCGTTTCTCTCTTCCTTATTTTCTCTCGCTCTTCTCTCTCATGTGTAATAGATCACGGCATGGTAGAAGTTCGGCGCCACCAGTCAACGTCCACGCCACCGGCACCAAGGTAGGGGCCGTCACAGAGGTCAGAGATGTGATTTCTTCTCGCCGGAACCATGATTTCTTTCGACGATTTCTCTCTCTCCTCTTTCTCTGTTTCTTCGATTAGTGTTTCTTGGACCTTCTTTCCGCCATGGCAAGTGTCTGTCATAGAAGATTGTCCAACGACCTTCGTTTTTTGATTCTCCTCTAAACATGACTATTTTTGTGGGCATTGGAATCGTGTGGATGTTGCTAGAGCCGCCACATCATAGCTACGGAACGCTTCGTGACGATCGCTACCATAGTTTTGTTTTGTTGTGAAAATGTACATGCTATATAGAAGAATAATTTTTTGTTACACAAACAGCCATGGAAAATGATTAGATCTTTGAGTACTTGTGATCATAGAGTAATATTCTACAATTGAAGCCATTATTGCCAGCTTCGTGTTTGTAAAAATCACAGGCAATGACGTTTGCCATCGTTGCCGTTTTTATGCCCATTGTTTTCTAATTTGTTTTGTTACTTTCGTATTCATTGCTGTTTATTTATTCTATTTTCCAAGTTTCAAATTTCTTTCTTACCATACACTAATATGGAACCCATATAAATTTTTGTATTCACAAGAAAATGCACTATTTTTATGTAAATGCCACACAATCCGACTGTTGATGGTCCGGCGAAATCGTCATAAAATTTTTGTATTTTCATGAAAATACAATATTTTCATATAAATGTTGTATTTTTTGACTGTCAACATCATCGTCAACACTGATGATGTCTGGAGAAACCATATGGGTAAATGGTGTATTTTTCTATTGCTGATGGTTTGATAAAATCGTTAGTAAATTGTTTTATTTATACTTTAATGCATTATTTACAGGTAAATATTGTATTTTTTTACCGTTAGTAGTTTGGTGAAATCGTTGGTAAATTTTTTTATTTAACTTAAATACAATATTTAGTATACATTTTTTTTTTGTTGTTGGTGATCTTGTTAAGATATCGGTAAATTTTTATATTAAGTAAATTGTTTTATTGTTCACTAAACTATTAAAAAAGTAACTCTTAATTTTTATTATTTTTTTTAATTTAAATGACCTCAAACTAAAAAAAGGTGCAAAAAGGATGAATTTAACTGACTTCGGTCAATATTCTCTAATTTAGTGACCAAATGCCTGTCACTGTACTTGACTAATTTATTATGAATTGTCCAGAGTACCCTTACAAAATCAAGAAACTATTAATTAAAAATAAAAAATAATGAAATCTCCTTCTTTTTCCCATATCCAAATCCCACCCTTGCCCCTCGCCGAACCTAGACCCGCCGAGGTCCCCCACCCCTCCGTCGCGACCACCCTCCTCACCAAATCCAAAAGCAGCACAGCTCTGTTGGCGCTCTGACTTGATCAGCAAAACACAAACTCCGTCCATAATTTAAAATCAAGAACTGTTTTTGAAACTCCAGCTCTCCCAAAGGCTCCATCACCGTAATATATGCTAAAGCAAAATACAATCAAGCAAAGACCTATACCTAGTGATTGATCCGACCTAAAATACACAACTTATGCAACTGATGAAAAATTCCAATTGGATTTAACTTCAACAAACAGATCCCAACTTAGTTCTTTCATTTAATCATGTCTCCACAAAGAGAATTTGTTCACGGAGGATGAGCAAGTAAATGTGCTTAGGTTCGCAGAAGTTTTAGGAAGAAAAAGTAGGCAGAGAGGACAGTTTCGAAACTGATTAAAGTGGGAATATGAAAACAGGGAAATTAGAATTAGTGTAGTCTTTCGTACAGGGTAGTGTTGCAAATATCCAATAAGAAATTAGTTTTTCCTCTCTCTGTTTTCTTTCTAAAGACCGGCAGCTTGTTGTAACAGAATTATGTTACCACCCATTATATATCCTTTTGTTCTCCTGGTCATTTATTCATTTAATGAAAAATGCAAGAATATTCTCCAGAATTTTTTATTCTTTTTCTAGTAATATGGTATTGGAGCTCTTCCTTCCCGTTGTGCTCTCTTCCTCTTCCTCGTCTCTTTAATGGCTCAAGGTGGCCATGTTGTTATAGGCACTTCCAAAACAGCTGTGCTGGAAGATTCTACCAGTCCTTATTGCTCCTATAATGGCGATCATCTAGGATTAGCTTTGGCTTCACACGAACTCGTTGGCTCAAATTACAACACTTGGAGCCGAGCTATGGTGATGGCCTTAATGGCTAAGAACAAAACTGGGTTTGTCGGTGGGAGTATTCCTTGTCCCGATCTAGATGATTTGCTCTATGGAGTCTGGATTTGATGTAATAGTATGGTTATTTAATGGATTCTTAATGCTCTTACTAGAGACTTTGCTGATAGTTTTTTATACATTAATACAACATTTGAGATCTGGACAGATCTACGTGATCAATTTCATCAAAGCAATGAGCCAAGGATTTTTCATATCATGATGCATATGGTTGCTTTACATGAAGGGTCTCTTGAGGTAAGCATCTACGACACTCGACTCAAGATATTGTGGGACGAAGTACGAGATTTTCAACCAGTTTTGGCTTGCCATTGTGGAGGAATGAAACCCTAGATGGAATATCAGCAACAAGAGTATGTGATGCAATATTTGCTCGGTCTCAACAAGTCCTATTCTTAGACCAGAGTTCAGATCTTATTCTTGGATCCTTTGCCTCCATTGGCAAAGGTTTTCTCTCTTCTTGTAGAAGAAGAACGCCAACAGGACATGACCAATATTTTCCTTTCGCCCTATAAAGCCTTGCCAAAATTGGATAGGTCTCATCCCTATGTGAACTTGTCAGCTGCCAATCCTGCTTCCAGACCTAAGGGAGAACGTCCTTTGTGCTCGTACTGTGGTTTGTACGGACACATCATCGAGAAGTGCTAAAAGCTGCACGGATAACCTCTTGGGTACAAGGTGAAGTCCAAGTCACCTCCACCAAAGGCTTAGGTGAACCAAGCTGTTGGTCTAGTCACTTCTGAGAGCAGCTCATAAAATTCTCCACTAAGCATCTTGACGCCTTCTCAGTGCCAACAGCTGATTGATTTTTTAAGCTTGTAACTCCAGCTTAGCAATTGCAACACCTCAAAATCGCAACTGCCAGGGCCTTCGGGCTCCAGCTTCAATGGTATCTTTTCCTGCTCCTCTATCTTGTCTAATGTTTCTTGGCCTCATACTTGTGGGTTTTGGATACTGGAGCTACATACCGTGTTAGTTGTTCATTATCTAATTCCATCTCGTCTTTTTTGGTCACTAATTCATTCGTCACACTACCAAACGGTCACACAATCCCAATTACTAGTATAGGCACGGTTCAATTGTACAAGGATCTTGTTCTTCCTAATGTCCTGTTTGTGCCACAATTTCGTTTTAACCTACTCTCCATTAGCTGTCTCATATAGAGTCATGATTTTGGTGTTAATTTTGTTCGAATCTTGTGTCATCTAGGGTCGTACATAGGGTCGAGTGATTGGGATGGGTAGCCGTGGAGGGAACCTCCATATCTTGAACCCCAGAAAATTAACTCCAGTTTTGCCCGACGTTCTAGCTAGAAATCTAGTTTCAGTTTCTCACAATATCACAACCAAATGTAATATAGTTTATCAAAAAATGAACTATGGCATTTTTGTTTAGGCCATCCTTCTCATGTTAAAGTTCATATTTTACAGAATGAATTACAAATTGGAAAGATTTCTGGTCATCCCTTGCATTGTTCTATCTGTCATTTTGCCAAGAAAAAACGTTTGCCTTTTGTTTCTCATAACAACTTGTCAGATTTCCCTTTTCAAATTGTTCATTGTGATATATAGGGACGATTTACTCCCACGACCGCTGAAGATTTTCGTAATTTCCTGACCGTTGTAGATGATTCTATTCGTTTTACTTGGGTTTATTTAATGCGTTCCAAGTCTGACATAAGCAAAGTGTTTTCTAAATTCTTTGCTTTAATTCAAACCCAATTTGGTGCATGCGTTAAGCCTGTCCGGTTAGACAATGCCCATAAATTGTGTTTTCTTTGCTTTTTCTGGGTAAAAGGGATTTTGCCTCTCCATTCATGTGTTGACACACACAACAAAACTCTGGTTGAGAGAAAACACCAGCACCATCTTAAGGTTGCACGAGCCTTGCATTTCCAACTCCAATTCCACTTGATTATTAGGGGGATTGCATACTCACCGCCGTTTATCTTATCAACTGTACTCCTTTAACCTAGTTATCCAACAGCACTCTTTTCGAGCATCTCTGGCACAAGAAGCCTTCATATTTCATCTCTGAGGTTTTGGTTGCTTATACTACAGCTCCACCCTTGCTCGTCTGAAACCAAGTTCTTTCCACGAGCCACCAAAGCAGTTTTTCTAGGTTATCCACCAGGTTATAAGGGCTAAAGCTCCACCAGATAAGCTAGTTTTATACTAGTAAATTAGATATTTATAACTTAATATTTTGTGTGTTTTTAGGTCTTCAAGTTGTTTTTATTTGTTTTTATTCTAGTTTTGTTGAATTTTATTTTCCTTTCTAATTATTTATTTCTCCATTATTTTGTGTAGGTGAAATAGAAAAAAAGGGCAACTTGGAATTGTTGGAAAAAATAGTACGCAGCAGGATTTTAAAATTTTATATCAGAGTATTTTTTAAAACACAAGTTTGACAAGCTATATGCATAAATTAACCAGATCTTACTAACCTTTAAATGCCGAAGAACTTCTGCAATCTGTGAAGAGAAGTAACGTTCCAGAAGAGCCTCAACCAACTAGTCTTCTTTGGTATTCTCTATCCACGATCGGAGTGAGTGTAGGCCTACACGTACAGCTCTTCCACCAGGTGACTCTCATTCCAACCAATTGAGAGAACCCAAAGCAAGTGTTCGTGATTTGTGAACAAAAGCTTTCAGAGAGTTTTCAGATTCTCACCAGCAGAGTATCACCCTTAATCTCTCAATTGATCTAAATAACTTATGTGACTTACTCCCTATTTATAGGGGTTGGGTCTAGGATCAGTCCTTATCAGATTAGGTCTCAAAAATTTGAATAAGAATCAAATTCGGATCAATATCTGATAAGATTCGTGTAAAAACGCGTGATATTATCCTTCACTCATCGGCAGGCTGATCAGAATGATCGACAAGCTGAACAGGCCCTATCAGCAGGCCGAACTTGAGGACCGGCATGACGAACTGCCGATTAAAATCTCAGCGAATCTTTTATTTTCCACCCGAGATTCTATAGGATAAAGTCTCAGTTTTAATTCAAATAACCCAATAGAAAAGTTATCTGATTAAAACAACTTTATGTAGATTATCTCTAGGAAAAAAAATGAATTCCTAATAATTCTACAAGTTTATCTTGATCTAATTTATTCAAAATTAAATCAATCGATAAACAGACAAGAATTATCCGATCCTAATAATTCAATAAGTTTATCTTGAATTAATTTTATCACAAAATTAATTCAACTGATAAACAAACATGCATTATCTGATTCTTCCAAATTTCAACCAATCTAATAAATCTGACATAAGTCACCAATTATTGGAAAAGCACGCCGTATCGTTACAGGATTTTGTGAGCTAGCAAATGGGACCAAATGGACCTATATAGTTTAAGCTCTCGATAATTATGAAACCCAATATCCCAGATATACATTTCATAATTATCAACTCCAACGCTACTCCACTAAAAGCTTGGAGCTGCAGTCTAGAACTACATAGAATTACGAAGCCCGTATAGCTAAGTCTCTATGACATATCATAGTGTATCGTATTCCCATATGATTATCCATAATTGGCTTAAGGATAAGTTCTGTCTTACCTTACCGATTATTTTTATCTTACGTTCCATTATCTCACCATCGAAAAACTTACCATCTAAGGACAGTATACGATTTGGTTACACCTATGTATCCAAATGGTTAAGTGCTCCAGTTTTTCAATTACAGGATAACACATATAAGAGGATATTACTACTCCTAAAGAGGCGTTATGGATTCCATATCTATGAATAACAGGTCTACGCTATCAAGAATCATGCCTCCAACGTACCAACATACATACCACTATTAAGATATGGGTGTCACCTTTTGGTACATCAAAAGATATAAGTCAAGACAACGGGCCCACTATTCATCTCAGGATTAAGGTACAATACAAATGATTGTCTCAATTCACCGAGACAGAATTATTAATCCAAATCAATTCACTTTATGTCCCGATCCAACACATTGTCACTTATGACAACGTGCCAATGTTTTTATTCATGGAGTCCACCTCCGATGGTCAGGACAAACCATCTCCCAATAGGGATATAGATAACACAGCAATCTTTACATGAATAAAGCGCTCAACTTTATTCCCTCGATTGCGGATCTTATGATTTAGACCGTCACCTTAAGAATCATGTCTTTCGCATAATCTGTCCATCATACGCCCAATTCTTAAAGGTTTAGACTGATAGTCTCAGACTATTGTTTGCTTAACATACATTCAACAAATATGAACATAACGAGGACAAGATTTGGTATATAAACAATAAATAAATTCTTTATTGATAAAAATGTCTCCAAAAACTTATTACATTTTTACTCCTTAGGGCATACATGTCTAACAATCTCCCACTTGCACTAAGTGAGTAAATATGACAAATCTCGCATCCCCATAGCTTCCACATGCCTCTCGAAGACTCTCCCAGTAATTGTCTTCGTAAATGGATCAGCTAAATTGTCCTCTGACATGATCCTGCACATCATGACATGTCTGCTCTCAACGAAGTCCTTTATTACATGATACTTCCTATCAATATACTTACTCTTCTTGTGAAATCTTGGTTCCTTAGCATTAGCTACCGCTGCACTGTTATCATAGTATAGTGATACCGCCTTATCCATACCAGGAACTACCTCAAGATCCCTAAGGAACTTGCGGAGCCACACTGCTTCTTTTGAAGCATCACTAGCTGCCACATACTCGGCCTCCATCATTGAATCCAAAGTGCAATCTTGCTTCACACTTCTCCAACTGATGGCACTGTCGCCTAAAGTAAACACAAAACCCGAAGTTGATTTCCTAGAATCCAAACAAGATTGAAAATTTGAGTCAATATATCCTAGAGGAGTCAAGTCCTCAGCCGAATATACAAGCATATACCCTCGAGTCCTTCTCAAGTACTTGAAAATATGATTTACCGTAACCCAATGGTTTGGTCCTAGATCTGCCTGAAATCGACTTACTATCCTGATCGTATAACAAATATCCGGTCGTGTGCAAAGCATGGCATACATGAGACTACCCACTACCGAAGCATAAGACACCTTCTTCATGTATTCTCTTTCTTCATAAGACTTTGCAGAGTCTTTCTTAGAAAAAGACTACCCAATGGTTCGGTCCTAGATCTTCATGAGACTACCCAATGGTTCGTCCTAGATCTGCCTGAAATCGACTTACTATCCTGATCGTATAACAAATATCCGGTCGTGTGCAAAGCATGGCATACATGAGACTACCCATTGCCGAAACATAAGACACCTTCTTCATGTATTCTCTTTCTTCATAAGACTTTGGAGAGTCTTTCTTAGAAAGAGTAATTCCAGACCTAGATGGTTGCCCACCTTTCTTGGAATCCTGCATTGCAACCCTCTTGAGAATTTTATCTATGTAGCCGGCCTGGGATAAAGCTTTCATTTTGTTCTTCCTATCCCAAAAGATCTAGATACCAAGAATAAAATTAGCCTCACCCAAGTCTTTCCTGTTAAACTGCTTGGTCAACCATAATTTGACCGATGATAATGCCCTAATGTCATTGCCAATTAGCAAAATTTCATCTGCATAGAGCAGTAGAAAAACCACCTCCCCATCCTTAATGTGTTTGTAAACACATGGCTCATCCACATTTTGTGAGAACCCATAAGTCTTGATCACGTGATCAAATCTTATGTTCCAACAACGAGATGCCTGCTTTAGTCTATAAATTGACTTTAGCAGCTTACAAACCTTACCCTCTTGACCCTTGACCTTGAACCCGTCTGGTTGTGCCATATAAATAGACTCATCAAGATAGCCATTCAAAAAAGTCATCTTGACATTCATCAAATCTCATAGTCGAGAGCGACAACTATGGACAAGAGAATCTGGATGGACTTAAGCATGGCTATAGGAGAAAAGGTTTCCTCATAATTGATTCCTTCCTTTTGTGTATAACCCTTAGCTACCAGTCTAGCCTTAAAGGTTTCAACCTTTCCATCTACTCCTCTTTTCCTCTTGTAGATCCACTTACACCCTATGGGTTTTACTCCTTTGGGAGGATCCACAATCTCCCAGACCTGATTAATCTCTATAGACTTCATCTCTGTGTTCATGGCCTCTGTCCAGAGTTTTGAATCAACATCCTCTATAGCCTCTACGTAAGTATAAGGATCCCTATCATGTTCATCCGGTTTAGCCAAAAAGACTTCCCCATTAAACATATACCTTTCAGGTTGACGCTCGATCCTCCCACTACGTCAAAGCCCTTTAGGTTGTTGTTCAGGTTCGTTTGGTTTTTCTACACTGATTGAAATGGTTTCATTCGAAACCTCTGGAGTGATCGGATCACTCCTAAACTCCTTAAGCACCACTTTGCTTCAAGTTTTAAAGTCGTCCATGTAACTCTCCTTAAGGAAAGTTGCATTAGTTGAAACCACGACTTTATTTTCCTTTGGGTTATAGAAATAACCCCTTTAATTCCTTTTACAAACATGCAAACTTTCGAACGTGCATCCAACTTATTTGGATCCTTAAACATGACATGAGCCGGACATCCTCATATGCGAATATTGTTTAAGGATGTCTTCCTACCCGTCCACAACTCGTGAGGAGTTTTAGGGATCAATTTTGAAGGCACATTGTTCAAAAGATAACATGCAGTTTGTAGTGTAAATCCCCAAAAAGATAAAGGTAATAATGAATAACTCATCATGGACCGATCATGTCCAATAAAGTCCTATTTCTTCTATTCGCTACGCCATTCTACTGCGGAGTGCCGGTGTAGTCAAATGGGATAAATTCCCATTCTCTAATAAGTGTCCTAAGAACTCATCAGAAAGGTATTCTAAACCTCGATCGGATCGAAGTGCCTTATGGGTCTACCCGATTGCTTTTTCACTTCAGCCCGAAACTCCATGAACTTGTCAAAAGTTTCGCTTTTGTGGTGCATCAGGTACACATGCCCATATTTTTAGTAATTGTCAATAAAAGTAACGAAGTACCATACCCTCCTCATGCCCGGATGTTCATCGGTCCACAAACATCACTATACACAAGTTCTAGAACCCCTTCGGCCCTATTGCCCTTAGACAGACCTGAATGGTCTTTTGGTCATTTTACCCTCCAAACAAGATTCACATTGAGGTATAGATTCCACATTTAAGTGACTTAAAGGTCCATCCCTTACCAACCTTTGAATCCTATTCAGGTTAATATGACCAAGGCGCAAATGCCAAAGATAAATCTTATTAGAGTGAGAAGTTTTAAGTCTTTTAGAGTTATTATCATGCATCCTGTCTATTGCTTAAATTAAAAGTAGCTCTAAACAGAATAAATTCCTTTGATAGAGTCTCAAAGACCATAGTCATCTGTGTTTCAGCATCGATATCGGCTCCATTGGTTTGAGCCTCAGTGAGGTAACCCATGACCAACATCATGTGCTCTTTTACAGATGTCCTCAGCCTCTACTTACAATTAAGAAGTTTCCGAAAGGCCTCTTGCTGCTTTGTTATGGCTTGGCCTCCAAACATATCCTCAAGATTATCTAAGATCTGCTTCATAGTCTCATAATCCTAATGTTGAGCCTGCAACACGTTATTCATGTTAGCCATAACATAGCAGCGGGCCTGATCATTAGCATCTTTTCAGCGATCAAACGCTTGGAATTGTTCATTAGTTGAGTCTCTCGTAGGCTCGGGAGGACAAGGGGTTGTTAGTATATATTTCAGTTTCTCAAATGAGAGGACGATATCCAAGTTCCATTTCCAATCATTATACTTCTCTCCGGTTAAAAGGTTTGTGTCAAGTATCGAAGATAAAGCGTTTTTAGATATTTTTAATCTACAACAAAGAATCATATACCAAACATAAGCAAATATATCATAATAATTTAGTAAGATAACACAATCATGTAAAAAAATACAAATGTGTTTATGTGTCAAAACCTTGAAAATATCACAACCTTACAACAATAATTCCCAACTCAAAATTCAACAAGCTCCTAGGGGAGTCATGTCAAATTCAATCAGGAACACGAATTGTCTTATGATTAATATATGTCATCCAGGACCCGTATGATCCAGCATATATTAATAATCGTTTCTTTGGCCATTAATTTTATTAACAGAGCTCCTAAAGGAGGTCAATAATAAAATTAACATGAGTGTATAACCATCGTTTTAATATTTTATCCATGATTTATAATCACCACCTAGGGGTGTGCAACCATAAATCATGCTAAAATATCTTATCCTCTCAGAGATCCAATCTGGTACATGATAGAAATCTCTTCCTAGGGGTCAGGACCACCATGTTCTGCTTATGGACCAACGATAGAGGCCTTAGGTCCTCTCTTCGAAAACCTTCTCCCACTCAATATTTTGAAATCAAGGTTTTATTTTAAGAACATGCATGAACAATTTTAAAATGAGCGGCACTCCCTATTCTATATGACATGTTATCAATATACATGGAAAATCATATTATAATGATATAAGCAAAGCAATCAAGCAAAGCTACAAGCAAAATAATAAATAACCGTAATATTATGGTTCCACCCTAGAGAATAGAAAATAAAGATTACAAGAGAGTAATTGAAACATATTATCGATTCTTCATCCTTGAAACTCCAAGTAGTATCCTTCTTCACGTAATGCCCATCTTCAAGTCTTCAATCCCGTATGAATTGAATACTTCATATTTCCAGTCGTATCCAAATTTAATGTCTCTCAGAATTGTCCCAAAAATAAAATTAAAACTGCATTGAAAAAACTGCACATTTTTTAAAAATGTTTTAGCTATCGGTCGGTAAGCCGATCTAGGTGATTAGCCTGCCGGTCACGATCCATTGGCCTGTCGATCAAGAAGATTGGCCTGTCGACTCATGAAAGATCGGCCTGCCAAACTAAAGTTTGGCCTATCGTCCGAGCCGCATGATTTTTGCCCCACTGTCGGCCTACCGAACTAGTGGGTTCGACATGCCAACCAAGCAGAAATCCCCATTCAAGAAAATACAATTTTTAAAGCAATTCATCAATTTTATTTTCAACAATTCAAAAACATAAAATTAGAGATTTAGGAAATACCTGGGAGCACCATCATCAATCTTCTAGATCCGCCTTCTAGATCCGTCTTCTCCGAATGATTATTTAATTACAAAATTCTTACAAATTTAAAAATAAATAATAATTCCTAGACGGAGATGATATTCCGCCATCTAATTACATGAAAAACCTAGATACACATTCTAGCTTCTAAGGAACCATTACCGGTATAAATTAATTAATTAATTAATAATTAAATAACTATTTAATCAACCATAATTAATTAATGAACATTCACCACATAATCCATAACAACATATATAATACATAGAAAGCTAGAGTGTCAACTCTCTATAAAATTAAATTCAAGCATAGAAGAGATTAAGATCACAAAATTTATATAAATAACATGATCATAAACTTGTAAATTTATGTAAAAACCCTGGCTCTGATACCAATTGCTGGAAAAAATAGTACGCAGCAGGATTTTAAAATTTTATATCAGAGTATTTTCTAAAACACAAGTTTAACACGCTATATGCATAAATTAACCAGATCTTACTGACCTTTAAATGCCAAGAACTTCTGTAATCTGTAAAGAGAAGTAACGTTCTAGAAGAGCCTCAACCAACTGGTCTTCTTTGCTATTCTCTGTCCACGATTTGAGTGAGTGTGGGCTCACACGTACAGCTCTTCCACCAGGTGACTCTCTTTCCAACCAATTGAGAGAACCCAAAGCAAGTGTTCGTGATTTGTGAACAAGAGCTCTCAAGGAGTTTCAAGATTCTCACCAGTAGAGTATCACTCTTAATCTCTCAATTGATCTAAATAACTTATGTGACTTACTCTCTATTTATAGGGGTTGGGTCTAGGGTCAGTCCTTATTAGATTAAGTCTCAAAAATTCAAATCAGAATCAAATTCGGATCAATATCTGATAAGATCCACGTAAAAACGTGTGTTCTTATCCTTCGCTCATCGACAGTCGGCAGGCCGAACAGGCCCCATCGACAGGCCAAACTTGAGGACCGGCATGTCGAACTGCCGATTAAAATCTCAACAAACACTACTACAAATTTTAGATTAGACGACCTTTATTTAACGACCGTTTCCTAAAAACAGTAGTGGTACCACGAGAAAAGTGCGGCAATTACGCTCGTGAAAACGAAGACCGTCGTGGAAGGGGGTAGGAGCTACCACGATGGTTTTTTAAAAAACCGTCGTAAAAGAGGAAGGATTCCACAACGGTTTTGTGAAAAACCATCATGGAATATGCTAGATTCCACAACGGTTTTTACAAAATAGTCGTGGAATCCCTCTCTTCCACGATGGTTTTTCATAAAACCATCGTGGAATCCCTCCTCTTTCATGACGGTTTTTTAAAAAACCGTCGTGGTAGCTCCTGTATTCCACGACGGTTTTTTTAACAAAACCGTCGTAGTATCTTACTTTAAAACCCCCTTTCCACCTCAACATTTAGACACAATTCAGAAACTCGCTTCTCAAATACAGACACAGACGCATCCGAATCAGTTGCCACCGTCCCTCTCCGCCTCCACACTACTTAATCTCAGCCCAAATTGTAAGTTTTTGTTATAAATTGATAAATTGTTGTTGATTGTGTTGTATAATTAATCAAAAATTGATAAATAGTTGTTGATTTTTTTGTTTATTCTGTGAAATTTGTATTGTGGATCATGGGTATGATTTCTTTGTTTTATAATGAGTATGTGTAACTTGGGACATTGGAGTTGAAGTTAGAGATGCTTACCGAGAAGAGACGTTCACACTCCGTGCAATGTTGATATGGACAATTAACGACTTCCCCGCATATGGCAATTTATCTGGTTATTCGGTGAAGAGTTCTATTGGTTCCTATTTGCATGAAGGAAACGTCTCACAAACGGTTGAAGAATAGGAAGAAAACCATTTTTCTTGGTCATAGAAGATGGTTGCCAAGAGATCATCGCTACCACAAACAAAAGAAAGCCTTTGATGGCAACAACAAAGAAAGAGACCCCCATCGCCCTTTGACAGGTGAGCAAATATTTGAAATGGTAAAAGATATAAGAGTTGCATTCATAAAGAGAAAGCGAGGTAAGGATGAGCCACCAAATCATGGACCATGGAAAAAAAGATCAATCTTCTTTGATCTTCCCTACTGGAAGACACTTTTTGTTCGTCATTGCTTGGATGTTATGCATATTAAGAAAAACGTATGTGAATCCGTAGTTGGCACGTTGCTTGACATTCTGGGCAAGACTAAGGATGGTGAAAAGGCGCGGTTGGATCTCATGGAAATGGATATTAGGCCTAATTTTTTTCCTGAGAAAAGAGGGAATCGTACTTACTTACCTCCGGTAAAGTACACGTTATCCAGAGCGAAAAAGAGAAAGCTCTGTAAATGGCTTGCTTCATTAAAAGTGTTGGACGGGTATTCTTCGAACCTTAAATAGTTGGTGTCAATTAAGGATTTGAAACTTATTGGCATGAAAACACATGAATGTCATGTGTTGATGCAGCAATTACTACCACTTGCTTTGCAGGGAATTCTAACAAAGGATGTGAGATTTGCAATTTCCAAGTTGTGCTCGTTCTTCAATTCAATATGCTCGAAGGTCATTGATCCACTTGTGTTAGATTCACTGCAATCGGAGTTGGTGCAAACCTTACGCATGCTTGAAAGTATTTTCCACCGGCATTTTTTGACATCATGATTCAGTTAACAGTGCACTTAGTACGTGAAATTAAGTTATGCAGACCAGTGTATTTGAGATGGATGTACCCATTTGAAAGATATATGAAGGTTTTGAAGGGCTATGTGAAGAATTGAAATAGGCCGGAGGGATGTATTGTGGAAAGTTACATAGTTGAGGAATCGTTTGAATTTAGCTCCGAGTACCTATCTAATGCGGACACAATTGGGGTGCCAAAGACTATAAACATTGAGGCTAGGAGACTATCTACGGGCAATCCTTCATCAGTAAATCGAGAGGAGTTAGAGCAAACTTGTCTTTATGTCTTGCACAATGCTAATGAAGTGGAGCCTTTCATTGAGGTGCACATGAACGAATTAAAAAAAGCATACCCAAAAAGAGCAAGAAATGAGAAGTGGTTGTAAGATGAATACAACCGAACCTTCCGGTTGTGGATTAGAGCACACATCTATGGCAAGTGCTCCACATCACAAGATGAGAACATGGCACAGTAGTTGAAGAACCTAGCTAGAGGACCGTTGTCGGTAGTTACAAGGTATACGTCATATTCCACAAATGGTTACACTTTCTACACTGGCGAAAAAGATGAAAAGCATCCGGTGCAAAATAGTGGTGTGACTCTCCATGCTGAGGCTGTGCATATTGCCTCCGCCAAGGACAAGAATTCGGTATATAGGATCATGAACTACTTTGACATCATTGAAGATATTTGGGAACTTGATTATGGGGGATTACACATAGCACTTTTTAAGTACAAGTGGGTCAACAATAACTATGTTAAGAACGACGATGACGACATCACGGTGGTTGACTTTAGAAGATTGGGATACAGGAATGATCCCTTCATTATGGCATCACAAGCAATCCAAGTTTTTTATGTTAAAGATCCCCAAGACATGGAGCTGTCTCTAGTCATCCCGACAAAGCCAAGAATAGTTATCGATGGTCAAGAAGTTGATGAGGTTTGCTCAGACATCCCTTCATTCATAAAGGGATTGCCACTGGTTGAAGAGATAGATAATTTTGAAGATGATGCTTCGCACTTGTTTCGTGAAGATGTAGAATGGATATGTATTGAAGAACCAATGAAAAAAAAGATAAAAAGATGAGCATCAATTAACTTTTTTATGTTAATTTACTTTTAAGTTTTTCCTTAAAATTATTTAATTTTTCAATATTTTTTAACGGTATTTGTATATGTATCTATAGTTACATTTGTGGTGAAAACAGAGATAAAATATTAATGATTCTGGGCCATTGGATGCTTAACACACGGGCTGGCCACCCTGGGCAGCAAAGAATATTATCATGTGTAACAAATTTTTTACGACAGCTTTTGCAAAAACCATCTTGTAAAAGTATCTTTGACGACGGTTTTAACAAAAACCGCCATGGAACATATAGATTCCACGACCATTTTGAAAATTTTCAAAAATTTGAAGAATAATTGTTCCACGACCTTTTTGTGAAAAACAATCGTGGAAGGTGGATTCTTCAAATTTTTGAAATTTGCGCCACCTACCTATATATATGCACGCCCAAGGTTCCCAATATGCCTCACTCTCCTCTTTCAAATCCCTCTTTCTATCTCTCTAATATCTCTCTCTCTCTCTCTAAAATCCCTTATTCTCTTTCTCTAAACTTGCCTCCACCGTGCCGCCATCACCTCCACCGTGCCGCCAACACCTCCACCGCGCCGCCCTCACCTCCACCGCCGGTAAGCTCCCCCTCCCTCTCTCTCTCCTCTTCCCCCTCGCCCAGCCCCCCCCCCCCCCCCCCCCCCCCCCCCCCCCCCACCGCTCGCGCCCCCCTCTCCCAGCCCCCCCCCCCGCCCAGCCCCCCCACCCCCGTCTTCCCTCTTGCCCAGCCCCCCCACCCCACACCCGCCCCTCGTCCATCTGTGAAATTGTGTAATTAAAGTTGTAAAGATGTGCATATTATGTACTATATGAGGATATGTAAATATGCACAATTGGAGTTGAAATTATGTGAATCTGTGTAATTTGTGAAATTATATGTGTAATTGAAATTGTGAATTTGTCAATATGTGTAACATGTGAAATGAAATGATTTTGTGGAATTGTGTTGTTGAAATTCTAAACTTGTGAATATGTCAAGATTTGAATACATCAAATTATGTCAATATATGTAAAGTTGTGCATATGTGTAATATGTGAGGTTATGTAAATATGTGTAATATGTGAAATTGTGTGAATATGTGTAATATGTGAAATTGTGTGAATATGTGCAATTTGTGAAATTAAATATGTAATTGAAATTCTAAATTTTTGAATATGTGTAATATGTGAAATTAAATAAATATGTGAAATTGTGTAAAAAAGTAAGAAATGGAATATGAGAAGAAGTGAATATGTGTAGTTTGTGATTTAATATTAGTATGTATGTGCTAGTTTTGGAATACTTTGCACAGGTACAATGTCTCGCCCCATTGATAGTGACGAGTATGAAAACTGCACTCCATCTTCATCGCAACATAGCAAGGGAAACCAACGTAGTAAGCCACGAAGGAGAATCGAATTTGATCCGAAAGTAAACTTTGAGCAAAGGGGTACATTAATGAAAAAAATTCATCAGATGAGAAAGAAAGGTTTAAGAATTGAAGTAACTTTTGATTCAAAAGGCCAACCGGAAGGCGCACCCGGCCATGAATTAAGCAGTTGGATCGGAGTCCTCAGTCGAGAGCACGTTTCGATATGGACAAAAGATTGGAGGTCTAAGGATTTAGATAAAGTAAAAGATGTGATTTGGAGAGAGATATATGCAGCTTTCACAGTCGAGGATTGGTATAAGAAAAGGGCTTTGAAGGTTTGTGGCGAATTAGTAAAGGGGTTCAGATCCGACCTCTATGTTACCTTCGTACAACCATACCTTTCTGTTCTAGAGGAGGATGAGAATGTATATAAACGGCCTCTTACGGTAATACACTACTACCCCTTCATAAATGATGACGATTGGGAAGCTTTTGTGAGGTATCGACATTCGACCAAATTCCAACTGCTATCATCAAATGCAAGAAAAATGTGAGCGGAGAATGAATACTGCTCTATGGTTGGCCGAGTTGGATATAGAGAGCTCAAGCAATCCTTGGTAGGTTAATATCTTACTCATATTACATATATCAATTATTCTATCATTACTATGTTACTAACATAGCGTAACACAGTTTGCAAAGACGGGCGTGCTACCAACACGGGAGGAGTTGTGGGTCCAATCATGTCAAGGTCTTGATGGCCAGTTCAAAAATCCAAAAGTAGCAGAAATTGGGAAATTGATTGTATGTTTAATGAACATGAACAATTAATTTGTAATTTAATACCAGATCAAGGATTGCTTAAATAACATGGTTGTGTTGTTTTACAGGATGAATACACAATGCAACAAAGTTAACAAAGCTTCCAATCGGTCGGTAATGATGACATGTTGACGAGGGCACTATAGAAATTGAAACATTCAGGACGTGTCCGTGGTCAATCGAAGTATGTAAAGCAGTCTCAATACTTCAACCTACAATCAGGTACTTCAAAATTGAATTCCCAATTGTCAAAGATGCAGATGGAGATTACAGAATTGCGGGGTCTTGTGACAGAGCTCATTTCCCAAGGACATGCCAAGTCGACGGATGATAGCATCTCACAACGCAATAGCATCAAAGCTAGTTGTAACCCTGCCAATAATGTAGCAGAAGGTCCAGAAGCTCTAGAAGCTCCAGAAGTCCAATTGTCACCTCCTCGTCAAGAGCCTGAACAATGTAAGCTCTTCATTGAGGATAGAGTTAATGGCGAGTGTGCACTTATTGTGCTTGGAAAGGTGTGGATGGAGAGTCTTCTAACTGATACAGTTCATGGACAACTATTAGGGGAAGAGAACGTGCACGTTAGCATCACTACCATCAGAGTTAGAACAGCTGAATTGCCTGTTCTAACACTTGAAGCAACAACTGTGGGTGAAGTAGCCGAAAGCTTCGTCGCATGGCCGAAGAGGTTAGTTGAAGTCATCGCATTGACGAAGACGAGTCAAGCGCCTAGCCATGTTCCAGAAGATCTAAGCGAAAAGAAACATCAAAAAAAGAAAAGCTCTACAAAAGCAAGAGAATCACAACCTGAGGTAGAACAAGAACAAGATCAAACCGTTGCTAATGAGCAATTGCAAGCATTTAACTTCGCTTTAATACCTCAAGAATTTATGCAGTTGGCTCTATACGCACATTTTTTCAAGCGCGATGGGTCGACGATTCAATGCCCGATACCAGTAAATGTCACTGGCAATGAATTTCCTATTTATGTGGGGTATGAAGACGTTTACTACTTCATCAACTTTGATAAAATTGGGGCAAACTGTATCCTGGTATACCTCAGGTAATAACTTCATCCTTATTTCATATTTTTAAAATATAAGTAGAGTTGTAAGGTTCTTTCAAATAATTGACTGTATTTTTTTCTATTGTAGTTTTTTGGCAGAATATTGCGAACTTCAAGGCTTGGCGTAAAATTTCGGCTTCATAACTTCGGCCATTGTTTCAAGTGCTACAAGAGAGCTACATAGTGATTGTAGAGAGCGCGCCACATTACTCCTCCACCTATTAGCTCAAGCTCTGAGGGGGAAATTATTCTTCCTACCATACAATGTTGGAGAACATTGGATGTTGGGACTTATTTCGCCATGGGAGGACCAAATATATTGGTTTGACCCCCTCGTACACCTACCACATGAGGATTTTGTATCAATCATGAGATTGTAAGTATTAATATTCTCTTATAAATTTAAATTAAATGTTCTTAGTCCCACACATTTGTATCGTCTATTAATTCATTTAAAAATGAAACATTGTTAGGGCACTTAACGATTGGAAGCTTCAAGTGGAAAGCGGTGTCACAAACCGACCGAACGAAACACTATATTCCAAACGTAAGTGTCCAAGACAACAAGGAAACATAGAATGTGGTTTTTTTATTTTACGTTTCATGCTACATATAATTACAAGTGGTATACAAGCTTTAGGAAAAAAAGGATTTTTATAGACATACGGATATACATGAAGTTAGATTAGAGTGGGTATAATTTGTAAATAGGTATGAGCTCTTTAGATAGATAGATGGAGATAGTAGATAAACAATTGCTGAAAATAGCTTAAATGTTAATGATCTTGTAAATACCTAGAAATTTGAATATACTCTAACTTTTGTATGCAATCAGGGCCTTGTTGTAATGGATAACACACGAGACTGGCCATCCCGTGGGAAAACAAAAATTTTTGGCGAATTTTTTTTGGGGGGATTACCAATTTTCCCCGATGGTTTTTTCATGAAACCGTCATGGAATCCTCCCCTTTCCACGACGGTTTCACGAAAAACCGTCGTGGAAAGGGGGGGATTCCACGACGATTTCATAAAAAATTGTCGTGAAAAGGGGGGGATTCCACGACTGTTTCATAAAAAACCGTCATGGAATCCCCCCCTTTCCACGACAGTTTTTCATGAAACCGTCGTGGAAAATTGGGGATTCCATGACGATTTCACAAAAAACTGTCGTGGAAAGGGGGGGATTCCACGATGGTTTTTCATGAAACCGTCGTGGAATCCCCCCTTTCCATGATGGTTTTTTGTGAAAACGTTGTGGAATTCCACCCCATTTTACCTCTCCTCGCGCCAATTTTCATATTACACGACGATAAAAAACCATCGTGAAAACTCCACGTTGTACCACGACTGAAGTTTTCACGACGATTTTTTGACCGTCGTGAAATTTTTTCACGACGGTTATAAATAGTCGTGGAATCCACAGTTTGTAGTAGTGAAATCTTTTATTTTTCACTCGAGATTCTATAGGATAAAGTCTCAGTTTTAATTCAAATAACCCAATAGAAAAGTTATCTGATTAAAACAACTTTATCTAGATTATCTCTAGGAAAATAAATGAATTCCTAATAATTCTACAAGTTTATCTTGATCTAATTTATTCAAAATTAAATCAATCGATAAACAGACAAGATTATCCGATCCCAATAATTCAACAAGTTTATCTTGAATTAATTTTATCACAAAATTAATTCAATCGATAAACAAAAGTGAATTATCTGATTTTTCCAAATTTTAACCAATCTAATAAATCTGACATAAGTCACCAATTATTGAAAAAGCACGCTGTATCGTTACAGGATTTTGTGAGCTAGCAAAGGGGACCAAATTGACCTATATAGTTCAAGCTCCCGATAATTATGAAACCCAATATCCCATATATTCATTTCATAATTATCAACTCCAACACTACTCCACTAAAAGCTTGGAGCTGCACTCTTAAACTACATAGAATTACGAAGCCCGTATAGCTAAATCTCCATGATATATCATAGTGTATCGTATCCCCATATGATTATCCATAATCAGCTTAAGGATAAGTTTTGTCTTACCTTCCTGATTATTTTTATCTTATGTTCCGTTATCTCACCATCGAAAAACTTACCATCTAAGAATAGTATACCATTTGGTTACACCTATGTATCTAAATGGTTGAGTGCTCCAATTTTCCAATTACAAGATAACACATAGAAGAGGATATTACTACTTCTAAAGAGGAACTATGGATTCCATATCTATGAATAACAGGTCTACGCTATCAAGAGTCATGCTTTCAACATACCGGCACGCATACCACTATTAAGATGTGGGTGTCACCTTTTGGTACATCAAAAGACACAAGTCAAGACAACGGGCCCACTATTCATCTCAGGATTAAAGTACAATATAAATGATTGTCTAAAGTGAATCAATTTGCTGAGACAAAATTATTAATCCAAATCAATTCACTTTATATCCCGATCCAACACATCGTCACCTATGACAACGTGTCAATGTTTCTATTTATGGAGTCCACCTCTGATGGTCAAGACAAACCATCTCCCAATAGGGATGTAGACAACATAACAATCTTTACATGAATAAAGTGCCCAACTTTATTCCCTCGATTGTGGATCTTACGATTTAGACCGTCACCTTAAGAATCGTGTCTTCTATATAATCTATCCATCATACGCCCAATTCTTAAAGGTTTAGACTAACAGTCTCAGAGTATTGTTTGCTTAACATACATTCAACAAATATGAACGTAAAGAGGACAAGATTTGGTATATAAACAATAAATTAATTCTTTATTGATAAAAATGTCTCTAAAAACTTATTACATTTTTACTCCTTAGGGCATACATGTCTAATGGGAATTACTTTAGGGGCAAAAGATTCAAAAGAAGCTCTCAATTGGAGAGAATTTCAAATTAAAAATGGCCTCAAAAGAAGCCACCATGCGAAAAACAAAGATCACACGTCAGTCACGATCTAAATCATCTGATCAACACCTACAATTCATCTGTGAGTACAAACGCGTCCCTTTCCTTAGCCGACGTGTGAGACGAGGGCCCCTATTGTAGCGCATTATCTCTAGAGCAAGCACTCTTGTGTTTTGCACTCCATGGTGACTCCTGTGCTCTATCTTTCTAGCCCAGTAGGATAACGCCACATGTACCTACCTACTCTTCCTACACTCGTGAGCTGCCTTGTGGCCCAAATGCTTTAGGGTCCATTTGTTTTATATATTCTTTGGACTCAATGGTTTCAAATTTAGATTTGAGTATCAAGAATCCTTTAGATACATGTTTGTTTCCCCCAAAATCTAAATCAAATAAGTATTAAGAATCTAGGTTTTCAAAGTTCTAAACCCCCCTAAACTCTTAATACTTAGATATATTGCTACAGTAATAGTTGAAATTCTCTCCCCTATATTTGAGGGAAAAAAATCATAACTTCTTCATTTGATATCCAAATGAGATGATTCTATTTTTATTGTGTTCCTAGTGAAGAGAGGAATAAATTAAGATCTATATTGCATATTTTTTTGAATCATTAACATTAAGATTTTATTAGATTTGTTAATAAATTAAAAAAAATATTTTCACTACCTCAATAAACACAAATTTTAATTTTATTCCATACTCAGATTAAAACTTAAATACACATCCAAATGTCAATTCAGATAACAATTCAAATCACTAACTCAAGTCTTAATTCAAATCACATAACTCAAATCAAATCACTAATTTAAATCCATTTACCAAATAGACCCTTAGATACTTTAGCCATTCCTTCATTAGTAAAAGAAAAAAAAAAGAATAAAACAAAGGCCTGCCTTTTATATATATAAAAAAAGATCAATTAGACTTCATTTAGTGGAGGGGACGAGGGCTGACAGCATAACAGCCATATTGGCTGAAGGCTACCTTGCAGCCGAACCAAAAGAAAACAAAAAAAAAAGAAAAAAAAGAAAAAAAATATATTCTTTTAGGTTTAGGTTTTATTTTAGGTTTTTTTTTTTTATTGGAGAATGTTTTTTTATAGGCTACAATTAGAAGAAGAAGGACATTTAGAAGCAGAACCCTAAAGACCTATGACATCTCCAATTTGGTTTTATTTTCTAGTTTTTTATTTCTTTATTTTTGTTCTTTAATTATGCCAGAACCAATATATTTATTTTTAATTTTGTTTTAGTTTTCTTTTTCTAGGGCTACAATATAGCCAAATTATGAATGTTCAATTTTTATTCTAGTTTTAATTAATTCAATTTATTCATTAATATGTTGAGTGTTTCAATTTTTCTTTAATGCTTGCAATTGTTTGGCCAATAATTACATGATTTGTGATTTGATTTGAGACTAAAAAGTGATAATTGGATATGCCCATGATTGAAATACCATTAAAATATCATAAGTTAAAGAAGATTGTGAGTCTAGTGTAGTGTTTGTGATTTCGTGTTCTTAATGAATTTCATGTTAAAATCTTGATAGAGATGTAGGATCTTCATGTTTAAGTTATGATTATTGATGTTTAAGAAAGATATATAATTAAATTAGAGAAATTCACTGTCAGTATAAAAATAAATTTTGATTAATTAAACTATGTAATTTTGAACATGACTAGCTTTGGTGAAATCGGATTTTCTAGTTTTTTATTTATTTAGGTATTCATTTATAGATTTGTGTATTTTTCTATTTTATTTTTGATTGTTCAAATAAACTTGGAGTCGACCAATTACAATACTTAACTAGATTAGTGCAATCCTTATAAGAATGATATTCTACTAACTCTTTATTACTTGTCTGTAATATTTTCGTACTGTCATGCCTCGGAGTACAGGATGTGACGTGGTAGGTTAATTAAGCTAATTAATGAGAATTTAGTAAAAACATGAGTTTAAACATTCAAATTTATTAAGAAAATGTGGATAATTTTAAAGCCCTTTTTAGAACAAGCATTTATAATAATTAAACAAATAAGAATATCAAAGTAAATAATTAAAGGGTGCAACGAAATAAAAGAAATGAGAATGGGTCCCACTGACCAATATCTTGTGCACATACATAGTACTGACAATATTATATTACAACCATAGTCCAAGTAAAGAGAAAGTTAAAATGTTACATGCCTTGATATTATAATTTAAATAACCTGCTAGGTCCTTCTATTGCTCCTGAGTCTTGTCTATGGAATCCTCTCTGAATCTAAGCTGAAATCCACCTAGAGGGGGAAAGGTTTGAAAACAAATAAAATATGAGCAAAAAGCTCAGTAGGACTATATTTTAAGAAACATTAAATTTTAAAAGAAAATTTCATTTTTTAGGAAATTACTTAAGACTAGACTTAAATAAATAAAATTAAAAAAAATCAGTCTTACCCAAAAAAAAATAGTTTATTGGTCGACCAGAAAGAACATCATTTTTTTTCCTGGGCAAACCATATGTATAACACCACCGTAGTGGCCCAACTGGGTTTCGGAACCTGCACCCAATGTCGCACACTACACGACCTAATCTCTATTATGGCATCATGCCCTTACATTCCTTTCTATCATTATTTGAAACCCATTTACTTGGTATTTACATTTACATTCATTATGGGGTTCATTGTGAAATTCACCTCAATCCACGGTTTACAAAAATAACCGACAAAATTTCCTTTTTCAATCAACCATTGAAAACATTTTGATAAAAACCCTTTTCAAGGCCAAATCATTTGAAACTGGGTTACCAAAGAAAAAGGGGTAGAAGTCCTACCTCAATACTCGTGTTAGTGTCCCACTCCATAATCCCGGTCTGCCATACGTTAGCTCTGCGAAACCACGAACGACCTTAAATAAAAACTAGGTCTATCAGTATCTAGTTTAAGATATTCTATGTTGCTAAACTAGTTCTTGGTGTCCTAGTGTGCCATTTGTATTGATAAAATCATTTTATAAAGTTGGGATTTCAATCGGTGTTCAAAATAGTAAGAATGGATGAAAAATCATAAAACTTCATCATGCTCAGTCAGCTTGCCGTTCACCCTAGTTTGGTTGGCCGAACTGTACAGTTTGGCCTGTTGGAGAACAGGTCCGGTCGTCCAAACTTTTTCTAGGTTTGGCCTGCCGGACGTATGAATCTGGCCTGTCGAACCCTTGAATTCGGCCTGTCGAACACAAAGTTTGACCTGTCGAACTAGAAAATTCTAAAATTTTCCAACCACGGGTTCTCAGTCTCTCGAGCCCTAATCTTCATTTTGACCTATTTTTCTTAGTTCTCAGTCATAGAAATCAATCATAGATGATAGAAAAACAAGATAGAACACTTTTAAACTCATTTAAATAAGATTTGCACACAAAATCCAAGAAAATCCAAAAATGGAGAAAAATAGAGAAAAATGAAAAATCTTGATTCAAATTTGTTTTTCTTCAAACAAAGCTTAGATTCTAATTGTTCTAAGTTTCCCTAACTTAGATCAAAGGTTTTCTAAGTTCAAACAAGCTTAAATTTCAAAATGCAAGAAAATTTTAAAATTTGAAAAAAATTTTGAAATTCAAAAACTAACCTTGAATCGAAGCTTTAAATCATGCTTTTGGTTGATCAATCACGTTCTCGAGCCTCCAATCCACCTAATTGACGCTTGGGGCTCGATTTGATTCAAAAAGTTTGGGAGAAAATGGGAGAGAACGAGAGAGACAGAGTAACAGAGAGAAACGCATGGGAGAGAGAGAGAGCTGAGCGTGAGGGAGAGTGGAAGAGAGGGGGAAAGAAATAGAGAAAAGGGAGAGGTAGTTTGTTGCAGAAAAACCGTGTGCAGCACACCGATTTCAAATGGGACATGTTTGGTATTTGACGAATTGTTTTTCTTTAAAAATTCAAAATAACAATTAAAAATAATCAAAATCAACTAAAACTCATTAAGGTAATCAAAACAACTTTAAATTCAAAAATTTCACCAAATGATCAAATTAAGTTTAAAATATTCATTATGGCACACTAATCCACCATTTTACATCCTATTATCACTTAATAAATTTCGGGGCGTTACACGTACACTTGTAGATTTTCACAACAAGTTTTTAGCATAGTTGCTGGGTATTATTGTTTAATTTTGTTAATGTCAATACTAATTAGCTCTAGGATTACTTTGAATATTTTTTATTTGTTTTGTTTTGTTTTTATTTGTTCTAATTTTTTATTTTTCTTTGAGTAATTTTGTTTTGTGAGGTACTTCATGATGTTTCATCAGAATATCTTGCAGGTTTTACCCAACAACACATAGAACTATTTTATGTGGCTTGAGAATGATTTAAAGATATGCTTGAATGGTACCCACATCACAACTTACCAAAGTGGACTCTTTTCCAAATATTTATTGAAGGATTGAGTTTTGAAGCTAGAGATTGGGTAGAAAAAGGTGCAATTTTCAACAATCATTCTTTCTTTCCAAGAACCGTTGATGAAGCTTACTACTTATTGGAGGATTTGGCGGCCTTTAATTATCATTAGTGTTTGAATTCCTCAATGCACAATTCATGTTGGGAGAGATACCAAAACCCTTTATGGAGTATCCACCCCAACATGATGGAACAATCCTATAGCCAACATCAAGAAGAGAAGACACCTTTGGAAGTTACTTTGGATAGTCTAAAGGCCACCATTGAGGGAAGTCATCAAATCATTGACTCTAGGTGATATCTTTGTTAGACATGTATGCCCTAAGGAGTAAAAATGTAATACGTTTTTGGAGACATTTTTATCAATAAAGAATTTATTCTTATATATATATATATATATACCAAATCTTGTCCTCTTTACATTTATATTTGTTGAATGTATGATAAGCAAACAGTAGTCTAAGACTGTCAGTCTAAACCTTAAGAATTGGTCATATGATGGACTGATTATGCGGAAGACACGATTCTTAAGGTGATGGTCTAAAACATATGATCCGCAATCGAGGGAATAAAGTTGGGCGCTTTATTCATGTAAAGATTGTTATGTTGTCTATATCCCTTTTGGGAGATGGTTTGTCTTGGCCATCGGAGTTGGACTCCGTGAATAGAAACATTGGCACGTTGTCATGGGTGACGACATGTTGGATCGGGACATAAAGTGAATTGATTTGGATTAATAATTCTGTTTTGGCAAATCGATTCACTTTAGACAGTCATTTGTATTGTATCTTAATCCTGAGATGAATAGTGGGCCCGTTGTCTCGACTTGTGTCTTTTGATGTACCAATAGGTGACTCCCACATCTCTATAGTGGTATGCATGCTGGTACGTTGGAGGCATGACTCTTGATAGCGTAGACTTATTATTCATAGATATGGAATCCATAGCTCTTCTTTAGGAGTAATGATATCCTCTTATATGTGTTGTCCTGTAATTGGAAAACTGGAGCGCTCAACCATTTGGATACATAGGTGTAACCGAATGGTATACTATCTTTGGATGGTAAGTTTTCTAATGGTGAGACAATGGAACGTAAGATAAAAATAATCGGGAAGGTAAGACAGAACTTGTCCTTAAGCTGATTATGGATTATCATATGGGGATACGATGCACTATGATATGTCATGGAGACTTAGCTACATGAGCTTCGTAATTCTATAAAGTTCGAGAGTGCAGCTCCAAGCTTTTAGTGGAGTAGCGTTGGAGTTGATAATTGTGAAATGTATATCTGGGATATTGGGTTTCATAATTATCATGAGCTTGAACTTTATAGGTCCATTTTGGTCCCCTTTGCTAGCTCACAAAATCCTATAACGACACGGCGTGCTTTTCCAATAATTGGTGACTTCTGTCGGATTTATCAGATTGGTTTAAAATTTGTAAGAATCAAATAATTCATGCCTGTTTATCGGTTGAATTAATTTTGTAAGAAATTAGTTCAAGAGAAACTTGTTGAATAATTGCGATCAGATAATTCTTGTCTGTTTATCGGTTGTTTTAATTTTGGACAAATTAGAATAAGATAAACTTGTAGAATTATTGTGAATTGATTTATTTTCTTAGAGATTATATTAATGAAGTTTGTTTTGATTAGATAACTTCTCTATTGGGTTATTTGAATCAAAACTGAGACTTTATCCTTTAGAATCTCGGGTGGAAAATAAAAGATTCGCGGAGATTTTTTCTCGAGATTTCGGCCTGTCGGATGACGTGTTCGGCCTGTCGAACTGGCCTGTTCGGCCTGCCGATCAGCGGAGATAAGATTACGCGTTTTCACGCGGATCTTATTAGATATTGATCCGAACTTGATTCTGTTTCGAGTTTTTGAGACCTAATCTGATATGGACTGACCCTAGGACCAATAGGTATATAAAGGGAGTGAGTCACATGATTTACTCAGATCAATTTGAGAGATTAAGAGTGATACTCTTCTAGTGAGCATCTGAAAACTCCCTGAGAGCTTTTATTCACAAATCACGAACACTAGCTTTGGGTTCTCTCTGTTGGTTGGAAGGAGAGTCACCGGTGGAAGAGTTGTACATGTGAGCCCACACTCACTCCGGTTGTGGATAGAGAATAGCAAAGAAGACCAGTTGGTTGAGGCTCTTCTAGAATGTTACTTCTCTACACAGGTTGCGGAGGTTCTTCGGCACACTGAGGTTAGTAAGATCTATCTAATTTATACATATAACATGTCAAACTTGTGTTTTAGAAATTACTCTGATAAAAAAATTTTAAAATTCCGCTACGCACTTTGTTTCCAACAATCTTGATGAACAAATGGAGCATTGATGAGACTATAAAAGTGCATATTTTCGAAGGCTTAAATCATTTATTTATGCTTTTATTTCTCATTAAATCCTTTAAGTAATAGCATTTTTGTGTTAACAAGTATTTTTGTGTCTTAGTGTGTAACTATGTTTAAAAATGTGTTTTTAGTGTGTTTTTATGTTTCATAATATTTTTGGTAATTTTTTAGAGTCGTTTCGGTGTATTAACCGCATGTTTAATTTGTAAATGTTGAAAACAGTAAAAATACTATTGTGTGATTTTATTTTGAGTCTTAAAATATTTGTAAATAAGTTTTGAGTTTGTAAATATATTCTATTATGTTTCTAGTAATTTTTAAGAATAATCCTAAATCTTAAATAGCATATCTATTAAGATTTGTTAATTTTAGAAGTTTTAATATATTTTTAGTAATTTTTGTGTTTTTTATTGAAAAATAAATAATTTTAATTATTGTAAAAATTATGTTTCTAAAATAATTAATTTTGGCTTGTTTATTTGAGATTTGAAATTTGGAGGAAAAACGTAGCAAAACGGCACCAAAACAGGCAAAATCGGATAACAAATGATCAAGAAACAAATAAAAAATCAAAATTAAAAAATGGTCGACACATGGTGAAATATTGTCCCTTGAATGCATCGCCAAAGTCATCTCGACCATTGGATCTCTGCAGCTGTCAGCCCTCGCAAGCCACACGTCAACCAGCAGTGAGCGTTAGCGCTGATGCGTGTCAAGTGGGCCCCACGTAGTCAGAGGTTGTCTACTCCCATGTGACTGAACCCACTTGATCTCGTCTTCTTGGCCATTCGATCTGCTGAGCAAGACTAATCCAACGGAAAGCATTTGAGGCCCACCTGGTCCCAATGGTCCCTACCCAGGCCTATTCTTGCCCGTGTCTTTAGACCATTAGATCGCATCTTCCAAGGCCCAGATCACCCCATTGCCATGCTTCCAGCTAACGAGAAGCAGAGAATTACTAATGAATTCTCAAAATCTGAAGATGGGCTCCTGAATAGAAAAAAGAGAAGAAAAACAGATCTAAGATCCGTATTTTCTAAATTTAAACAGTAAAAAAATATTTAAAAATTTTATAAATAGTACTTTTATTGCACTATAAATACTGAGGCCTTCAACCTCAGTTCTACACACCTTCAGGCCATTTGGCCCTTTTCTTCCCTCCTTCATCTTTCAGTAGTTTTTCTACTACTGATCCTCTTACTCAGTAGTATCCCCTTAGGTAAAAAATAATAATAATAATAAAATAATGCCTAAATTAGTGTAGAGAATCTGATAAGGCTAAGAGATGATCTTATATGTATAGTACTTTGGTATGAATTTTATCTCTATATCTGCTTTGTAATGCTTATATTTTGTGGAATAAATTATATTCTATCTTTTTAATAATTATTATTAATATTGTTATGTTGCCCAATTCTTGCATAAATTTAGTCATGCTTTTTTTACGTAATTTAATTGCGTTGCATAATTAATATTAATAATACTGAAGTCATGTTTGTTTATTAAGATGAGTTTTTGCTCCATTATAGACATGGACTGACACTATAAATGCTTGGTAATTCTTGATTTATTGTAGACAAATGATGGCATAGTGTATTCTTAAACCATTTAATAAGTTGAGGTGCTGCTAGAATTAATGCAATAATTTATTCCACTAAAATATATTAATTTTGATTTGTTATTATCTTTTTTACCTTAAAATTATGTCAATTATAATTGTAGTGACAGCGGTTATAATTTTCATAATTAGTGCACCAAATCATTAGTGAGAAATGATTATTTTGCTACTTTTTATAGGAAGACCCTTACTGCATTATGGCTTGCTATATTGTCACTCTCGGTTGACTTATAAAAATAGTAAAAGTGCTTGCAATTATTGAGAAAAGTTATAATAAATCAAATGCTTAACATAATTATTAATTAGAGTTAAAATTTCATATCAGTTATGAAACATACAGGGGATTCTCAAAGCTTCACTGCTTTAATTTTATGTTTTAAATTTTGAATTAAAAAAATCACAAAAATATTATTTCATTTTAAACTTTGTTTTGAAAAACCGCTTGCCTTTTTGAAATTTTTTTTTTAACAATCTCTCGAGTTACAAATTTTTCACCTCCTTGTGGATACAACAGCTTTTTTATACTACAAACATCCGCCGTTTAAGAGAAAACATTTTGGGGCTTTACCAAGCATTTAAGGAGCACAATTTTAGAGACAGTGTAAAGGAGGAACTGGCAACATTAAATCGTTGCGTGACCATTAAACAATAAAAGATGTGGTTTTGTTTGATGATGATTGTATAAAACCTTAGGTATTTAAGCCTCTAAAGAAAATAAAGCCTTGGGATGAAGAACAAGAATCTTTTGAAGTTGTTTTAGCTCAATCATTTGCTAAGTTGGGCTCTTGCTCAATCAACAGTGATTTACACTTGCTAAATCAAGAGGGATCTATCCAAAACCATGAGTTTTATGAAGACCAAATCACAAGCATGGTGATGGATAGCCAAGTGGAAAGTGAAGAGCAAATATAAGGGTTATTAGAGGAATTCCTATATGAAAAGGAGCTACGAAGGTCGTTGGAGGATGTAAAAGCACATAAGACTGTTGAATTAAGGTCATCAATGGTTCCAAGATATAGATCACTAACTGATCTGTATTGATCATGCACATCACCATCATTATATCTCACCCTTTTCAAGCTTGAGCCAATAATAAAGTTCCCATCAAAAGCACATCATTTGAAGACATGTGTTGTTGGCGCAACGTACAAATCACTTCTAAATCTTGCCAAGTTTGAGGGTAGTCATAACCAAGACCCATATGCGATGTTGTTTGACACTTACTATGGGTGAACGCCTCCCTTTGATGAGCACTTCTCTAAAATTTAAGCCGATGACTTTAAATCAAGCGCTTCTTAGGAGGTAACCTAAGCTTTTTAAACTTTGTTTAGTTTGTTTTGTTTTATTACTTTGTGGTTATTTTAGTTATTAAGTCTTTTGTTTTCTTTTTGGTTCTTCTTTAGGTCTTTTGAGCAAGTTTGGGGGTAGATGTACTAAAATAATCACATATTTTTCGATGATCTTGAAGTGGAAGCCATGGTGCCTATTGAGAAAAAAAATATTGCCTACACCATCGATTATTCAAGGAAGTTTTTTTTACCCTCTTTGTTCTTTTTTTTTTTTCCCTTAACATTGAGGACAATGTTAATTTTAAGTTTAGGGGTGGGAGCTTAATTTTGTTTTGTTTTTCTTAGAATTTTTTTAATATAATTTTTTTGTCTTATTTTTCTTATTATTTTTTAGGATTTCTTTTTCTTAGGATTTAAAAAATAAAATTAAAAATTGTTTTTGTTTTTCTTTTTTAGTGATGCAAGGTTTGATGAATAAAAGCCTATGAAAAAAATTTGATTAAAATTAAATATGGTTCTTCGAAAAGTATTAAACATTGTTCTTGTCTGTGTGCTTAACGATTGGGTTGGTTCCATTTCACTTTTTGATTGTTTAAACACTAAATGCACCTAGTTTTGATCAATTGATTGTTTGTTTATTTAGAGAAGGTTTATGTATATTAGTTGTTCTTAACAAGATCTTACCAAACTGTAGAGTCTATTTGATTACCATTTGAAATGAAATCCTAAACAACATATCATTAAGAAGATGATTTAGGGTATCTTTGGATCGTTTGAGTTTTTTAAGCATACCTATTCATTATTACACTCCTCACCCCTTGAGCCTTAAACACTTTAGCCTTTTTTTTAGCCCCCACCATCCTTACCCTTTACAAGAGAATCCTTAAATATTTCAATAAAAGAGAGAAATTAAAGAGCTACTAGAATTTTTTTAAAAAAAGGTCATTTATTGATATATTTAAAAAAAAAAAAGGAATCCCACTACCTATTGCATTCTAAGAAATAAGTTTGGGGAAGAAGTGGAGAAAAAAAAAAGAAAAAAAAACAAATGAAAAAAATAGAGGAAGCTCCCAACCATTTTTAGTAGTATTTTCATGTTCTAAATGTTTATCTCTCTATGATTCTCACATGTTTCATTGGAATTCTCATATGTTTCTTTGCATCCATACACTTTCTTTTTTAGCCATCATCTTAGCCAAACGTTACAACCTAGAATAAAGTCCTTTTGATCTTTAATGATGTGTTAGCGTACATTAGTAGATAGTTGGTTAGAAAAGTAGACTTATGAGGTTTGAAACATCATGGTAAATTTGAGATTCTTTAAATAACACTAGTGCGCATAAACTCATTTGAATTTATGTGCAATTAATACAAAAAGGGCTATTCACACACACACATAAAGAGTCGAAAGTGGAATTGAGTTGAAATTCTAAACTTTTATAATGTTTGCATTTTTTGAGCCATATAACTTATGAAATCATTGAGACATACTTTGTGATTTAAACCGAATTGTCGCTTGTTTTTAGGATTTTTTTTATTTCGTTCTTTTGCTCGAGGACAAACAAAAGTTAAGTTTAGGGGTATTTGATAAACTAGTTTTATACTAGTAAATTAGATATTTTAGCTAAATATTTTGTGTGTTTTTGGGTCTTTAAATTGTTTTTTATTTTTTTTATTCTAGTTTTGTTGAATTTTATTTTACTTTCTAATTATTCATTTTTCATTATTTGTGTAGGTCAAATAGATAAAATGGACAAAATGGCAACTTGGAATTACCTTAGGGGGAAAAGAGTCAAAGAAGGCTCTCAACTGGAGAATTTCAAATTACACCTCAAAACAAGCCACCATGTGAAAAAAGGAAAATCGCACGTCCCTCGCAATCCAGGCTGTCCTATCAGCACCTACAGCTCATCAGCGAGTTCAAGCGTGTCACTTTCCTCAGCGGGCGTGTGAGACAAGGGCCTCTATTGTAGTGCATTATCTCTAGAGCAAGCGCTCCCATGTTTCGCGCTCCACGGTGACTCCCATGCTCCATTTTCTTGCCCAACAGTATAATGCCACATGTGCCTACATACTCTTCCTCCACTCGTGAGCTGCCACGTGGCCGAAATGCTTTAGATACTTTAGTTATCCCTCTTTTGGCCGCTGGCACGCATCAGTAAAAGAAAAGAAAAAAAGAATAAAACAAAGGCTTGCCTTTTATATAAAAAGGAGCAATCAGTCTTCATTCAGTGGAGGGGGCGGAGCTGATTGCATAGCAGCCATAGTGGCCGAAGGCTGCCTTACAGCCAAACAGAAAGGAAAAAAACAAAGAAAAAAGGGAAAAAAATATATTCTTTTTGGTTTAGGTTTTATTTTCTGTTTTTGTTATTGGGGAAGGTATTGTTGGAGGCTACAATTAGAAAAAGGAGAGCATCTAGAAGAAAAACCCCAGAGACCTATGACATCTCCAATTTGGTTTTATTTTCTAGTTTATTTATTTATTTATTTTTGTTCTTTAATTATGCCTGTTGATGCTTTGATGTTGATCAACACTACGTGCAACTGCGCACGGTAATTGGACTACCTATCCTGCTCGTCTCGGCTTCCCCAGGAGTACCTACAACAAGAAGAGGGTACGCTTCGAACGTCAAAGGGACACCACTGAGCTGCCGACTAAGGACTCTCCGACGCTCAAGTTAGGTACCTATTCAACCGAGATTGGGAGTATGGTTAGGTGAGAGAAAGTCCACGTACCTTGAGATAGAGTAAATGCTTTTTATTTATAGGCCACTAGTTGGACCAGGTGAAAGGCAGGTTTGACTCGTCACCTAGGTGTCCTATTAGGTGGTGGCTTTAGGCTATAAATAGAAAGCATTTACTCCACCTTAAAGGCACGTGGAATTTCTCTCACCACCCTATCTGACCTGCCCTACGGCGGCACATTACTTGTGGTAAATTAATTATCATTGGCAATATTAGTAAACATTTTCGTTATGATTTTTCCATGTGCATCCATACATCATATTTACTATGCCTAGAACTCGTTTAGTTGCTTATGATATTCATGCACGTAAATTGAATATTTATTTATTTATTTATTTTACAACAATATATATAATTCTATTGTCAAGCTACTCGGACTTGAACAACTAACGAGCAAGAACTATGTCGAATAGAAAAGTAACATCAACCATATGCTCATCAACAACGACTACAAGTTTATCCTCCTAAAAGAGTGTCCTCCGGTCCTAGAAGGCAATGCCAGACTAGCAGAACGAGAAGCCTATCTTATTGGCAGAAGGCTAACATAAAAGCCAAGTGCTATCTTTTAGCTGACATGTTTGAAGTGCTTTGCAAAAAGCATGAGGATTTGGAGACTACTTATAAGCTCATGCAATCACTAGATGGTATGTTTGGTCAGCCTAACGTGAGGGCTCATCTTGATGTTGTGAAGTTGTTCATGAACAACAAGATGAAATCAAGCACTCCTGTTCGCAACCATGTGCTCAACATGATCAACCATCTTCATGACACTGAGCTTAATGGATTAACTATAGATTAAGGAACGTAAGTAGGTATGATCTTAAAGCATCTAAGTCCCACCTTCCAACAGTTCAAGACCAACTACATCATGAACAACATGCAAATGGGGCTCACTCAATTGTTGAATGAGCTCCAAAAATACGAATCAGTTCACTATGCAAAAAGTGGTCAAGCAAATGTTGTTGAAGTCAGCTCTTCCAAGAGCAATAAAAGGAAGAACAAGAATGCTAGTAAAACCAAGTCTAACAACAACAAGAAAAAGCCCAAGAAGGCTAATAAGGGTGCAGATACCAGCTTCGAGACAAAGGCCAAAGAAATATGTTTCCACTACGATTAGCCAGGCCATTAGAAGAGAAACTACAAAAAGTATCACGAGAAGCTGAAGAAGAAGAAAAACCAAGGTAAATGTGATTTACTAGTTTTGGAAACATGCGTTGTAGAGAATGAGTTCTCAACCTAGGTAGCTGACTTGGGAGCAACTAATCATGTTTGCTCTTCTTTGCAAAGTCTTAGTTCTTCATGTGAGCTTGCCGATGGGGAGTATACAATAGTCGTGGATAATGGAAAGAGGGTGTCAGCTAAAGTAGTAGGAGAAGTTAGACTTCAATTTAGGAAAAATTATTTAATTTTTTAAACAATGTTTATTTTATCCTAGCTTTAGAAGAAATTTGATTTTTGTTTCAAGGTTAATTAAACAATTATTTAAAGTTTCTTTTGACAATGAAAGTGCTTCTAATTCAAAGAATGGTTTGAATTTATGTTCTAGAAAACTAAATGATGGTTTATACTTTCTAAAACCAAGTTCTAAACCACAACTTGACATTGAAATATTCAAAGTTGTTGAACTCAAGAATAAAAGGCAAAAGATTTCTCATGATAATAACATATATATGTGGTATCTTAGACTTAGTCATATTTTGCAAAATAGGATTGGGAGACTAGTAAAGGATGGTCCTTTAAAGGAACTAAAAATTAGCAAACTCCCAATCTATGAATCCTCTTTAAAAAGTAAACTGACCAAAAGGCCTTTCTTTGCTAAAGAGAGAAAGCCAAAGAACCTCTTGAGTCAATACATATCGATATATCAGACCTTTAAACGTCCAAACGAGAGGTGTGTATGAATATCTAGTCATATTTATTGACGATTATTCTAGATATGGTTATGCTGACATAATGCAAAGGACATCTAAAACTTTTGTAAAGTTTAAGAATTTCCAAGCAAAAGCTAAAAAGTAACTAGGAAAGCAAATTAAGGTGCTTCGATCAAATCGAGGTGGTGAGTATCTGGACACAAAGTTCACAAACCATTTGATGGAAAGCAGAATAGTTTTGCAACCCACCGTATCTAGAACACTACAATTAAATGGTGTTGTTGAATGGAAAAATCGAACATTTCTCGACATGATGTAATCAATATTAAGTTATTCTTTATTGCATATATCCTTTTGGGTATATGCCGTAAGAACAACAATTTATATTTTAAACTTTGTTCTTTCTAAGTCTACCTAAGATGCCTCTAGAGTTATAGAATGGCCCAAAACTTAGTTTGATGCATTTCCACATATGGGGGTGTCTAGCACACATGTTGAAGCTAAGTCTGGGTTGTTGGAACCTCATTTCAAAGTTTGCATCTTTATAGGTTATCCTTATGGTACAAGAGGAGGATTACTCTATATTCCTCAAGATAAGAAGGTGTTTGTATCGACTAACACAACCTTTCTTAAGTATGACTATATAAAAGACTTCAAAACTAGGAATAAAGTTGTTTTAGAAAAGTTACTTGCTGATCAAATCAGCCCATAGCCGACAGAGTTGTCAACGAACTAGCAAGAGTTATAAAATGGCAAACTAAAGAGGCCACATCCTCTAGTCAGGCATCTCTAGTGCTTTGTCATAGTGTGTTGTTAGGACGGGGGGGGGGGGGGGGGAGAGAGGTAAATTAGACTACTCATTTGCTTTCAAAGAGAAGCATAGCAAGTTGTTGTGAGTGATGCTGAAGAAGATCCATTGACTTACAAATCGAGAATGGAAGATTCTGACAAAGAGAAATAGCTGGAAGCCATAAAACTCGAGATAGAAGCCATGTATTCTAACTTGGTCTAGGAGCTTGTTGATCCTCCTAAAAGAGTAAAACCAAATGGGTGAAATGTATCTAGAAAAGAAAAAGAGGAGTGAATGGGAAACTAGAGAATGTCAAGGAAATGTTGATGGCCAAGGGTTATACCTAGATGAAGCGAGTCGACTATAAAGAGACTTTCTCCCTGATTGCTATGCATAAGCCCATTCAAATACTCTTACCCATTGCTACACATTTTAATCATGAGATTCGATCGATGGATATCAAGATGGCATTTTTGAATGGCTATCTTGAGGAAAGAATCTATATGGTGCAACCAGAAGGTTTCATAGCTGAACGCTAAGAGAAGAAGGTTTGCAAATTTCAAAGTTCCATTGATAGACGTAAGCCGGCTTCAAGATCAGGTTTAATGAGGCAGTCAAGTTTTATAGTTTTGAGCAAAACCAAGACAAACCATGTGTCTATAAATATATAAGAGAAAAGAAGGTAGTCTTCTTAGTGTTTTACATTGATGACATACTGTTCGTTGGGAATGATAATAAAGTAATGTCACAAGTAAAGGAATGGTTAGCCAGCCAATTCCAAATGAAAGATTTGGGAGGGGCAAACTATGTTTTTAGGATCCAGTTTATCTAGGATCGTAAGAAAAGGCTATTGATAATGTCTTAGGCTACGTACATAGACAAGGTTCTTGTCAGGTACGGGATTATAACTTTAAGAAAGGGAATTTACCTTCTAAGCAAGGTATTCATCTATGTAAAGAGCAATGACCAAAGACTCCTTAAGATGAAAAGGACATGAGATGTTTCCCTTATGCATCGATAGTTATAGCATAATGTATGCTATGTAGTGTACTATATCTTGTTGGAAAAATGATACGTAGCAGAATTTTAAAAAATTTATAAATCAAAGTCTTTTTCAAATAACAAGTTTGACATGCTAAGTACTTAAATTAATAACAAATTTTATGTACCTCTTTTGTATATCAAAGACAACAGAAAAACCAAATACAAAAGAATGTTCTAGAAAAGCCTCAACCAACTGTTCTTCCTTGCTATTCTCTTTCTATGATCAGAATATAGGTGGCTGCATGTTGTACAGCCTTTCCTTTCGTGACTCTCCTTCCAACCACTTGAGAAAACCTGAGCTAAGATTTGAGATGTTAAACAATAGCTCTTTAGGAGTTTCAGAGTTTCTCTCACGGGAGTACTCACTCTCTACTTCTCAAATGATCTAAGGAACAATGAAAAATAGTTCCCTTTACATAGTGGTCGAATATGGAGTTAGTCCTTATCAGATTAGGCTTCAAAATTTGAGTCATGATCAACTTCTAATAAAAATGTGTCAAAAACAAATAATTGTATTACTGCATGTTTGGCATGCCGATTTGGGAGATCGTCCTGCTGAACTAGCTCCTTCGGCCTATCAAACCGCTACATCGGCCTGCCGAACTTGGCCACTGGCTTACCGACTGAGCAATAATCTAAAAATCTTATAATATCTTATTTTTACAAGTGAATCTTTGATAGAGTCTTAGTTTTAATTCAAATAATCCAATCGAGAAGTTATCTGATTAAAACAGTCAGATATAGATAATCCTATACCAAATAAAATATTATCCAAATAATTCAACATGTTTATCTTGAATTAATTCACAAAATTAATTCAACCAATAAACTAACATGAATTATTAAATCAACTTTATCAAATTTCAGCCAATCTAATAATTAACATAAGTCATCAATATGTAGGAAAAACATGTTGTATCGTTACACAAATTATTATGAGCTAGTAAAGGGGGCTTGATAGATATATAAAAATCAAGATCCTATAATTATAATATAATATATCTCAGATACATATATTTTATAATTATCAACTCTAAGGCTACTCCACTAAAAGCTTAAAGATGCACTCTCGCACTATATAAAACTACGAAGCTCCAATAAGCTAATCGTCCATAACATATCATAATGTGTAATATCCCCATAAGATATTCAAAATCAGCTTAAGGATAAATTCTATTTTACCTTTTTGATTATTTTTATCTTATGTTCTATCATCTCACAATTGGTATACTTACTATTCATAAATAGTATTCCATTCAGTTACACCTATATATCCAAATGGTTGAGTGCTCCAGTCTTTTAATTACAAGATAATACCTATAAAAAATATCATTAACTCTACATAAGAGCTATGGATTCCATATCTATAAATAACGACTCTACATCAATCAAGATTCATGTTTTTAACGTATCAGTATGCGTACCATGATCAAATCAGGATGTCAACATTTGGTACATCAAAGACACAAGTCAAGAATATGGGCCCATTAATTCATTTCAAGATTAAGACATAGCACATATGATTGTCTAAAGTGACTTGATTTAAGTAAACAAAAATATTAATCAAATCAATTCAACTTTTATCCTGATCCTATACATCATCATCTATGACAATATACTAATGTTTCTACTCATAGGTCCCACTTCGATGACTAAGACAAGTCATCTTCTATTAGGGATGTAGACAACATAACAATCTTAGCATGAAGAAAGCGCCCAACTTTATTCCCTCGATTGTAGACCTTTTCAATTAGAATATCACCTTTAAGATTCATGTTTGCTATATAATTTGTCCATCATATACACAATGTTAAAGGTTTAGATTGACAATCTTTTTCTTTTGTTTGCTTATCATACATTCAATAGAAATGAACATAAAGAGGTCAACATTTGGTATTTGAATAATAAATAAACTCATTATTAATTGAATGTCTCCAAAAACTTATTACATTATTTAGTCCTTAGGGCACCTAATCTAACAATCTCCTACTTACCCTAAGTGAGTAAACGTGACATGTTTCACATCCCTATAGCCTCTAGGTGCTTCTGAAAACCCTCGTCGATAATGTCCTCATGAAAGGATCGGCTATAATGTTCTTAGACACAATCTTGCATGCTACGACATGTACACCCTCAATGAAGTCCTTTATCACATGGTACTTTCGATGTATATGCTTACTCTTCTTGTGGAATCTTGGTTCCTTAGCATTAGCTATCACTGTAGTGCTATCACAATATAGCGATATCGGCTTATCCATACCAAGAACTACCTTCAGATCCCCAAGGAACTTGCGGAACCATACAGCTTCTTTCGAAGCTTTACTAGCTACCACATACTCGTTCTCTATCATTGAATCTGAAGTGCAACTTACTTGACACTTTTCCAAACAATGGTACCTCTTCCCATAGTAAGCACAGAACCTGCATTTGATCTTCTTGAATCTAGACAGGATTAGAAATCCAAATCAGTGTATCCAAGAAATGTTAGATTCTCATTAGAATACACTAGCATATAACCTCTAGTACTTCAAGTGTACTTGAAAATATGCTTGGTCGCAACCCAATGGTTTGGTCTTAGGTCTGTTTGAAATCAACTTACTATCCTAATCACATAACAAATGTTTGGTCAAGTGCAAAGCATGACATACTTGAGGCTACCTACTACCAAAGCATAAAACACCTTCTTTATGTATTCCCTGTCTTCATTAGACTTTGGAGAGTGTTTCTTAGAAATGGTAATTCCAAACCTAGATGGTTGACCACCTCTTTTGGAATTCTACATTGCATACTTCTTGAGAATTTTATCTATGTAGGGAGCTTAGGATAAAGCTTTTATTTTGTTCTTTCTATCTCGAAAGATTTGGATATCCATAACATTATTAGCTTCACTTAAGTTCTTCATGTCAAACTGCGTAGTTAACCATAATTTAACCGATGACAATGCCCCAACATCATTGCCAATAAGTAGAATTGCATCTATATAGAGTAGTAGAAAAACCACCTTTTCATCCTTAATGTGCTTGTAAATACATGGTTTGTCCATGTTTTGTTCGAACCTATAAGTCTTGATCACTTAATCAAGTCTCATGTTTTAAGAACAGGAAGCTTGCTTAAGTCCATAAATAGACTTTGTCAACTTACAAGCCTTACTCTCTTGTCCCTTAGCTTTGAACCCATCTGGTTGTACATATATATGGTCTCATCAAGATAGCCATTCATATAGGCCGTCTTAATGTCCATTTGCTAAATCTTGTAATCGAGAGTGGTAGAAATGGACAAAAGAATGTGGATGAACTTAAGCATGGCTACAGGCGAAAAGGTTTCCTCATAATTGAGTCCTTTCTTTTGTGTGTATCCCTTTGCTACCAGTCTAGCTTTATAGTTTTGAATTTCCCATCTGCTCCTCTCTTTCTCTTATAGACTCACTTACACCCTATGGGTTTTTCCCCCTTTAGAAAGGTCCACAACCTCCTAGACTTGATTAGTCTTCATAGACTTCATCTCAGTGTTCATAGCCTCTATCCAGAGCCTTAAATCAACATTCTCCATAGCCTCTGTGTAAGTGTAAGGATCCTTGTGATGTTCAACATGTTCAGCCAAGTAAGCCTCACCATTGAACATATACCTCTCAGGTTGACGCCCGATCCTCCCACTATGCCAAAACTCCCTAGGTTGTTGTTCGGTCAGTTTATCTACATTTATTGGATTGGTTTTAACTAAACCCCTAGAGTGATCGAATCACTCACTAACTCCTCAAGTACCATTTTACTGTGAGGCTTAAAGTCGTTCGTATAACTTTTCTCAAGGAAAGTTGCATTCATTGAAACCACAACTTTATTTTTTTTAGTTCATAAAAATAAACCCCTTTTGTCCCTTTCGGATATCCTACAAACACACACACTTCTAAACGTGCTACCAATTTGTTTGCTTCCTTGTACAGGACATGAGCCAGACATCCCCATATGTGAATATGATTTAAGGATGTCTTTCTATCCGTCCACAACTCATAAGGAATTTTAGGAACTGATTTTGAAGGCACATTGTTCAAAAGATAGTGCATATCCTGAAAAGGATAAAGGCAACGTCAAATAACTCATCATGGAGCATATCCTAAAAAGGATAAAGGCAACGTCAAATAACTCATCATGGACCTAACCATGTCTAACAAAGTCCTATTTCTTCTCTAAGCCACTCTATTTTGCTATGGAGTGTCTAGCGCCATCAAATTGGATATAATCTCGTTCTCTAATAAGTGTCCTAAGAACTCATCAGAGAGGTATTCTCTACCTCGATCGGATCAAAGTGTCATTATGGGTTCACCTTATTACTTCTCTACTTCAGCTCAAAACTCCCTAAACTTGTCAAAAGTTTTGCTCTTATGATGCATTAGGTAGACATACCTATATCTTAAGTAATCATCAATGAAAGTGACAAAGTACTCATAATCTCCCCACGCCTTGATGTTTATGGGACCACAATCATCACTATGTACTAGTTCTAGAACCCTTTCAGCTCGATTGCCCTTAGACCCAAACTTTAGACATTTTGCCCTCCAAACAAGATTCACGTTATGGTATAGATTCTACCTCTAAGTGACTTAAAAGTCCATCACTTACTAACCTTTGAATCCTATTTAGGCTAATATGACCTAATCGCAAGTCCTAAAAATAAGTCTTATTATAGTGAGAAGTTTTAAGTCTTTTAGAGTTATTATTAACCTCAGTGTTAAGCAACAAGTCCATCTTAGGTTTGATAAAGTATAGGTTGTTTTGTATCCATCCACTATAAATAAAAGATTTGTCTTTACAAATCATAACTTTATTATTAAAAGAAACTGAATATGAGTCTTTAAATAAACAAGTAACAGAAATTAAATTCTTTTTAAGTTTAGAAGCATAAAAATGATCTCTCAAAACTAAGGTCCTATAACTATCAAAGTAAAGATGGATGTCTCCTACTACTTCAGCCAATACTAGAGATCCATCGACTATCCACAATATGAGGTGCTCATGTAGCAGACTTATTGTTTCTTTGAATCCCTGTAGAGAAACACAGACATGTTAGTCGCTCCAGAATCTATGACCTAAGTGTCATTTGATTCCTCAACTACACAAGTTTTAATAACCAGTAGTTCGCACTTACCTCCTCGAGATAGGAAGTCTTTACAATTCTTCTTGATATGCCTAACCTTCCTACAGAAAAGCACTTTACCTTCTTTGGGTTCCTCTTTTTCTTCTTCTTGTCCTTGCCTTTGCCAAGATAGAAGATTTCCTATTCTTAGCCCTCTATTTCTTTCCATTCGTAGAGTTGGAATTAGAACCAGATGCAGCCGCCACCTCCCCACTAGTTGGTGCTTCCCTGATTAGATTCTCAAACTTCTATAACTATGTCATCAGCTCAGTCAAGGCAATATCTTGTCTATTGCTCAAGTTATATGAAGCTTTAAATGGGATAAACTCCTTAGAGAGAGTCTCAAAGACCATAGTCATCTATGACTCAACATCAATGTCAACTCCATGAGTTTGAGCCTCAGCGAGGTAACCCACAACCAACATCATATGCTCCTTCACAGGAGTCCCCAGTCTTTGTTTGCAGTTGAGGAACTTCCGAAGAGCCCCTTGTAGTTTTGTTAAGGCTTGGCCTACAAATGTGTCTCTAGATTATCCAAGATTTGCCTAGCATTCTCATAATCCGCATGTCGGGCCTGTAGCACATTATTCATGCTAGCCATAATGTAATAGCAGGCTTGATCATTAGCATCCTTCCAGCGATCATACACTTAGATTTGCTCATTAGTGGATTTGCTGGTAAGCTCAGTAGGACATGGTGTAGTTAGCACAAATTTCAGTTTCTCAAAAGAAAGGACAATATTCAGGTTCCTTTTCCAACCATTATAGTTCTCGCAAGTTATTGTATTTTCATCAAGTATCAAAGTTAAAGTATTTTTAGAAATTTTTATCTACAATAAAGAATCATATACCAAATATAAGCAAACATTCCACAACATTTTAGTAAGATAACACAAACAAGTAAGCGCACAATGTGTTTATGTGTCAAAACCTTGAAAATATCATAACCTTATAACGGTAATTGCCAACTCAGAATTCAACAAGCCGCCTAAGGGAGACTTGCTAAATTGAATTACGGATCCCCTCCGATTAATATATGCCATCTAAGACCTGTCTCATCTAGCATATACTAATAATTATTTTCTTTGGCTATTAATTTTATTAATACAACTCCTAGATGAGGTTAATAATAAAATTAATTTTGAGTGTATAACGATCGTTTGAACTACTTTATCTATGATTTATAATCGTCATCTAGGTGTATACAACAATAAATCATGCTAAAATAAACTATCCCTTCGAAGATATAACCTGGTACATGATGAAATCCCTTCCTAGGGGTCGGAACCATTATGTGTTACCATGGACCAACGATGGAGGCTTTAGGTCCTCTCTTCGAAAACAATCTCCTACTCAATATTTTAAAGTCAAGATTTTATGTTAACATGCATGAATAATTTTTAATGACCGTACTCCTTATTCTATATGGCATGTTATCAACATAAAAGGTAAAATATATTATAATGCAGACAAGCAACATAACATGCAAAGCTACAAGCAATATAATAAAGAGCCCTAATATCATGGTTCCATCCTAGAGAAAAGAAAATAAAGATTACAAAAAATTAATCAAAATATGTTATCGATTCTTCATCTTATATCTTCTCATTGTATCATTCTTCATGTGACATTTGTCTTCAATTCTTCAATTTCATATAGATCAAAATTTATTTTTCTAGTTATCATAATACCTCATGTTTCTCAGAGTTGTCTTAAAAAACAAAATAAAAATTGCACCAAAAAAATGCACTATTTTAAAAAGCAGTTCTATCCGCTGCCGGCCTACCGATTTGTAAGATCGGCCTACCAGTACTAGGTAGCGGCCTGTCGACCAACGCTAAACCAACATTTTCCCAAAGTTCTAAAAAAATAACTTTAAGCAGTTTTTAATCGATTTTTCAACAATTCAAAAACATAAAAATTTAAAAACACAAAAAAAAAACACATAGAACTGCAATCATCTCCATCTTCTAGATTTTTCTTCACTTCTAATAATTATTTTAATATAAATTTTATAAACCAAAATTAAAATAATAAATCCTAGACAATGATGATAGACCGCCTTTCAATTACTTGAAAAACCTATATATACATTCTAACCTCTAAAGAAGCATAACTGGCAAAATTAATTAATTAAATAATAAATAGAATTTCAATTAACCATAATTAATTAATGAACATCTACCACATAATCTCATGACAACATTATATATAGAAATCTTAGAGTGTCAACTCTCTAAAAAATATAATTCAAAGATAGGTTACAAACCTGTAAAATCAATGTAAAACCATGGCTCTGTTACTAATTGTTGAAAAAACGATACGTAGTGAAATTTCAATCAAAGTCTTTTCCAAATAATAAGTTTAACATGCTAAGAATATAAATTAATAACAGATCTTACGTACCTGTTTTGTATACCAAAGACAACAGAAAAAGAAGAACGTTCCAGAAGAACCTTAACTAACAGGTCTTCTTTGCTATTCTCTTTCCACGATCAGAGTGTGGGTGGTCGCACATCATAGAGCCCTTCCTTCTATGGCACTCCTTCCAACCACTTGAAAAAAAACCTAGAGCTAAAGTTCAAGATGTTGAATAATAGCACTCCTTGAGTTTTAGAGTTTCTCTCACTAAAGTACTCACTCTTTACTTCTCAAATGATCCAAGGAATAATAAAAAATAGTTCCCTTTATATAGTGGTCGAATCTAGAGTTAGTCCTTATTAAATTAGGCTTCAAAATTCGAATCTGGATCAATTTTTGATGAAAAATGCGTCAAAAAAGTATAAGTGTATTATCACACAATCAGCATATCGACCTGTGAGATCGGCCTACCGAACTAGCTCCACCGGCCTATAGAATCAGCTGCCTCGACTTGTCGAACTGTCTAAACCGGCCTGCCAAACTTGGCCATTAGCTTGCCAACTAAGCGATAATTTGAAATTTTCAAAGCATCTTATTTTCACATGGGAATCTTAGATAGAGCCTCAATTTTAATTCAAATAACCTAATAGACAAGTTATCTGATTAAAACAGTCATATATAGATAATCCTATACCAAATAAAATATTATCTAAATAATTCAACATGTTTATCTTGACTTAATTCATAAAATTAACTCAGCCAATAAACTAACATAAATTATTAAATCCACTCTATCAAATTTCAACCAATCTAATAATTAACATAAGTCACCAATATGTAGGAAAAACATGTCGTATCGTTACAAGAATTATTATGAGCTAGCAAAAGGGACTTGATGGACATATATAGATCAAGCTCCTAAAATTATAAAATAACATATCCTAAATATATATTTTATAATTATCAACTCTAATGTTGCTCCACTAAAAGCTTAGAGCTGCACTCTCGGACTATATAAAATTACGAAGCTTCGATAAGCTAATCATCTATGACATATCATAATGTGTAATTTTCGCATAGGATATTTATAATAGGTTAAGAATCAATTTCGTTTTACCTTCGTGATTATTTTTATCTTATGTTTCATTATCTCACCATTAGAATACTTACTATTCATAAATAATATACCATTCAGTTAGATCTATGTATCCGAATGGTTAAGCACTCCAATCTTTCGATTACAAGATAATGCCTATGAGAGAATATCATTAACTCTACATAAGAGCTATGAATTCCATATCTATGAATAACGAGCATATGTCAATCAAGAGTCATGTCTCTAATGTATCGGTATACGTACCATCATCAAATCAGGATGTCACAATTTGATACATCAAAAGACATAAGTCAAGAATATAGCCCATTAATTCATTTAAGGATTAAGATATAACACATATGATTGTCTAAAGTAAATTGATTTAAACACATAGAATTATTAATCAAATCAGTTTAACTTTTGTCCTGATCTAATATATAATCACCTATGACAATGTACCAATGTTTTACTCGCGGAGCCCTACTTTGATGACCAAGACAAGTCATCTTCTATTAGGGATATCGACAACATAACAATCTTAGCATGAATATGGCACCAAACCTTATTCCCTCGATTACGAACCTCTTCATTTAGACTATCACCTTTAAGATTCATGTCTTTCGCATAATATGTTCATCATATGAACGATTTTAAAGGTTTACACTCACAGTCTTAGACTTTTGTTTGCTTATTATATATTCAATAGAAATGAACATAAAGAGGACAATATTTTGTATATGAATAATAAATAAACTCTTTATTGATTAAATGTCTCTAAAAACTTATTACATCATTTAATCTTTATGGCACCTAGTCTAACATATCTAACACTACTATGTAGTAGGAATTCTCAATAAGGTTCAATCAAATCCAGGATTTGATCACTAGATAGCTGTGAAGTGCATTCTTAAGTATCTTCAAAGAATAAGAAACTATATGCTTGTGCATTCTGGTAGAGTTTTGTCTCTCAAATGGATACACATATTCCAATTTTCAATCGAATAGCGACGATTAAAAGTTGACCTTAGGTTTTGTTTTCACTCTTGGTGGTGGAGCCATTGTCTAGAGGAGTCTGAAACAAAAGTGCATTTCTAACTCTATAACAAAGGCTGAATATGTGGTTGCTTGTGAAGCATCATTAGAAGTAGTCTAGCTCCGTATGTTCTTGATTGATTTGAAATTTGTTCCAGATATGGATAATCTGATTAAACTGTATGGTGACAACAACAGTGCATTTGCTAATATCAAAGAACCCAGAAAGCACAAGGGTACAAATCGTATAGAGAGAAAGTATCATCTGGTTCTCGATAAAGCGGACAAAGGTGACATGATTGTACCGAAGATCGCATCGAAACACAACCTAGCAGATTTGTTCACAAAAGACCCTACTGGTTAAAGTTTTAGAGAAGCATCTGGATGGTTTTGGATAAAGAGACATATCCCATTTGCTTTTGGGCAAGAGTTAAATTGTTAGGATAGATGCCCTTAAAGCATATGATATTTTTTAAAAGACATATTTATAAATATATAAAGTGAATTTTTCATTATATTTGCATGTATGTATTTTGAATACTTTATAAATATCACCATGATTCCATAATTATCTATATAACCTAAAATATTTTATGTAACTATTACATACTAGAGGATAATATTCAAGGATGATAATTGAAATTATCAGTAACATATAAATAATTATTATAATTAATTATTCAATTAAGGTATAGAATCTTTAATTGAGTATTACTAGTTTAGGTTATTTCCTTAAGAATGAAACAATCTTATCCAAAGAGTTAATGTAGAATATCATTAAATGAGTGCACTGTAAATGATGAGATTATGTATGACTGGGACATGATGTAATATGAATAGCTAATAATTTAAGTTATATATAGCAAATTCTAATCACATCAAGTGATGGTCATATATAAGATGATCTCAATTTTAAGTTATTAGCATAATCCTATTTATAGATTTATGTCTTTTGATTTACTCGGTACAGATTCGAGATCTAATCCTATCCCTTGTATTTTAGAGGTAAATGAAGTAAATAGCCAAAAATATTAATATTATAAGATGGAATTCATTCCTTCTCTAACGAGAAGCAGATATTATATAAAAAAAAAAGGGAAATTGTATCTCTTATTTTACAAGCAGATATTCTCTCTCCTTTCTCCTCTCACTGGCGCCATATACACAAATATGGTATTTATGTGTGGCACTAATCACAATATAAGTAAAAGGAAATTGTGTTTTTTATTTTAATTAAAAATTTGATATTTAAAATTAAAATAAAAGAACTTTCTAGAATTAAATGGGTCTCCATTCCCTATAAATAGATGTCTCCTTAAATCTCTGCTAAACTACCTAGGCATGTAGAGAGAAGAAAAGTTATTCATTCACAGTTCTAGTTTGCTCACGTGTTGAGATTAGCGGAAGACTAAAGTGAGATGAATGATCCTTAGAAGCCTTAATTCCTCTTACACCTACCCGTGCGTCCATCCAATGTCGAAAAATATTCTCCTCTTCATCCAGATGAGCAAAGGAATATATATCTATATATATATTTAGCGTTAAAGTATTATAATCTATATTATATTTTACAAAAGTTTTAAGAAAACTTTTATTATATATATTTCACACTGTAATCATGTTTACACTATTTTTGTTAAAATCGCTTTCCAATACCAACAAAGCCAAACGTTGAATTTGCAAAATGGAAACGAACAAATAAATAATATCAATCCGTAACATTCTCAAGTTTCAAATCTTTAACTAGACTCTTGAAAAGCCTCAAAATTAGTAAAAGAATCTGACGTTGAAGCAGAAAATTTGCTGGGTTTGAAATAAAATCGTCAAGGTCCCCTTGATCTCATGGATGTTTCGATGGTTTACTCAAAAGCCTTAGCTAAGTCTATGGGTTATTGGAGCTTTGATTCTTTGATTTTCTAAGAGGAGAGCTAGCTTTTGAGAAAAATGTGAAGAAGAAGAATGAAAGAGAAAAAAACTAGTCAAGACAAGCGTTGGCATCTTTTTTCATAAACCAAAGAATTGGTCTGATGCAAGTCAAACGGTGCCTTTTAAGCTTATCTATAAGCATTTTAAAACCACTTCAGTTAAGAAAACCAAGGGCCAACGACAAAGAATACAGGGACTAAATTTAAAAATTTCCTTTAAACAGGGACTACAATGAGATTTTTTAGAATCTCTCACATGGCTAGCAATAAAGAGTATAGGGACTAAATTTATAAATTTCCTTTATATGGGGACCAAAATAGGATCTTTTGGAAATAAAATTGCAAAAATCGTAATTTTCAAAAATTATAAAAACGACCTAAAATACATTTTTAAAAGCGTAGATCACAAAAATATCACCCAATTTTTTTATTTGGCACATTAATAAAACATAACTAATTTAATAAATCCAGTATTAGTCATTCTCAATCTTTGAGGCATAACATCGTTTTATTTGCTTTCACTTTTATTTTGTAGATTAGGAAAGAGGTATAGCATTTTTGGTTGATTGTGCAAGAAGTGGAAAAATCAGCTAAAAATGTTTGAAATGCGGAGAAACTAGAGAAGGCAACACCTCGGCCTCGATTGGTGGTGTCGCGGCATCAAAACGAAAAGAAAATGGCAGCTCTGACTAGAGGAGGCACTAGGAAGCGAGCCCTCCAGTGCTAGTGCAAAACGAAGAATTCTAAATCATGGGCTGGCATAGTGGCATTGGGATGCTGAAGTTGCACAAAAATTTTGAATCTTTTATTTTGAACTTTTTTGTAATTTTTCCTTTTTTGCTAGAAACCTATAAATTAGACTTCTTTGGGGTTTTTGGATGACTCTTAGGCACCGAAGAGAGAGAAAGGACTTGGTGCAATGGGAGAAGATGGCTTATTTGGAAACGTAATTTGGCTTCAATTTTGACAACTAGTTTTCTTCTTCTTTCTTTTCTAATGTTCAGGAATTTGTTTCAGATGTTATTCATTTTCTGCAAGTTCTTTTTTTACTTTCTAGAAGTACGCTATAGCCTAGCTATATATTTTGAATTATTCTTTCAATACAATTGATGAATTATTTTCTTTAGTTGAGTGTTCTTCATCGTTCTTCATGCTTCTAATTAATTGGCTACTAATTAAATGATTTGTTAATTCATACTGAAACCATAAGGAGAGTATGTTTTATGATCATTGTGTTGAATTCCATAAATTTCATGTAAGACAGGAATATTCTTGCATAGTTTTTTTGGTTGCTATATGAAAATCCATAGAACTTAATCAATTCTTGATTGTTTCATTTAGCTAGGAATGTAGTGGGTTAGTAATTGACGGTATTTTTGGTATAACTTGGAAGAGAACATCAAATAAATTATGGATTTTCAACCGTCAACTAGGAGAATAATTTTGAGATTAAGGAGAGTATTATGAAATGAAGCAAGGTATAACAAAAGACTAAAGAGAACAATAGAGAAAGACAAGAGAAAATTGGAGACAAAACAACTTTCTATACTTTTACTTGTGAGGGATAAAACTTACAAGCTTAGTACAACTACTATTTATAGGCCAAGTCATCATACTAGAGGTAATGGTAATAGACATAACTTACGTAGGTTTCATATACAATTAAAGGAGACATAATGCACAATATTAAGAGGGATTTAATGGGGTGATAATGTAGTCTAAATGTGAATTATAAATTTGTAATAAAATGTTTGCATGTAACTCATGGAATACCAAGAGGTGGCATCCACACATATTTGATTCACAACACTCCTCCTTGGATGTCCACCATACAAATAATATGCCTCATTAAAAACCTTACCAAGAAAAAACCCAATGGGAAAAAATCTTAGTGAAGGAAAAAAGAGTATATAATTATTGTATGTTATGCATTTAGGATTGCCCCATTAAAAACCTTGCCAGGAAAACCCAATGAGACAAAAACCTAGGCTAAAGGAAAAAGAGTACAATATGCAGTGTCTCCCCCTCATGTCAACATCTCTTTTTCAAAGATCTCTAAGTCGACGCATGCTAATTTTGTGTACCAACTTCTCAAATGTTGTTGTAGGAAGTGCCTTTGTAAACAAATCTGCCAAGTTGTCACTGGAGCGAATTTGATGTACGTCGATCTCTCCTTTCTTTTGAAGCTCGTGCGTGAAAAAGAATTTTGGCGAAATGTGCTTTGTTCTGTCTCCTTTTATGTAACCCCCTTTAAGTTGAGCGATACAGGCTGCATTATCTTCATATAACACAGTTGGACTTTCTTTGTTGAATGAAAGATTACATGTTTCTCTTATATGTTGCACCAAGGATCTTAACCATACACATTCTCGACTTGCCTCGTGAATTGCCAATATCTCAGCATGATTCAAAGATGTGGCAGTTAGGGTTTGTTTTGTTGAACGCCACGAGATAGCTGTACCACCATATGTAAACAAATAACTTGTTTGTGATCGTGCTTTATGTAGATCAGACAAATATCCTGCATCCGCATATCCAATCAATTCCGACTTAGAATCTTGTGTATATTACAAACCCATATCTGTTGTACCACGAAGATAACGAAGTATTTGTTTGACACCATTCCAATGTCTTTGAGTTGGTGAAGAACTATATCTCGCTAGTAAGCTAATAGAAAATGATATGTCAGGTCTTGTGCAATTAGCAAGATTCATTACGCTTTCGCACAAATACCCACTTGTAGCCTACAAGTTTTACACCTTCAGGTGTTTGGACAACAGGCTTGAAAACTTGACGTTTTTCAAGTGAACTTAATTCTACCTAGATTACGTCTTTCCATTTTGGCCAATCATTTCTACGCTGACATTCTTCAATAGACTTTGGTTCAAGATCCTCGTTTTCTTCTGTAATATCAAGAGCTATTGCATATGCAAATATGTTGTCGACAACAATTTCCTTTCGGTTCCATCTCTTTCCTGAAGTGACATAGCTTATTGAGATCTCTTTATTAACATCTTTTTCAAATACTTGAACCTCTTCTGGGGTTAATTCTTCAGCTATGTCAATTGTTTTTATACTGGGCTCTTCAAGAACATTAATAACATTGGAAATGCCAACTTGCTTATTATTTAGCTCATTTTTCTTTCTTGGATTTTTATCCTTAGAACCGATGGGTCTACCACGCTTCTAGCGTGCCTTAGATTCATTTGCTACCATATTAATATTTTTTTAGTAGGAAGATCAATTCGAATAGGAGCATTTTTAGCTGGTATATGTGATTTTATTACTTTCTTGACTTCGGTGAATGCATCTGGTAACTGATTTGCGACCTTTTGTAAATGGATAATTTTTTGAACTTCTAATTCACATTGATTTGTACGAGGATCAAAGTGAGATAATGATAATGCATTCCAGGAAATTTCTTGTTTTTTCAGCTATTGTTTATCTCCCCCTAATGCTGGGAAAACTGTGTTGGAAACAAAGTGCGCAGCGGAATTTTTAAAATTTTTCATCAGAGTATTTTCCAAAACACAAGTTTGACATGTTATATGTATAAATTAAACAGATCTTACTAACCTCAGTGTGGCGAAGAACCTCCGCGACCTGTGTAGAGAAGTAACGTTCCAGAAGAGCCTCAACCAACTGGTCTTCTTTGCTATTCTCTATCCACAACCGGAGTGAGTGTGGGCTCACACGTACAGCTCTTCCACCGGTGACTCTCCTTCCAACCAATAGAGAGAACCCAAAGCTAGTGTTCGTGATTTGTGAACAAAAGCTCTCAGGGAGTTTTCAGATGCTCACTAGAAGAGTATCACTCTTAATCTCTCAAATTGATCTGAGTAAATCATTAGACTCACTCCCTTTTTATACCTATTGGTCCTTGGGGTCAGTCCATATCAGATTAGGTCTCAAAAATCGAAACAGAATCAAGTTCGGATCAATATCTGATAAGATACGCGTGAAAAACGCGTAATCTTAACTGTCGCGGTCGGCATGCCGAACTGTGTGATAGGCAGGCCGAACTGGCCAGTTCGGCAGGCCGAACTTTCTGATTTGCAGGCCGAACTGCCGAGAAAAAATCTCCGCGAATTTTTATTTTCCACCCGAGATTCTAAAGGATAAAGTCTCAGTTTTGATTCAAATAGCCCAATAGAAAAGATATCTGATCAAAACAAACTTTATCAAGATAATCTCTAAGAAAATAATTCAATTCACAATAATTCTACAAGTTTATCTTGTTCTAATTGTCCAAAATTAAAACAACAGATAAACAGACAAGAATTATCCGAACGCCATAATTCAACAAGTTCATCTTGAACTAATTTCTTACATAATTAATTCAACCGATAAACAGACATGAATTATTTGATTCTTATAAATTTTAAACCAATCTGATAAATCCGACATAAGTCACCAATTATTGCAAAAACACGCCGTGTCGTTACAGGATTTTGTGAGCTAGCAAAGGGGACCAAAATGGACCTATAAAGTTCAAGCTCATGATAATTATGAAACCCAATATCCCAGATATACATTTCACAATTATCAACTCCAACGCTACTCCACTAAAAGCTTGGAGCTGCACTCTCGAACTTTATAGAATTACAAAGCTCGTGTAGCTAAGTCTCCATGACATATCATAGTGTATCGCATCCCCATATGATCATCCATAACCGGCTTAAGGACAAGTTCTGTCTTACCTTCCCGATTATTTTTATCTTACGTTCCATTGTCTCACCATTAGAAAACTTACCATCCAAAGATAGTATACCATTCGGTTACACCTATGTATCCAAATGGTTGAGCGCTCTAGTTTTCCAATTACAGGACAATGCATATAAGAGGATATCATTACTCCTAAAGAGGAGCTATGGATTCCATATCTATGAATAACAAGTCTACGCTACCAAGAGTCATGCCTCCAACGTACCGGCATGCATGCCACTATAGAGATGTGGGAGTCACCCATTGGTACATCAAAAGACACAAGTCGAGACAACGGGCCCATTATTCATCTCAGGATTAAGATACAATACAAATGATTGTCTAAAGTGAATCGATTTGCCAAGACAGAATTATTAATCCAAATCAATTCACTTTATGTCCCGATCCAACACATCGTCACCTATGACAACGCGCCAATGTTTCTATTCACGGAGTCCAACTCCGATGGCCAAGACAAACCATCTCCCAAAAGGGATATAGACAACATAACAATCTTTACATGAATAAAGCGCCCAACTTTATTCCCTCGATTGCGGATCATATATTTTAGACCATCACCTTAAGAATCGTGTCTACCGCATAATCATCCCATCATATGCCCAACTCTTAAGGTTTAGACTGACAGTCTCAGACTACTGTTTGCTTATCATACATTCAACAAATATGAACGTAAAGAGGACAATATTTGGTATATATATAAATGAATAAATTCTTTATTGATAAAAATGTCTCCAAAAACGTATTACATTTTTACTCCTTAGAGCATACATGTCTAACAATCTCCCACTTGCACTAAGTGAGTAAATACTGCAAATTTCGCATCCCCATAGCCTCCACATGCCTCTCGAAGACTCTCCCAGTAAGTGTCTTCGTGAATGGATCAGCTAAATTGTCCTCTGACGCGATCTTGCATACCGTGACATGCCCGCTTTCAACGAAGTCCTTTATCACATGATACTTCCGATCAATATGCTTACTCTTCTTGTGAAATCTTGGTTCCTTAGCATTAGCTACCGCCGCACTGTTATCACAGTACAGTGATACCGCTTTATCCATACCAGGAACTACCTCAAGATCCCCAAGGAACTTGCGGAGCCACACTGCTTCTTTCGAAGCATCACTAGCCGCCACATACTCGGCCTCCATCGTTGAATCTGAAGTGCAATCTTGCTTCGCACTTCTCTAACTGATGGCACCGCCACCCAGAGTAAACACAAACCCCGATGTCGATTTCCTAGAATCCAGGCAGGATTGAAAATCCGAATCAGTGTATCCTAGAGGAGTTAAATCCTCACCCGAATACACAAGCATATACCCTCGAGTCCTTCTTAGGTACTTGAAAATATGCTTTACCGCAACCCAATGGTTCGGTCCTGGATCCGCCTGAAATCGACTCACAATCCCGACCGCATAGCTAATATCCGGTCGAGTGCAAAGCATGGCATACATGAGACTACCCACTAGCCGAAGCATAAGGTACCTTCTTCATGTATTCTCTTTCTTCATAAGACTTTGGAGAGTCTTTCTTAGAAAGAGTAATTCCAGACCTAGATGGTTGCCCACCTTTCTTGGAATCCTGCATTGCAAACCTCCTGAGAATTTTATCTATGTAGCCTGGCCTGTGACAAAGCTATCATTTTGTTCTTCCTATCCCGAAAGATCTGGATACCGAGAACAAAATTAGCCTCACCTAAGTCCTTCATGTCAAACTGCTTGGTCAACCATAATTTGACCGATGACAACGCCCCAACGTCATTGCCAATTAGCAGAATGTCATCTACATAGAGTAGTAGAAAAACCACCTTCCCATTCTTAATGTGTTTGTAAACACATGGTTCATCCACATTTTGTGAGAACCCATAAGTCTTGATCACTTGATCAAATCTTATGTTCCAAGAACGAGAAGCCTGCTTAAGTCCATAAATTGACTTTAGCAGCTTACAAACCTTACCCTCTTGACCCGCGACCTTGAACCCGTCTGGTTGTTCCATATAAATGGACTCATCAAGATAGCCATTCAGAAAAGCCGTCTTGACATCCATCTGCCAAATCTCGTAGTCGAGAGCGGCAGCTATGGACAAGAGAATCCGGATGGACTTAAGCATGGCTACAGGCGAAAAGGTTTCCTCATAATCGATTCCTTCCTTTTGCGTATAACCCTTAGCTACCAGTCTAGCCTTAAAGGTTTCGACCTTTCCATCCACTCCTCTTTTCCTCTTGTAGATCCACTTACTCCCTATGGGTTTTACCCCTTCGGGAAGATCCACAAGCTCCCAGACCCGATTAGTCTCCATAGACTTCATCTCAATGTTCATGGCCTCTGTCCAGAGTCTTGAATCAACATCCTCCATAGCTTCTGCGTAAGTATAAGGATCCCTGTCATGTTCATCCGGTTCAGCCAAAAAGACCTCCCCATTGAACATATACCTCTCAGGTTGACGCCCGATCCTCCCACTACGCCGAAGCCCCTGAGGTTGTTGTTCAGGTTTGTTTGGTTTTCTACACCGATCGGAATGGTTTCGTTCGGAACCTCCGGAGTAAATGGATTACCCCTCAACTCCTCAAGCACCACTTTGCTTTGAGGTTTAAAGTCGTTCATGTAACTCTCCTCAAGGAAAGTTGCATTAGTTGAAACCACGACTTTATTTTCCTTTGGGTTATAAAAATAACCCCCTTTAGTCCCTTTTGGATATCCTACAAACACGCAAACTTCTGAACGTGCTTCCAACTTATTCGGATCCTTAAACAGGACATGAGCTGGACATCCCCATATGCGAATATGGTTTAAGGATGTCTTCCGTCTTGTCCACAACTCGTGAGGAGTTTTAGGGACCGATTTTGAAGGTACATTGTTCAAAAGATAACATGCGGTTTGTAGTGCATATCCCCAAAAGGATAAAGGCAATGATGAATAACTCATCATGGACCGAATCATGTCCAACAAAGTCCTATTCCTTCTCTCTGCTACGCCATTCTGCTGTAGAGTGCCCGGCGCAGTCAAATGGGATAAAATCCCATTCTCTAACAAGTGTCCCAAGAACTCATCAGAAAGGTATTCCCCACCTCGATCAGATCGAAGTGCCTTTATGGGTCTACCCAATTGCTTTTCCACTTCAGCCCGAAACTCCCTGAACTTATCATAAGTTTTGCTTTTGTGGTGCATTAGGTACACATACCCATATCTTGAGTAATTGTCAATAAAAGTAACGAAGTACTCATACCCTCCTCGTGCCCGGATGTTCATCGGTCCGCAAACATCACTATGCACAAGTTCTAGAACCCCTTCGGCCCTATTGCCCTTAGACCCATATGGTCTTTTGGTCATTTTACCCTCCAAACAAGACTCACATTGAGGTATAGATTCCACCTTTAAGTGACTTAAAGGTCCATCCCTTACCAACCTTTGAATCCTATTTAGGTTAATATGGCCAAGGCGCAAATGCCAAAAATAAGTCTTATTAGAGTGAGAAGTTTTAAGTCTTTTTGAGTCATTATCATTTATCTCAGCATTAAGCAATAGGTCCATCTTAGGTTTGATAAAATATAGATTATTTTGCATCCATCCAGAACAGATAAAAGATTTGTTTTTACGAATCACCACTTTTTCATTAAAAGATACCACGTAGGAGTCTTTAAATAAAGAAGATACAGAAATTAAATTCCTTTTAAATTTAGGAACATAAAAACAATCTCGCAAAATTAAACTCCTATAATTATCAAAATAAAGATGGACATCTCCCACTGCTTCCGCTGAGACCAAGGATCCATCGCCCATCCGAAGCGTTAAGTCTTCACGAAGTAGACTTCTCGTTTCTTTGAATCCCTGCAGAGAAACACAAACATGATTAGTTGCACCGGAATCTATGACCCAAATGTCACTGGATTCCTCAACCAAACAAGTTTCTAAATATAGAAGATCACACCTACCTCCCTTGGAAAGGAAGTCCTTGCAATGCTTCTTTATATGCCCGACCTTACCACAAAATAAGCACTTAAGCTTCTTTGGGTTCTTCTTCTTCTTCTTCTTGCTCTTGGTAGCAATAGGAATAGAAGACTTCCCACTCTTGGCCCGTTGCTTCTTTCCATTCCCAGAGTTAGGATTGGAACCAGAAGCAGCTACCATATTGGCCTCTCCACCAGCAGGAGACTCCCTGATCAGCAGTTCAAACTCTTGTAACTGTTTCATCAGTTCTGTCAAGGTCATATCCCGTCTATTGCTTAGATTAAAAGTAGCTCTAAACGGAATAAATTCCTTAGACAGAGTCTCAAAGACCATAGTCATCTGAGTTTCAGCATCGATGTCGGCTCCATTGGTTTGAGCCTCAGCGAGGTAACCCATGACCAACATCATGTGCTCCTTTACAGATGTCCCCGGTCTCTGTCTACAGTTTAAGAGTTTCCGAAGCGCCCCTTGCCGCTTTGTTATGGCCTGGCCTCCAAACATGTCCTCAAGATTATCCAAGATCTGCTTCGCAGTCTCATAATCCTGATGTTGAGCCTGCAGCACGTTATTCATGCTTGCCATAACATAGCAGCGGGCCTGATCATTAGCATCTTTCTAGCGGTCGTACGCTTGGAATTGCTCATTACTTGAGTCTCCCGTAGGCTCAGGAGGACAAGGAGTTGTCAGAACATATTTCAGTTTCTCAAAGGAAAGGACGATGTCCTAGGTTCCGTTTCCAATCATTATAGTTCTCACCGGTTAATTGGTTTTTGTCAAGTATCGATGATAAAGCAGTTTTTAGACATTTTCAATCTACAATAAAGAATCATATACCAAACATAAGCAAACATATATAATAATTTAGTAAGATAACACAATCATGTAAAATCATACAAATGTGTTTATGTGTCAAAACCTTGAAAATATCACAACCTTACAACGATAATTCCCAACTCAGAATTCAACAAGCTCCTAGGGGAGTCATGCCAAATTCAATCAGGAACACGGATCCCCTCCTGATTAATATATGCCATCCAGGACCCGTATGATCCAGCATATACTAATAATCGTTTCTTTGGCCATTAATTTTATTAACAGAGCTCCTAGGGGAGGTTAATAATAAAATTAACGTGAGTGTATAACCACCGTTTTAATATTTTATCCATGATTTATAATCACCACCTAGGGGTGTGCAACCATAAATCATACTAAAATACCTTATCCTTTCAGAGATCCAATCTGGTACATGATAGAAATCCCTTCCTAGGGGTTGGGACCATCATGTTCTTCCTATGGACCAACGATGGAGGCCTTAGGTTCTCTCTTCGAAAACCTTCTCCCACTTAATCTTTTGAAGTCAAGGTTTTATTTTGAAATTATGCATGAACAAATTTAATATGAGCGGCACTCCCTATTCTATATGACATGTTATCAATATACATGGTAAATCATATTATAATGCAGACAAGCAAAGCAATCAAGCAAAGCTACAAGCATAATAATAATAATAACCGTAATATTATGGTTCCACCCTAGAGAATAGAAAAACTAAGATTACAAGAGAACAATCGAGACATTTATCGATTCTTCATCCTTGAATCCTCAAGCTGTATCCTTCTTCATGTAATATCCATCTTCAAGTCCTCAATCCTGTATGAATCGAACACTTCATATTTCCGGTCATATCCAAATTTAATGTTTCTCATAATCGTCCCAAAAATAAAATTAAAACTGCACTGGAAAAATCGCACCTTTTCTGGACACCTGGCAGCTCTCGGTCGGCAGGCCGATCTGGGTGATCGGTCTGCGGATCATGGTGGTTCGGCCTGCCGAACATGAAGGTTCGGCCTGCCGGCAGAGCACCAAAATTTCTGCCCCACTGTCGGCCTGTCGGACCGTACGTCCGGCCTGCCGATCTGTGACCTTCGGCCTGCCGAACTGTGAGGTCCGGCATGCCGACCGAGCAGAAAACCCTCAATCCAGAAAATACAATTTTAATGCAATTCATCAATTTTATTTTCAACAATTCAAAAACATAAAATTAGAGACTCAGGAAATACCTGGAGGCGCCATCATCAATCTTTAAGTTCCGACTTCTCGTTCCGTCTTCTCCGAATAATTATTTAATTACAAAATTCTTACAAATTAAAAATTAAATAATAATTCCTAGACGGAGATGATAGTCCGCCATCTAATTACATGAAAAACTTAGATACACATTCTAACCTCTAAGGAACCATAACCGGTATTAATTAATTAATAAATAATTAAACAACAATTTAATCAACCATAATTAATTAATAAACATTCACCATATAATCCATGACAACATATATATTATATAGAAACCTAGAGTGCCATCTCTCTATAAAATTTAATTCAAGCATTGGAGAGATTAAGATCACAAAATTTATGCATATAACATGATCACAAACTTGCAAATTTATGTAAAAACCTCGGCTCTGATACCAATTGTTGGAAACAAAGTGCGCAACGGAATTTTTAAAATTTTTCATCAGAGTATTTTCCAAAACACAAGTTTGACATGTTATATGTATAAATTAAACAGATCTTACTAACCTCAGTGTGGCAAAGAACCTCCGCGACCTGTGTAGAGGAAGTAACGTTCCAGAAGAGCCTCAACCAACTGGTCTTCTTTGCTATTCTCTATCCACAACCGGAGTGAGTGTGGGCTCACACGTACAGCTCTTCCACCGGCGACTCTCCTTCCAACCAATAGAGAGAACCCAAAGCTAGTGTTCGTGATTTGTGAACAAAAGCTCTCAGGGAGTTTTCAGATGCTCACTAGAAGAGTATCACTCTTAATCTCTCAAATTGATCTGAGTAAATCATTAGACTCACTCCCTTTTTATACCTATTGGTCCTTGGGGTCAGTCCATATCAGATTAGGTCTCAAAAATCGAAACAGAATCAAGTTCGGATCAATATCTGATAAGATACGCGTGAAAAACGCGTAATCTTAACTGTCGCGGTCGGCATGCCGAACTGTGTGATAGGCAGGCCGAACTGGCCAGTTCGGCAGGCCGAACTTTCTGATATGCAGGCCGAACTGCCGAGAAAAATCTCCGTGAATCTTTTATTTTCCACCCGAGATTCTAAAGGATAAAGTCTCAGTTTTGATTCAAATAGCCCAATAGAAAAGATATCTGATCAAAACAAACTTTATCAAGATAATCTCTAAGAAAATAAATCAATTAACAATAATTCTACAAGTTTATCTTGTTCTAATTGTCCAAAATTAAAACAACCGATAAACAGACAAGAATTATCCGAAAGCCATAATTCAACAAGTTCATCTTGAACTAATTTCTTACATAATTAATTCAACCGATAAACAGACATGAATTATTTGATTCTTATAAATTTTAAACCAATCTGATAAATCCGACATAAGTCACCAATTATTGGAAAAACACGCCGTGTCGTTACAGGATTTTGTGAGCTAGCAAAGGGGACCAAAATGGACCTGTAAAGTTCAAGCTCATGATAATTATGAAACCCAATATCCCAGATATACATTTCACAATTATCAACTCCAACGCTACTCCACTAAAAGCTTGGAGCTGCACTCTCGAACTTTATAGAATTACGAAGCTCGTGTAGCTAAGTCTCCATGACATATCATAGTGTATCGCATCCCCATATGATCATCCATAACCGGCTTAAGGACAAGTTCTGTCTTACCTTCCCGATTATTTTTATCTTACGTTCCATTGTCTCACCATTAGAAAACTTACCATCCAAAGATAGTATACCATTCGGTTACACCTATGTATCCAAATGGTTAGGCGCTCTAGTTTTCCAATTACAGAACAACGCATATAAGAGGATATCATTACTCCTAAAGAGGAGCTATGGATTCCATATCTATGAATAACAAGTCTACGCTACCAAGAGTCATGCCTCCAACGTACCGGCATGCATGCCACTATAGAGATGTGGGAGTCACCCATTGGTACATCAAAAGACACAAGTCGAGACAACGGGCCCATTATTCATCTCAGGATTAAGATACAATACAAATGATTGTCTAAAGTGAATCGATTTGCCAAGACAGAATTATTAATCCAAATCAATTCACTTTATGTCCCGATCCAACACATCGTCACCTATGACAACGCGCCAATGTTTCTATTCACGGAGTCCAACTCCGATGGCCAAGACAAACCATCTCCCAAAAGGGATATAGACAACATAACAATCTTTACATTAATAAAGCGCCCAACTTTATTCCCTCGATTGCGGATCATATATTTTAGACCATCACCTTAAGAGTCGTGTCTACCGCATAATCATCCCATCATATGCCCAACTCTTAAGGTTTAGACTGACAGTCTCAGACTACTGTTTGCTTATCATACATTCAACAAATATGAACGTAAAGAGGACAATATTTGGTATATATATAAATGAATAAATTCTTTATTGATAAAAATGTCTCCAAAAACGTTTTACATTTTTACTCCTTAGAGCATACATGTCTAACAAACTGTCTCATCAAATTGACAATCGACAAATCGTGTCGTAAAGAGGTCACCTGTCAAGGGTTCGAGATATTTAATTATTGATGGGGATTCAAATCCAACATAAATTCCCAGTCTCCTTTAAGGACCCATCTTAGTACGTTGTGGTGAAGCAATTGGGACATATACTGCACAACCAAAAATTCTCAGATGGGAAATATCTAGCTCTTTACCATAAACAAGCTGTAATGGGGAGTATTTATGATATGTAGTAGGCCTTATGCGAATAAGTGCTGCAGCATGTAATATGGCATGTCTCCAAGCAGAGCTAGGCAATTTTGTTCTCATAAGTAAAGGCCTAGCAATTAATTTCAACCTTTTAATAAAGGATTCTGCTAATCTATTTTGAGTGTGCACATGAGCAACAGGATGCTCAACAGTAATCCCAATTGACATGCAGTAATCATTAAAGGCTTGGGATGTAAATTCTCCTGCATTATCCAGATGAATTTTCTTGATTGTATAATCTGGGAATTGTGCTCGTAATCGGATTATTTGAGCAAGGAGTCTCGTAAATGCAACATTGCGACTAGATAATAAGCAAACATGTGACCAACATGTTGATGCATCTATTAAGACCATAAAATACTGAAATGGTCCACATGATGGAATAATAGGCCCACATATATCTCCTTGAATTTGTTCTAAAAATGTAGGAGATTCAATTGTAACTTTCATTGGGGATGGCCTTATAATTAGTTTTCCTTAAAAACAAGCAGCACATGAAAAATCTTTGGACAAAAGAATCTTTTGGTTCTTTAAAGGATGTCCATTTGAATTTTCTATAATCCTTCGCATCATTATTGAACCCAGATGACCTAAACGGTTGTGCCAAACAATAAAATTCCTTGAATCTTTGGATTCTTCGTTCATCACCACATAGGATTCAATTGGATTTATAAATGTATAATACAATCTAGAAGAGTATACTGGTAGCTTTTCCAATATTTGTTTCCTTCCTGAGACGTTAGACGTAATGTCACGCCCCGGAGTACGGGAGGTAACGTGGCGGTTTATTTAAATTAATTAAATAAGAATTTAATTAAAACCAATGGTTTGAGAATCAAATTAAGTGAGAAATAAGAAGATTTCAACCATGTTTTATAAAAGAATTTATAAATATTAAGCAAGGAATAAAAATTAATAAAGAACCGCGAGTATGGGTTCCACAACCCACAACTTGTGCACACACATGGTTCTGACAATATCATGAATACAATTACAGTCCAGATACAAATAAAATTAAATCTTACATGCCTTGATTAAATAATACAAAATATAAATAATCCTCTTATTGCTCCTGAGTTCGGTCCGAAGAATCCTCTCCAAACCCAAATGGGAAACCACCTAGAGGGGGGGAAAATTTAAAACAGTAAAACGTGAGCGAAAGGCTCAGTAGGACTATGTTTTATAAAATGATTTAATGCAAAGAAACATATCATTGTTTGGAGTACTCAAAAGAAAACTTTAAATAAATAAGTAAATAAATAAATAGATAATTTGAGTAGAGCCATCCTGACACAGAACAGTCTACTTGTACAATCGAAAACATCATTTTCCTTTTACCTAGGCAAACCATGATATCACCACCGTAGTGGCCCAGCTGGGTTTCGGGACCTGCCCCCAAGGTCGATCGCTACACGACCCGATCTTTGATATGGCATCATGCCTTTGTGTTTATCATCATTATCATTCAAAACCCAATTACCGAGTGTTGTCAATTACGTTCATTATGAAATTCATTTCATAATCACGGTATATTAAAATATAATCGATAAAACCATTTTCAAACAACCGTTGAAAACATTTTGATAGAAATCCTTTTCAAAGCCAAATCATTTCAAAACCAGGCTACCAAGGAAATAGGATAGAAGTCCTACCTCAATACTCGTGCCGGTGCCCCACACCATAATCCCGGTCCGCTATACGTTAGCTCCACGGAACCACGAACGATCCTAGATACAAACTAAGTCAATCAATATCTAGTTCGAGACATTCTATGTTACTAAACCATTTCATGATGTCCTAGTGTGCCATTTGTACCTTTGAAATCATTCTATAAGGTTGGGATTTAAATCAGGGTTCAAAACAGTGAAAACGGGTGAAAAATCACAAAATTTTCCATGCCTCGGTCGGCCTGCCGGACTCCTTGCTTCGGCCGGCTGAACTGCACAGTTCGGCCTGCCGGAAGCAAAGTTCGGTCGGCCGAACACTTCCCCAGGTTCGGCCTGCCGGTCGAAAGAACACCGGCCTGCCGATCCCTATTCCGGCCTGCCGAACACGCAGTTCGGCCTGTCGAACTGGGAAAACCCAGAAATCCCAGCCACGGGTTTCTCGATCCCCAAAATTCAAATATTGATTCTAACCTGTTTTTCTCAAATCTCAGGCATGGAAAACATTCATAGATAATAGAAAAATATATTAGAACATGTTTGGACTCATTTAAACAGGATTTAAACTCGAAATCCTCAAAAATCCAAAAATGAGAAAATGAGGAGAAAAATGAAAAATCTTGAATTCGATTCGTTTTTCTTTAATTTAAGCTTAGATTCTAGTTGTTCTAAGTTCATTTAACTCAAATCCACGGTTTTCTAAGCTTAAACAAACCTAGATTTCAAAAATGCACAAAATTGAAAATTTTGGAAAAAGTTTAGAAATTTCAAAACTAACCTCGAATCGAAGCTTCAATTCGCATTCTCGGTTGCTAAATCACGTCCCCGAGCCTCCTCCTTGCTATCCCAAAGCTTGGATTCGAAATTGGGTTTAAAAATTTGAGAGAGATATAGAGAGAGAGAGAGTGCCGAGAGAGAGATCACGAGGAAGAGAGAGAGAGATGCGTGAGAGTGAGGAGAGAGAGAGAGAGAGAGGAAGGAAATAAATAGAGAAAATCGGTGGGCGGTTTTACTGTGCGAAAACCATGTGCCGCCCACGGTTTTGCAAAACGGAGTATTTTCAACATTTTACAAATTGTTGTGTTTTAAAACTCAAAACATCATTTTAAAATAATAAGAAATCATTTAAATGCATCAATTTAACAAAACAACCAAAAACTAAAAATCCAACCAAGTAATCAAATAAATGTTAAAACGTTAATTATGGCACACTAATTCATCATTTATATTACATTAACATTAAATAAATTTCAGGGCGTTATAACTCTCCACCCCTAAAAGAAATTTCGCCCTCGAAATTTACAACTCATTTCAGAAACAAAACAAATGCGGATACAATTCTTGCATACTCGACTCTAGTTCCCAAGTGGCTTCATCAACCCCATGATGCTGCCACACGACCTTTACCAACGGTATCTCACGACGACGCAAGCTAATCACTTTCCGGTCGATAATCTGAATCAGCACTTCTTCGTACGTCGTATCTTCCTGAACCTGCACATCGCGAAACTAAACTATCTTACTCTGCTCAGGTGGACACTTCCTAAGCATCGACACATGAAACACATCGTGAACATGAGAAAGTTTGGGCGAAAGATCAAGCCAATAAGCGACCACACCAACACGCTGAGTGATCTCGAACGGCCCAATATACCTCGGTGCGAGATTCCCACTCACTCCGAACCGCATAGTTCCCTTACGAGGCGATACCCTCAAGAGAACGAAATCTCCAACCGCGAACTCTAAAGGCCTACGTCTCCTATCCGCGTAACTCTTCTGCCGACTCTGAGCTGCCCTCAACCGATCTCGAATCACCGTGACTTTCTCGTTGCTATCACGAATCTCATCTGGCCCAAGAATAACCCTATCTTCCGGCTTGGCCCAACACACAGGTCACCGACACGGTCGCCCATACAACGCCTCAAACGGTGCCATACCAATACTCGCCTGATAACTGTTGTTGTACGCGAACTCTGCCAAATGCAAACATTGCTTCCAGTTTTCGCCGAAGTCCAACGCACAAGTTCGCAACATATCCTCGACAACCTGAATAACCCGCTCAGACTGCCCATCAGTCTGAGGATGAAACGCCGTACTGAAGTTCAAATTCGTACCTAAAGCCTCCTGAAAACTCCTCCAGTACTTAGCATTAAACCTGGTGTCTCGATCAGAGGTGATGGACAAAGGAACTCCATGCAACCTCACAACGTTCTGCATATACAACTCCCCGAGAACCTTCCTAGAACACGTCGACCTAAACAGAATGAAATGCGTCGATTTCGTCAACCTGTCGACCATAACCCAAACTGCATCATGCCGCTGCTCCATCCTCGGCAAACCCGTGAGGAAATCCATCGTCACATGCTCCCATTTCCACCCTGGAATAGGAAGCGGCTGAAGCTGACCTGCAGGCTTCTGATGCTCGGCTTTCACCTGAAGACACGTCGAACACTTGGCCACGTACTCACGAACATCTTTCTTCATGCCTCTCCACCAATACTGCCTCTTCAAATCGTGATACATCTTGGTGCTCCCTGGATGAATAGCGAACTGAGACCTATGGGCTTCTTCTAGAACGGCTTTCGTCACCTCGGTGATAACTGGAACTGCAAGACGCTCCTGGAAGTACAACGATCCATCTGCATGCACGCTCCATTCCTCGAACTGCTCCCCGTTCTGAATCCACGACCAAATCCCCAGCAAATGCCGATCCTACCACTGATTTTGCTTCACCATCCGAACAAGAGCTGGAGTCGCTTCCACGTGATATAACGAAACTCGATCACAGTCTTCATGATACCGTAGCCGATACTCAGTCACTGTCGCATCCCTGCTCCAGTCCTCAAAAATCAAACAAGCGAGAATCCCTGAAGACTTCTTGCTAAGCGCATCCGCGACCACATTAGCTTTCCCGGGATGATACTGCAACGCGAAATCATAATCCTCCATGTACTCTACCCATCTACGCTGCCTCAAGTTAAGATCCCTCTGAGTGAACAAATACCTCAAACTCTTGTGATCGGAGAAGACCTAAAACGATGCTCCATACAAGTAACACCTCTAAATCTTCAGCATGTAAATCACCGCCGCAAGCTCTAAATCATGAGTAGGATAATTCCGCTCATGAGGTCGTAGCTGTCTCGATCCGTACGCAACCACACGTCCATAATGCATCAACACGCATCCAAGTCCGCGCCCTGAAGCATCCGCATAAACCTCATACGGCTCGTTACTGCTGGGAATAACCAACACTGGAGCTGAAGTCAACCGGTTCTTCAATTCCTGAAAAGCAAGCTCACAATCTTCATCCCACTCAAACCAGACATTTTTCTTGATCAACGGAGCTGTAATCTTCGAAAAATCCTTTACAAATTTCCTGTAATATCCAGCAAGACCTAAGAAGCTGCGAATCTCTGCTACATTCCTTGGTCGTTCCCACTCCAATATAGCTTCAATCTTGGACGGATCCACTGAAATACCATGCTCCGAGATAACATGACCTAGAAACTTGACCTCAGTCAACCAGAACTCACACTTTTCCCTCTTAGCATACAACTGGTGCTCCCGCAGAGTCTGAAGCACGATCCAGAGATGCTGCTTATGCTCCTCCCAAGTCTTAGAATACACAAGAATATCATCGATGAACACGATCACGAACTGATCCAAATACAGCCTAAATATCCTGTTCATCAAATTCATAAAAGCTGTCGGAGCATTCGTCAACCCAAACGACATAACCAGGAACTCAAAATGCCCATACCGAGTCCTAAAAGCTGTCTTGGGAACATCCTCTTACTTGATCCTCAGCTGATGATAACCTGAGCGCAAATCAATCTTTGAGAAGTACCGCGAACCTCCCAACTGATCAAACAACTCATCAATCCTAGGCAAGGGATACTTGTTCTTCACCGTAACACGATTCAGCTGCCGATAATCCACACATAACCTGAGAGTCCCATCGTGCTTCTTAGCAAACAAAACCGGTGCTCCCCACGGAGATGTGCTATTTAGAATATACCCCTTATCAGCAAGCTCTTGAAGTTGCTTCCTCAATTCCTTCATTTCTGTCAGCGCCATCCGATAAGGTGCCATAGAAATCGGTGATGTCCCTGGAAACAACTCGATATCAAACTCAATCTCCCGATGCGGTGGTAATCCTGGCAACTCGTCGGGGAAGACATCCTCGAACTCATCAACCACCGGAATCGCTAAATTGCCTTTCAGAACATAGGGCTCGCAATCCAGGTTGGCAAGAAAAGCACAACAACCTAGATTCCTTCGCCCTCCTAGACACGACTTCATGAGACGCTCACTCATTAGCCAATCATCACCACCCTAGTAAGTGATCATCGTCCCCTTATCAGACACTAGGGTCACTTTTCTAAGTTGGCAGTCCATGACTGCACTATACCGGGACAACCAGTCCATCCCTAGAATCACATCATAGGAGCTCATGGGGAGTATAATCAAATCACTTTTCAAAATCTCATCCCCAATCTTTATTTTACAAGATTAACACATACAATTTACACACACCCGCCCTAAGGGAGAAGTTATAACTAGGGGTTCATTAAACTCTTCTATCTCTAATCCCAAAGCATGTACAAAAGAACTCAAAATGAGAGAATGAGAGGCACCGGTATCAAATAAAACGCGAGCTAAAGATCTAGAAACCAAGATCATACCATCAACAACCGCGTTACCAACATGAGAATCTGATCCTCCAGATGCCATTGCATGAACCTGCACTGGCGCCTTTCCTTTTCCTCTATCGACATTGCTGGGTCCTGGATTACTCAGCCGATGCTGCTGAGATGGAGACGACTGCACACTACCTGTACTCGGTGCTCGATACTGAGGAACACTGCGCTGAAAATACTGCGGCTGCTGCCCCCGTGCCAGATATGAGAATTGCTGAGGAGAGAACTGCAGATACTGCAACTGCGGGTACTGCGGAGGCGGAGGTAGGGTCTGAGGCTGAGACGAACGACTGGCATCCTCCCCGGTCTGAGATCCAAGACGAGCACTCCTGATCGGGCAATTCCTCTTGATGTGTCCGGGCTGCTGACAGAAATGACAATGGAAGCTGTAGGGATTGCTGCGCCCGCTGCCAGACGAACTGCTGCTACCACTGGTTGCACCGCCTTGCTTGCCCTTCCCTGGAGCTGGACGACTACTGGTGCTCTTCCTACCACTCCTCTACGGTCCTCCTGAAGCCTTGGCTCGGTCCTCACAATACTGCACATAATCATTCTCCACGGAGATCGCCGACGACACAAGCTCTCCGAAACTCCTAAGCCGTAGAGCAACCAACTGCCGCCGAATAGGAGCCTTGAGTCCTTCCTGAAACTTAATACATTTCTCACGCTCCGATGCCACCGCTGATGGAGCAAACCTAGCCAACTCATTAAACTTTGCCTCATATTCCCGAACTGACAGATCACCCTGCTGCAACCTGTAGAACTCAGCTACCTTCTGATCTCTATACCCCTGTGGAAAATACCGATCATAGAACAGCTCCTCGAACCTGTCCCAACTGATATCACCACCGCGCTCCAGACGCTTAGCTTGTTTCCACCAAGTGTTAGCGCCACCCTCGAGCTTGTACGCAGCAAACTCCACACGATACTCCTCAGGCACACCAAGAGTATCCAAATGCTTTAGGATCAAATCCAGCCAATACTGTGCTAACTGTGGATCCCCATTGCCATCAAAAGTCAGAATAGATGCCCGCCAGAATTCCTTAAAGTATGCATGCTGACTACCAACATCAGAATCCCCCGGCCTAGCCCTGGCTGCCATCTACGGAAAGCCGCAAACATAGACCTCATCATGCTTTCGGCATCAGCTGTCGAATGACGTCTAGGTGCCATTCTCTAACTTCTGAAAACAAAATTTGGACTGTCAGAGGTATTTCATTATCAAACCTATGTGTGCACAATTCCCAAGGTTCATAACCTTGAGCTCTGATACCATTCTGTCACGCCCCGGAGTACGGGAGGTGACGTGGCGGTTTATTTAAATTAATTAAATAAGAATTTAATTAAAACCAATGGTTTGAGAATCAAATTAAGTGAGAAATAAGAAGATTTCAACCACGTTTTATAAAAGAATTTATAAATATTAAGCAAGGAATAAAAATTAATAAAGAACCGCGAATATGGGTTCCACAACCCACAACTTGTGCACACACATGGTTCTGACAATATCATGAATACAATTACAGTCCAGATACAAATAAAATTAAATCTTACATGCCTTGATTAAATAATACAAAATATAAATAATCCTCCTATTGCTCCTGAGTTCGGTCCGAAGAATCCTCTCCAAACCCAAATGGGAAACCACCTAGAGGGGGGGAAAATTTAAAACAGTAAAACGTGAGCGAAAGGCTCAGTAGGACTATGTTTTATAAAATGATTTAATGCAAAGAAACATATCATTGTTAGGAGTACTCAAAAGAAAACTTTAAATAAATAAGTAAATAAATAAATAGATAATTTGAGTAGAGCCGTCCTGACACAGAACAGTCTACTCGTACAATCAAAAACACCATTTTCCTTTTACCTAGGCAAACCATGATATCACCACCGTAGTGGCCCAGCTGGGTTTCAGGACCTGCCCCCAAGGTCGATCGCTACACAACCCGATCTCTGATATGGCATCATGCCTTTGTGTTTATTATCATTATCATTCAAAACCCAATTACCGAGTGTTGTCAATTACGTTCATTATGAAATTCATTTCATAATCACGGTATATTAAAATATAATCGATAAAACCATTTTCAAACAACCGTTGAAAACATTTTGATAGAAATCCTTTTCAAAGCCAAATCATTTCAAAACCAGGCTACCAAGGAAATAGGATAGAAGTCCTACCTCAATACTCGTGCCGGTGCCCCACACCATAATCCCGGTCCGCTATACGTTAGCTCCACGGAACCACGAACGATCCTAGATACAAACTAAGTCGATCAATATCTAGTTCGAGACATTCTATGTTACTAAACCATTTCATGATGTCCTAGTGTGCCATTTGTACCTTTAAAATCATTCTATAAGGTTGAGATTTAAATCAGGGTTCAAAACAGTGAAAACGGGTGAAAAATCACAAAATTTTCCATGCCTCGGTCGGCCTGCCGGACTCCCTGCTTCGGCCGGCTGAACTGCACAGTTCGGCCTGTCGGAAGCAAAGTTCGGTCGGCCGAACACTTCCCCAGGTTCGGCCTGTCGGTTGGAAGAACACCGGCCTGCCGATCCCTATTCCGGCCTGCCGAACACGCAGTTCGGCCTGCCGAACACGCAGTTCGGCCTGTCGAACTGGGAAAACCCAGAAATCCCAGCCACGGGTTTCTCGATCCCCAAAATTCAAATATTGATTCTAACCTGTTTTTCTCAAATCTCAGGCATGGAAAACATTCATAGATAATAGAAAAACATATTAGAACATGTTTGGACTCATTTAAACAGGATTTAAACTCGAAATCCTCAAAAATCTGAAAATGAGAAAATGAGGAGAAAAATGAAAAATCTTGAATTCGATTCGTTTTTCTTTAATTTAAGCTTAGATTCTAGTTGTTCTAAGTTCATTTAACTCAAATCCACGGTTTTCTAAGCTTAAACAATCCTAGATTTCAAAAATGCACAAAATTGAAAATTTTGGAAAAAGTTTAGAAATTTCAAAACTAACCTCGAATCGAAGCTTCAATCCGCGTTCTCGGTTGCTAAATCACGTCCCCGAGCCTCCTCCTTGCTATCCCGAAGCTTGGATTCGAAATTGGGTTTAAAAATTTGAGAGAGATATAGAGAGAGAGAGAGTGCCGAGAAAGAGATCACGAGGAAGAGAGAGAGAGATGCGTGAGAGTGAGGAGAGAGAGAGAGAGAGGAAGGAAATAAATAGAGAAAATCGGTGGGCGGTTTTACTGTGCGAAAACCATGTGCCGCCCACGGTTTTGCAAAACGGAGTATTTTTAACATTTTACAAATTGTTGTGTTTTAAAACTCAAAACATCATTTTAAAATAATAAGAAATCATTTAAATGCATCAATTTAACAAAACAACCAAAAACTAAAAATCCAACCAAGTAATCAAATAAATGTTAAAACGTTAATTATGGCACACTAATTCATCATTTATATTACATTAATATTAAATAAATTTCGGGACGTTACACGTAATATAAAGATATTCAACGTCTCTTTCATTTGTTGTCTCAATATGATAACCAATACGACGTATATCTTTAAAACTTAGTAGATTTCTTTTTGATCTACTAGAATACATAGCGTCGTTAATCATAAACTTTGTGCCACCATGTAATAATATATTAGCACTACCAAAGCCCTCAATAAGATTTGCAACACTAGATATTGTACTAGCATTAGCTTTAGCTAATATGAGATTGGAAAAATATTTATCTTTGAGAATAGTGTGTGTTGTTCCACTGTCCACTAGGCAAAAGGCTTCATCATTAACTTTAATACTGGTGGAATGATTTTTGAAATCCATGTCTCTTCATGAAAAATAAAACAAAGAGATAAGAAAATAATATACTAAACACAATCCTTTTTTTATAAGAAAATATATGGAGATTACAAACCATAATAAAATCACACCGAAATTACAACCAAACTAAATTAAAAAAAATCGAAACATATTAAAAATTATGGTCACACCAGAAAAAAAAAAAAAACCAAACGGGATAGATTGGTGGGAGAACATCTTTTCAAGCCATATTGATGTTTCCCTCGGTAATTAAATTCTCAAAATTTCATCATGATTCTCAAAGAAATCTGCAACGTCCAAGTGTGTAAAATCTGTAGGATCATGGCGTTCAGTAAAGTTTGTCTCAACAAAGTTTGCCTCTGCACCTTTTTCTTTCTCCTTTAAGGAAGCTTGGTAAAGATCAACAAAATGTTTAGACGTGCGATACGTATGTCTCCAATGTCCTTTCATGCCACATCTATGGCAAGTATCTTCATTGTTCTTAGGGGCTTTATTCTGAAAACCCTTTTCTTCTTGTTTCTCCTCATTCTTCTCCCATTTTTGATGGTGAGATGCAACTTTCTTGAAATTTGAGGAGTTTTGGTTATAGTAACCACGACCAAGACCACGTTCATGACCACAACCTCGACCGCGACCGCGACCACGTCCACGTCCACGCCCACGTCCACGTCCACCATGCCGACCATGCCCAATATCTTCAACATATGCCGCATTCGCTTCAGGGAATGGCATTGATCCAGTTGGGCGAGATTGATGATTTTTCATCAATAGTTCATTATTTTATTCAGCAACAAGAAGACATGATATTAATTCAGAATATTTCTTAAAGCCTTGCTCTTGATATTGCTATTGCAAAAGCACATTAGAGGCATGAAAAGTAGAGTATGTTTATTCTAACATGTCTTCATAAATAACACTCTCTCCGCATAATTTTAATTGAGAAGTAATTTTAAACATTGCTGAATTATACTCGCTCACAGTTTTAAAATCTTGTAGTCGTAGGTGCATCCAATTATAGCAAGCTTTAGGAAGAATTACAGTCTTCTGGTGGTCATACCTTTCCTTTAAATTATTCCAAAGGACATATGGATCTTTTACCGTCAAATATTCAATTTTCAATCCTTCATGGAGATGATGACGAAGGAATATCATTGCCTTTGCGTGATCCTGTGAGGATGCGTCATTCCCTTCTTTTATTGTATTACCAAGATTCATAGCATCAAGGTGGATCTCAGCATCAAGAGTCCATGCCAAATAATTATTGCCAGAAATATCAAGAGCAACGAACTCTAGCTTTGTAAGATTCGACATTGTATGAACTAGTATACGATAAAATAAAGTCAATGAGAATTACAATAATTTATTCTTAATTAATTAACAAAAGGACAAAAATTTACAATATGAGAATACCAAATATCATGCACGTGCATAGAAAATAAAAAATATTGTAATAAAATTTTCATTGAAAATCATGTCATTAAAACTAATTGAAAAAAAAAATAGCATATTAATGATAAAAGAAAACTTATACAATAAATTAATTTTTTTAATTATATAGTTATTGATGATAAAAGAAATAATTTGTTAAGGTAATAAAATGGAATTAATAATATAACAATTAATTATAACAAAGATGGATTATACAACTACTAACCTAAAAGTAAATGTAATACATCAAATAGTTAACACTACACAAATGTATAACATATCAATAACGTGATGGATGGTGAAATTGCTAGAATTAATTTTACATGAGAAAAAAAAATTAATGAAATGATCAAAAGTCAATAGAAATACCAATCTCAAAGAAGGAGTGTGCAATTGATATAAAGCTATATTCAATAATAGATAAAGTAGACATGTCCTTAGAATTGTGAGAGAGAATGGCTATACTACATAAAACATCAGTGAAGATATATGCACAATATACCTTTCAAAACGAGAAGTGATTGAACCAAAGAGCAATCAACACATGTAAAAGCTCACAGACAAGAGACTCGTGCTGATAACGTATTATGAAATAAAGCAAAGTGTAACAAAAGACTAAAGAGAACAATAGAGAAAGACAAGAGAAAATTGGAGACAAAACAACTTTCTATACTTTTACTTGTGAGGGATAAAACTTACAAGCTTAGTACAACTGCTATTTATAGGCCAAGTCATCATTCTAGAGGTAATGGTAATAGACATAACTTACATAGGTTTCATATACAATTAAAGGAGACATAATGCACAATATTAAGAGGGATTTAATGGGTTGATAATGTGGTCTAAATGTGAATTATAAATTTGTAATAAAATGTTTGCATGTAACTCATGGAATACCAAGAGGTGGCATCCACACATACTTGATTCACAACAGAGAGATAATTTAAAGCGGAATGATTATGGTGAAGTTAGAAACCCTGGAGCCTTAGCTTATTGATTATCCTCTACTATCCTTTGCATTCTCTTTTATTTTAGTTTTCTTGTTTTCATTTCATCATCTTTATTGTTATTTTGACTCATTTGAATACAATTAGGGTTAACATAATTTCGCTAATTAATAACAATTAATTTTTGTGGGACGATACTCTATACTCATAAATCTTATTACTTGACAACGATAGCGTACATTTGTGTTCATGAATTTTAGCAACAAGTTTTTGACGTCGTTACAAGGGATTGATTTTGTTTTATAAATATCAATGCCAAATAGCCTTAGTTTTAATTCAAATTCTTATTTTTATTTTCTTTTATTTATGGTTGTTTATGTTTCTATTCTACGGGCGTTATTCTTAGGTGCATGAGACTGTCTGGAAGCTCTGACTTGTTTCCTTCCAATTCTAAGATTGAGTGCACTTGTCATAAGAACAGGAGAAAAGGGAAGCCACTAGATAGTTGCAAGAAGATATGCATGATGCATGAAGGGTAGACGTTAAGAACAATCAGCAAGAAGCAAAGAATCATCAGGCATTACATGACTATGTTATGCCTATTGCCACAGGGATCATTTTAGGAATTCAACGCCCCATAATTCCAGCCAACAATTTCGAGATTAAGTTGGCTATTATTTAAATGGTGCAAGATCAATTTAGCAAATTATCCAATGATGATCCCAATGCTCCCCTAGCCACTTTTCTTGAGATTTGTGAAACCCTAAAGCCCAATGGCATTTTTGATGATGCCATTAAACTTAGATTGTTCTCATTTTCACCTTGGGATAAAGCTAAGAGTTGATTAAACTTTTTACCAGCTTGGACCATGGCTACTTGGAATGCTCTAGCCCAACGATTTATGGCCAATTTCTTTCCACCAGCAAAAACGGACAAGATACAAAATGATATTACAACTTTCAGCCAGCACGATATGGAGTCACTTTACGAAGCCTAGGAGAGATTCAAAGACACGTTGAGAAAATGCCCACATCATGGACTTCCTGAATGGTTACGATTTTAAATGTTCTATAATGGTTTGAGTAGTTCAACTAGAACTCTTGTAGATGCTACAACGGGAGGTGCTTTAATGAGTAAGACACATGAAGAAGCCTATAACTTGCTAGAAGAGATGGCCGCTAATGTATAACATGGCCAACCAAGTATGCTAGTCTAAGAAGGGCTTTTTAAAGTACATGAAATTAATGCCTTCACGACACTCACTACTTAAGTAGCTATGTTGTCTAAGCAATTTGATTCCCCGACTACAAATTCCATTCACATTACCCTTGAAGTGTGATTTCTACAAATGGAGCCTATGCTAGTACTGAATGCCAAGTTGGTAACACAATTACTCCATCACAGCCGGAACGAGCATAACAATCCTTTAGGGATGGTAACACAAGTTTGTAGGAATCTTCAATCTGTAGCAAAACAATCCTTTCTCCAATTCATACAATTAGGGATGGTGAAATCATCCAAATCCTTCATGAAAAACAATTAGAATGTTGTGAAGCCAGACCCTGTTGTTCAACCTCAACCAAATAAGGTGACATTGGAAGACACTCTTGCCTTATTCACCATGAATACAAGCTAAATCAGGACAGGGCCAGAGGACACTTTGCAAAGCAAGAAACTGTTATTCAAAGTCAGCTTTCAAACATGCTCTCTACAAGACCACAAGGCTCTTTGTCAAGCAACAATGAGACCAATCTGAAGGAGCATAAAAAAGTTATCACTCTTCAAAGTGGTAAGAAGTTGAAGGATCCTGTCAAAGCAAATGATGATCGAAAGCCACCAGAGCCTACAAAGAAGAGTTGTCTGACCAACCAAAGACAAAGCCTCAAAAAAGAAGCTGATAAGCCAAAGTCAAAGCTGTTTCTACATAATCCTTTGCCATGTGTTCCACCTATTCCATAATCAGCAGTTTCATAAACAGAAATTAGATAAGCAATTTTCTAAGTTTCTTGATGTATTTAAGAAATTGCATATTAACATCGTGTTTGTAGATGCTTTGGAACAAATTCCCAACTATGTGAACTTTATAAAGGAAATCTTTGCTAACAAAAGGAAACTAGAGTTGTATATGATAGTTGCACTTACTGAGGGGTGCAGTGTTATTTTGTTGGAGAAATTGCCGCCTAAGCTAAAGGACCCATGGAGCTTTACTATAACATGCACCATTGGGAATTCATTCTTTGACAAAGCTTCTTGTGGTTTGGGTGCCAGTGTCAATGTAATGCCTTTTTCTATATATCAAAAGTTAGGTTTAGGGGAAGCAAAGCCAACAACAGTAATTCTACGATTAGCAGACAAGTCCATCAAGTATCTAAGAGGAATCATCGAGGATGTTTTAGTAAAGATTGACAAGTTTATCTTACCAACGGATTTTATTGTTCTTGAAATGGAGGAAAATCAAGAAATCCCAATCATTCTTGGCTGAAGTGATTTAGCTTCACTTGAACCTTATGGCTTAAGTGCATGTGGCTTTTATCATTTATTTAACAATACTCATTATCCAATGTACATTTTTCTGTACTACCAATTGTGGATGATTTTATTATTATTATTATTATTATTATTATTATTATTATTATTAGTATTTAAATTAGATTATCTTGTTTATGATAATTCAACTTGAAAATATTTAAATTGTAATTATCTTAGATGATGTAGAAAAACATCGTTGCCTATTTTGTGATTTGACGAATTTTATCAGTGCATGTGTCACACACCAATAGGGATGTTTCCTCATTGGTGGCGTAGACCACAAGGAAATATCCTCGTGGTGGGTGTGATTATCAGGTAAGCTTAGGAGATAATTTTTCCAAGTTTTTGAGTTTGAATAGAACTCCAATTCCTTCTATCACACTCTATAAATAGAGACCTTAGGTCTCCATAATTCTAGTCTACTAAAGTGCAAACTCCAGAGAGAAAGAGACCAAATTGCTCACCTTTAGCAATTTGAAACTCTTGTGCACTTTTGTATTTGGAAGGAGAAACCTAAAGTAGAAGATCTATTGAGTTGTATCAAAACCACAATGTTCTGCTCAAGGAGAATAGTGTTGAAGATTCGTTTGTGAAGATTTATAAAGTTTAGTTAGAAGTATGGTTTCCAATCCATGAGAGGAACATATAAATTAAATTATATATTAATTTATTGTTCATAAAATAATGAGTTAGTATCTTGTCAATTAAAATTTAAAAATTTTGTTGTGCCAATCTACATTGCATTTTCGAACAACGTACTAAATTTATTATTTCATTAAATTCATGTTTACCGTATGTGAGTTTATAAAACATGAACATAACTCATAATGCATAAAGTAGCATGTAATAGAAGTAGATAATTGGTCGTGTACACGGTTGCAAGTAATAAAATGGGAGTAAGAGTGTCGAATTCCACAGGAATGAGATTACTAGGTTTTTATAATCTTTGTTCAAGCATTTCTAATTTTATCAAGACAAACTTAATAATGGCAGTTTTAAATAAAAACAAGAAAGTACAATAAACTAAAATGAAAATAATAAAATAAAATCTATAGAATAATTAAAATTAAACAACCAATGATAAAATTGCATAGGGGAATTATTTCACCTAGTTTTCATTTCACTTGGTATTTGCCTAGATTATGGTCAATTTAATTTCTCAAGTTTATTGGCTAAGAATTTTCATGTATCTCAACTCTCCTCTCCCAAGTACACATTAGAGATTTGTTCAAATTAATTAATTGCAATATTCCTATTTAGAACCAATTAATAATGACTCCTTAAGTGTAAATTCTATTAATTAACCAGAAAGGAAATCATAAATCACCCAACTCTATAATGGCTTAGGTTGTGTTTCCCATTTCTAAGTAATAATTCTAAATATAAATCACCTAATTGATGATCAATCAATTAGAGGCATTTAAATAAAAAACACAAATAAAGGGAAAATAAAAATTAAATTGCAATAATCAAAGAGAATTATCCAATATCCAAACAGAAATTCAACTTGGGTCCATAGCCCCTAGAAAAAACAAGTTTGGCTACTCATAATTTCAAATTAAACCAAAATCAAATCATCGAAATGGGCTCCATACCAATTTTCATGGAAAATCAAAAGAAAGAAATGAGAGAAGAGGTAAACTAATTGGTTGAGCTTCCAAAAATGTCTTCTAGCCCTCCTTCTCCTCTTGTAATCCTTCAAAGTGGCTGCTATCAAAAACCCTCAAATCAGCTTGCCAAAAGTCCCTCATCAAAACCTTAAAATGGCTACTTATATGTGTCCAAAAACTTGGGACTTTTCCTCCAAAAATCAACCTTAAAATCAACACCATTCTTGAGTTAGAGGAAAACAATGCTGGAGTAGATAGGAATTGGCGTGGCCAGGCACATTTGAAAATGTTGGATTTGGGGTGGCACTTTTGACATGCGACTGCAAAATCAAAATAGCATTGGAGCATGCCTCAAACTTGGTAGCTGTGATCTTTCACTTGCGCAGCCGCAAAGATGGAATGACACTAGAGTGCCAGCACCCTAGTCCTCCGCACTAGGGCTCAAGCTTGATGGTTTAGGGAAGGAGATAAGTCACCTCATGCCAAAGAAGGGTTTCAAATTAGTTCTTTTCTTAGTAAAAACATAAGAATAGAAATAACATAAAAACATAAATGATTAAATTTTATTCAACTCAATAAAACATAACATGAAAAACTGGTAATGACTCAAAATTAGTAAAATATATAAGTGAAGATAACAAATAAATTCTATCTATCGATCAGAAACAAAATCAATATATCAATCAGAAACGTAAATAGCCATTACATTTTGATCATCATGTGGCAATCAAATCATATACATAACAAAATTTTCAAACATACGCTCAATTACTTTTACAACATGGTTCCATGTTGCGTTGTGTCCAAGCTTTTTGACGCCTTGGATTTATGGTCAATATGGCGTCGTGAGTTAAACGATATTCAACTCTCAAAGCTACATCTCATATAGACCAAATTTAAATTGTAGGACTTGTTTAGATGCGTCAGAAGAATTAAATTATATGAATTAAGTTTATCCAATTAGCTTTTTTTTTTGTTTAATAATTAATCATTGACCAGTCGAATCCCGCTGCCTCGGGGTGCTTCTCGATCAGGTACTCGCGAAGGTCTGTCATGCCGTGGTAGTAGAGGTCGGCATACTCCGGGGATGTTTTAAATTCTTCGTCGCACCGGCCAGGCGACCAGGGAGCTTGGCAACAAGGTGCTGGTGCTCCGCTTACAGGGATGTGAGCTACCCCTCAAGCTGTGTAACTCTATCCTCTGCCTCTCTAAGCCACCTCCTTGCCTCCTAGGCCTCGGCCTTAGCCTTTCGGGCTTCATCCTCGACTCGTGAGAGGGATTCCTTCACTCAATCCAGCTCAATGCTCTTATCATTGAGCTTCTTGTCAGAATCCTGCATCCGGAGGAAGGTCTTCTTGTGCATCTCCTTCTCCTTGTGGACCTCCCTGATCCCGGTGGAGTGCACCATGTGCAGAACGGCGCTCACCTGCAAGCAAAGGGGTCAGTCCTCGGCAACATGATAAAAGAATCCAACTATTGGTAAGCTCGGATACTTACAGAGGTGGCGGCTCGGAAGGCCGTGTTGTAGAGACTTTGGAAGTCCTCCCCCCGGATGTTCATGAAGAAGTCATCCTGAGGAACCGCATCTCCGAGGTGCTCCAGAACGACGCCACGATAGTTCGGACGCCTTCTCTGCACGTCCTCGGACGAGCCTCTGGCAGCCTCGCCTGCTGGAGTAACCTCTGGCGAGGCTCTGGTCGGTTGTGGCGGAGGTGGCGGGACTGAAGTGGAGACCTGCCTGGTACGGGGTGGAAGCTCGGGCCTCGGCGTCCGCTTATGCTTCCTCCTGGTGTCGACTGCCTTACCCTTTTGCTTCCTTAAACTCGCCATCTGGGCGTGTCTGTCGGCGTGGGAGGTCGGTGCCGTCATTTCTACAAAAGGAAATGCAAAGTCAAAGCGAGGTCGGGGTAAAAAAAAAAGTTCCGGGCTGACCTCCGATCCGGAGTTGATGAGACGGGTATAGGAACCTAATCACGTCCTCGAGGTCGTCGTCGGCTACAGGTGGCCCCGCATCGAAGGAGCCACTGGACGAGTCCTCAAAACTAGAAGTAGAAGGCTCCCTCGTCGGCCAACCTGGACCAGGAAGTGCTTGGCCCCGGAACGTCCGCGGTACTCGGACGAGTAATTGTAACCTGCCCGGCCGCCCGGGCAGGACGGACAACTCGGGGAAGACTGCTGGACTCCCCAAACCAGCCGTAACCGGATAAAGTGTCCTTCCTCAGAAGGAAGGACTGTTGTCTGGTTGATTCTGGCTTCTCGAACAGCTCATCCACTACCCTGATAATGCGGCTCGGTGCCCAAGGACGCTTGGTCCAAACGTGCCCCTGCTCGAACGACCTCGACACTTGCTGATCCTCGGGGACGGCCTCACCGGCTCGGGCTAGAAAGTTCCCCCCAGCATAGAACCACTCGTACTTCCATAATTTGCCCGAGTCGGGGTTGCCTAGGATAAAATCCTTCCGAAAGCCGGTGAAATAGTACCAGCTAGACTGCCGAGGAAGCTTCTTCATCTTGAATACTTGTTTGAAGGCCTCCAGCGACATCTCGATACTCCGATGGTACTTCCATAGAATGTACATCCCGATGAGCGACCTATAGTTGTTCGGGTTCAATTGGGCCGGGCACACGTTGAAGTCGTTGAGTGCCCGACGGAGAAAGCGGTGCAACGGTAGACGCAACCCAGCCCTGAAGAACTCGGCATAGAGCGTGATGCAGCCCTGAAGAACTCAGCATAGAGCGTGATGCATCCCTCCGGAGCGTCTAAGGGTGAATCCCCCTCACCGGGGACGGTGAGAATCACATCGTCCGGGATGCCATACTCGGCGCGTAGGTTCTCTAACCGTGACTCCGTGATGGCACTCGGATGGCCTGCCGTCGAGGTTTGCCCAGGTCGGCTTACCCGATATGCCGTCACACCCCGAACGCGGGTGACTTGGACCTCCTTCTCTATCTCTGGCTGCTCTGCCTCTGCCTCCTCGGCTGCATGCTCCTCATCGGAGATGTCAACCGTGATCACCCCCGCGACTTGGATGGGGGCCCCAGCACTCCGACCAGAGGTGCTCGGAGCATCCTTGCGGGCCCGAAGCTCGGCCCTCTCCCTTGGAAGAACTCGGGACGAGCCTGCTGTAGCCGCCCCTACATAAGGGTCTTGCTCCCTAGATGGCCTAATGAGCTTGCGCTCGTCCAGCATGTTTAAAAACTTCTGTTCGAGTACCGTCTAGGAATCGACCCTTAGGATTTGCTCCAGCCGGCCAGCCCCGTCCCGTCTTGGGGACGCCACTTCGGCGTCGGATTGGGTAGAAGAAGAGTTACTACTTTTCGCGCTACTGTCCGACTAGGAAACCTCTACGTTCTGGAAATCGGACAAATCACTCATTTTCACTCAAGGGAAATTACCTGCTAGGGTTCTCGGTAGCTCGGGAGATACGATCCTCGGCTATATAACTTGAGCTCGGCAGCTAAAACTCTTCGGGCATAAAATTTCTGAAAATGAAGTGCAAATTACAAAGAGGGTGGCCCTATTTATAGCCATTTTGGGCGGGAAACTTGAGCGCGAAAACCCAGGGGGCGCAATTAATACGCCTGACAGGCGCGCGACGGCCGCGATGCGACATGCGTCCCCCGTTTGACTCACGCGTCTTTTCACCTCACCCCACTTAGAAGTGTCGTTTGGCCTTCCTCCTTTGAGCCGACCTCACCCACTTGGCATAGTCCACCCGGCCGGACACCGACCAGGTGAACTGGGGGGCTAATGTTGAGGGTAAGCTTGGCGCCACCACCGAGGACCTTAACTTTAGTGGTCGGCTATTAAGCTCGGCAGATCCCAGGAAGCTTGCTATCGGCCCCCGACGCTTTATACTCTTCCCGAGGTGCTCCTCAGGCATCTAGGGCCTCGCCCCAAGAAGGCTGCCACCTTAGGATGTACGGTAGCTCTGGTCGGACCAACATTACTCATAAATAGACCGCTACTTGTCATTATAGGCCAACACAAGGCAGATACATCACCGTCCGATAGAGTCCAATCCATTGGGTGATGGGTGCGACACTTGTTACCTACTGCCTAACACACCTTGATGTGACACCCGGGTGGTGGGCAAAACCCACCTTACACCCGATCCAAGTGGTGGCCTATAAATAGGATGCATTTATGGCATTCTAGAGAGAGACTTCTTCTTCACACCTAACTAGCTGCCGACCTCTACCAAGCAATATCTGCCTTGAGCATCGGAGAGCCCTTGTCTATTGACTAACCCCACTATCTTCTCCGAGGCATCCCTCCTCTTGCAGGTGAGCACTTCGGGCAGAGGCGAGCCCAAGGAGAGGTTAGACCGTGCACAGTCGTACGTGAGTGTTGATCCGACGCCGGACAACGGTAAGCATCAACATGGAATCTAAACTTTTTTAGGGTGTTTAAATCACTCGTTTGAACTACTAAAAACACTATTACTCTATTTATTTGACTGGTTAAGTCTAGTTCGGTTCAGTTTGAATGATCATCACAGTTTAAATTACTGTCTGGTAAAACATTTAATTCAAACTACACTAGCAGTTCAAATTAAGTTAAATTGCCCAATTTAGAGTTTAAAACTCCTCTCCATTTCAATATTTTTAACCAATATTAAACAGTGATTTTATCCCTATACATTTGTATTTATAATTTAACATTATTATTTTTACATTATTTCTAATTAAATAACTTTTTTTACATATTTCATATTTATTTTTTTAATTAAATAATTTTTTTATATTTCAAATTAATGTTTTCAATACTCATTCAAACACCAATTTAGATTGGATTATTTATTCAAACTAATACTTAACTTAACTGTATACACAAACATTAATTCAAATTACAGTTTAAACTATATAATTTGAATTTTTCCTTCAAACTAGAAAAGTTTAAAGTAACACAATTCCATAATAAACCAAATGAGACAAATAGGAATCCAAATTCTATAGAAGTAAACACCCTAGCAAATCCAATTTGAACAAAAATTTTTGGTGTTGGAGCCAATAAATCAAACGTCACTTTGATATATGATTTTTCCGAGTGATTTTGAGAAATGGCCTCCGGCCAAAAAAAATTTTGAGAAATAGTCCACTTTTTTTTAGACAGTTTTTGGTACTAAAAAAAAGGCTTTTTGGACATCAAAACGGTTCTAGTTTTTTTTTTTAATCATGTTGAGGTTCCTTATTCTGCTACAGTCATTTTTTTTTTTTGTTGAAAAAAACTGAGACAGTTTACCTGCAAAAAAAACATATTTTTTTTATTTAAAAAAAAAAGAGACCTTTTATTCAATTTGAAATTTTTTTTTACCCTTTAATCAAAATCTTCCGATTTTTCCCCCTCTCGAGTTCACCCGTCAGCAGGAGCGACTTGAGGAGAGAAGTGCATCCGAAGCGAGCTCTGGCGTCTGATACACCAGCAATGGCGTCGAACAACAACAGCGGCGACATCCTCATGCTTGAAGCTCCGCCGGAAAAGCCCGCCGGTCCTACATGGCGCGTACCGGCCGACGCCGAAATCGTCGACGCTTTGCCGTACATCGATGACGGCTACGCCAACCCGGCAGTCAAGAGAGAGGTCGATCGATTGGTCGAGGAAGAGATGCGACGAAGCTCGAAGAAGCCCTCCAATTTCCTCGAGGACTTGCCTCCACTGCCCAAGTCCGACTTCCAGGTCAGTGCCCGAGAAATAATCCATCGATTTCTTTGGCTTTCTAGGGTTTTTGTTTTGGATGGAGGATTGTTTGGTTGCTGCGAAAATGATGAGTTAAATCTGAACTCTTTCAGGACCATCCGATGCTCGCTAGAGAGTACGAGCGCGTGCAAGCGGGCAAGCCTCCGGTGATTATGGATTTCAATCGAGATAAGTTGGAGACGCCGCCAGCGAACAAAAGGAACGAAGAAAGTGCTTGGAAGCAGGCTCTTCAGAGAGCTCAGTGCTCTTTGCAGCACCAAGTTATCAGGTTAATGCTATGAAATTGTGTTGAGGATGATGGACATTCACGCACATCAAATGTTTGTGAAAATTGCTGTTAACGCGGTCTCTGTTGTTTGTAGGTTGGAAAATTTAGACCTGACGTGTAAGTATGGTTCCGAGGCCTGGAAGCAGCATAATCAACGTTTGGAGGTGCTTTTGTCAAGGTTTCTGCTTTGAAAGCCGTAAAATGTTTATAGCAATTGATCAGCTAACATGTTGGCTACTTGTATTCTAAACCACGAAATAGAATTTTTGCTTGTCAAGTTATCAACCGGGTCCTCAAAGAGTCAACAAAAGGCATAGTCAAATCTATCATCTGTTTTAATGTCATGCAATAGGTGGAGTAATTCCCAATATGGGAGGAAAAGCGAGAGGTGTAGATTGATCAACTTATCAGGTTCCATTAAACTAGGATTCGAATGAGGAAATATGATTTACCAGTTTTTGGTTTGTAGGGACATCCCATAATTGTCCCGAGTCAAAATATGCATTCTAGGGACGGACTCTAATAATTCTGCTTTCATATAAACCCTATCATTTTGGGTTTGTTGCATTGCCTATTTGCTCTATCCTTTGAAAACTAAAAGGACTGTGTAATTCTCCAACCTCCATTGAGATGTGGTTGCAAGCATAGCCTAGCGATAATTCCACACCTGACTCCACCATAAGATATAGTTCTAGTTCCCCCACCAGACCCCCAAGTTGTAAAAGAGAAAATAAAAAACAAAAATATCCTTTGAGAAAGTATTTATGGGTATAGGGTGGGAGTTCAAGGATCTGTTGCTGCTTCTGTTGCTTTATTATTTTTTTATTCCAGAAATTGTAACCAATGTTGCAGGTTGTGCAGCTCTGCTGCTTGTCTAGGCAGATCTTCTAACCATCATGTTATTATATGACTAACTTGGCTTGGTAATACTAAACAGAGAAGACCAATGACTGAAAGTTCATCAATTATGAAAGACTATAGAAAAAAGTTGATTTGGACAATGCTGCCTGGCATATTCCGTGGGGCGAGACTTTGGTTAACGTATAGTAATTGATATGCAGAAAACATTGTTAGAAGGCAGATGCTAGCTTCATTTATGAAAAGTGGCTGAATTTTTTAAACTATGTGAACAATTACCGTGCAATCTTGCTTCACTTTTGTAGCAAAAAAAAAATTATT